>OU343218.1:233166059-233315482 GCA_910596185.1 Chrysanthemum makinoi
ATATCACTCCTCCTCTTGTCTTCCAAAGTAATCATGTTGAGATGTTCTCCGATTCTATTGATGACGATTCGTTATCTTGTGGAGACATCAGTTATATGGAAGAATTACCTTGACTTGTTAGCACAGAAGAGAATGATGAATTCACGTATTTTGAAATCAAAAGATGAAACACTTCGTGCAACATTCAGATGTCAGTCTTCTCATCTCTAAAATCGAGGCTTTCAATGAAAAACCTATTTCATCTCCTATCCCCATTAAGGATAGTGACATTCTTTTCGGTGATTCTATTCGAAAGGAAGCCTTGTTTGATAATATGGGAGAGAAGATTAGTGGCAGTACCACTTTTCATTCTCATAATCCTCTCCCCGATTATGAATCATTTACATTGGATAGTTCACCAGTGAACCCACCCGATGATACAATTGAATATGATTCATTTACCTTCGAGGAGTTCTCACGTGAACTTACTCATATCATATCTCCACGGGTATGATCTTCTACTGATCTAGACACACCCGGATATGTCTAGACCAATTGAGCTAAAAAGATAAAATTCTGCTATCATGAATTCCCCTTCTGATGATGATGAGTTAGTCAAGATTATTATCATGACTTTCTTTCTCTTCTTCACCTATCCCGTGGCTTCTCCTGTTCTTCACTCCTTCGGGAATGAAGACATTATCTTGACCGGCATTTCCATGTACCACTTGTGAGCCGGGTCTGTCTGTATATCTCATCGGTGTGGAACTTTCACGTACTTCAATGTTTATCCAAACATCTTGAATGAAAGTCCGATGGAGATTGTTTCTTCCACCTTACTTCCCCATGAACAAATTAATTCGGGGTCGAGTCAAGCTAGCGACTTGGTAATTAAAAACAGTAGCATGCAACATGGGTTTTCACCCGTGTGTACCACCCTAGTGTGGGGGAGATGCCCCACATGTTGTATATAGATCTAAAAAATGAATGAAAATTGTAAATATTAAAAAAGAGAATAATTGTTGTGTTTCCACACTTTGAATATTGAGGACAATATTCATTTCTAAGTAATGGGGAAATGGCGAATTTTGATCATATATGTACCCTTTTAGTCCCTTTTTCCCCAAAATGGCCAAATTTTAAATTTTTTTATTTAGTGGAAGTACTATGTACTAAACACACACAACAAATGGTAATCACCCACCATGTCTAACCCACATAGGATGGCTAATCCAGAGCAAACGGCTCTTGGTAAAGATATCTCAAATCCGTTGGCTTACACAATTTGCCCAAAATTGTATGGTATTCACTCACATATCCTTAAAAGTGAAGAGTTGGCTGCCCGCAAGTTTATGGCTTTGTGGTAAAGGCGTGGAAAATCCATAATTCGTAATCGACTCACCAAAGATAATATTGATAATTTATCTAAGAGTTGGCTAGTCCAGAGCAACGGCTTCGGTAAAGACACATCAAACTGGTTATATGGTTTATGATTTGCCAATAAATCACTTGGTTATCGGTGTACCAAGGTTCTTACTTGAACTGAAACATTTGGCTACTCGAGAAGTAATGGCTTTTGGTAAAGAGATGAAATCCATTAATTTTTCTTAAAACATTGCTAGGGACTAGCAATATCTTGATGGGGGATTGATGAGTGTCCAATACTCATCATTTTTTTACCATTTAAACTGCAAAAACATCTGAAAACACTCAGAAATGCATCAAAATGATAAAATATCACAAATAAGTGTTTTATGTGTTTTAAATGCAAAATATCAAAATCAGTGAAAACGTATCAAATTTGCATAATGGCAGTTTGTCCCCCAAGTTTCAACAGTTGTCAAAAACAGTCCCTGGTAAATCTAAATAAAGAAAAATGTTATTCAAGGTCCCTGAAATATTTTAACTTGTCAAAAATGGTCCTTGAATAAATCTTTTGTCAAATTTACAACTTAGGTCCCTGAACTTTCAAAATTGTCAAGTTTGGTCCCTGGAAAATTTGAAATTGTCAGAACTAATCCTTGTACTATTGGAACTTGTCAATTTTGGTCCTTATGACAACTTTGGTATATTGGCAAAGATGGTCCCTCAAGTTTGGAAAAGTTACAAACAAGTCCTTATCATAATTACTAAACCTAGACTTGTCAAAATACATTTTGACCCTGCCATGTAACCCATTTTGGCCCCTTTCTTGTTTTTGACCCCACAGTCAAACCAAACCAGATCAAACACTGTTTCCCTCCCTTGTGGGTTTCTTCCTTACCACACACTGCTTTTCAACTGCAACCCACTCTCCAATTCCATCTCCAACACCTTATCCTTATCCCTCACTCCCCTCATCATCACTCTCTCACCCCCCCCCTACTTGCCTTTTGGAGCCTACAAGTCAAACCCATGTTTCCGCCAAAATGATTAAAACAGGCAACTCACTCAAAGTTCAACCATTGGCAAGTGGTGGGAAACACTCTAGAGGACACGTGGAAGAGTTTTGAAGTATAAAAGAAGAAGAAGAAAGAGGAAACAAAGTAGTAGTTAGTTTATAAAAAAAAATTTACTTATGTCGTTTTTTTAATTATTGTCTTAGTTTGAATTAAAATGGTGTAATTTCAGTTTTATTGTATCAAATTCAAGTACTCTTAGCAGTTTAATCTAATTTTAAGCTCAAATTCAAAGTTGTGTTCATCTCTAATGTTTCATACTTACTGTTGCACATGTGCTTTTCAAATTCCTATGCTCAAAACCATAGCAGCTTATTTTTGAGCTTATTTAAGCTTATATAAGCCTCTCTTAGCTTTTTATGAGTTTACCTCTAAGTTTTAAGCATTTTTGAATCATGGTCAACAAAAGTCAAATTGGACCAAGAATGGCTTTGATGCTGATAATGGGTGTTGCAGAAGCTTATTTGGGTTAGATTTAGTGAGGTTAGAGTAGGATTTGGTTTGGTTTCAGTTTGCATCACAGTTGGACTCATGTGAGTTTTATTCTCATTTCTATCTTCTTTTCAAAATTGCAGTTTATGCTTACTGTGTATCTGAGGCCACCAATGATTTTATTATGTTTATATAGTTGTATTTAGCTCATGTAAGTTCAGTTTGGTCTATACCTCATGCCTGTTCACTAGATAGTTTTATTAAAGTTGCAAAACAGTTTTTAAGTAGTGTTTGGCATAAGCAGTTTCACTGAGTTAGAAGGTCAGAAATCTGTTAAAATCTGTTGCTTGAATCTCACTTAGGTATACTAGAGTTAATTCAGTCATAAAATTGCACCTTAGAATAGCAAAAGTCAAATTTGCATCTTTACTGTCTTGATCACACCACTGTTGGAATTTGAGGATTGCAGATCATGGTTTTGTGTTTAGAAGTCTTAAACAAAGCTAGCATTAGTCTTATTTCATCATAATATTTCATTTCCAGTCTTCAAATCATGATAAAAATCCAGATAAGTCAACTTTCCAATTTTTCTTCAAAAGTCAAAATATGCAAAATCTGTTTTGAGCCATTCTAGTAGGAATTTTAATGAACTCATCTTTGGGACAATTTCAGTGATTTTTGTTGTTTTAAGATATTCCCATGGTCTATTTTCTCATGCCTATTTTAGTTTATTTTTGCAATTTTTTCTATAAGCTCAAAGGAGCTTGTCAATAAGAACTTAAGTGCCCGTGCGGTGCTTGTTGCTGCGAGGCTTGTTCGATTTTGAAGCTTCGCTTAGAGCTCATCATAGCCCCCCTAGGTCTGTAAATTGGTTTACAAGTTCTCAACCAGGTCTACTACTAGTTCAATTTGTAGTTTGCGCTTTGTAGCTTATTGTGTGGCTTATTTTCTTGCTTCAAGTAGGGCCCAAAATCTGTTTTGTGCTTAAAATCTCATAAACT
Source organism: Chrysanthemum makinoi (assembly GCA_910596185.1). NCBI lineage: Eukaryota > Viridiplantae > Streptophyta > Magnoliopsida > Asterales > Asteraceae > Chrysanthemum > Chrysanthemum makinoi. The sequence goes on from OU343218.1 coordinate 233,169,910, forward strand.
CAAATCTGTTGTAATTGCTTATCAGTGGTTTAGGTCAGTTGATTCTTGTTGCATTTTAGTTACTTTAGCATACTTAAGCTCCTGTTTTGGTTTGGTGCCTTTTGGATCCCATTTGCTCATCCAAGTGCTTATTTTATAAGCACTTGGATCATCAGTTTCATATTCTTGCACTTAACCCCATGTTTTTCTATTTTTCCTAGATTCCTAGTATAATTTTAGAGTTTTCCTGAAATTTTCAGATTTTTCTAAGTTGATTTGCTAGTTTTCTTAATTTAAATTAGTTTTTAAGCATTTTTAATTAGATTTTAATACAAAAATTCAGAAAAAGTTCAAAAAAATAATTTTTCATTTTTATTAAGTTTAGATAAATATAAAAAGTAAAAAAAGTAATTTTCCAGATTTTTCATAGTTTATTTTGTAATTTTTAGTAATTTAATTAGTTTTAAATAGTTTAAAATTCATAAAAAATAGAAAAACAATCAGAAAAATACAAAAATAGTTTTGAAAATTCTATTTTGATATTTTAGACTTTTCCAAGTCTTAATTTTATTTTTCTAGGTTTATTTCATATTTTCTTGTAATTTAGGTTATTATTAAATAGTTAAAAGTAGTTTTTAATTAATAAAAATTAATTAATTAGTTATAAAAATAATTTTATTTTTCTATAAATTTTCTTTTATCATTAGGATTGTAAAAATTTCATTTTCATATTTTTAGGATTAATATTGTGTAATTTTCACTTTTTATTTTGTACGTTACGTAGTTTTTAATTTCAGTTTTATAAAAACATAAAAACAAAAACATCATTTTAAATATAGTGATAGCGTTTATTTAATAGTTTTTATCTTTTTAAATTTCCTTTAATTTGCATTTAAGCCCCTGTAGTTTATGGGCTTTTCCTTAGTTATAATCATCTTCAAATCTCTTTTCCGTTCAAATTTCGATCACTCGTTTGACTATTCCGCACATTTCGTTGGGACTTAACGACCTGGGAAAACTTTATACTCTCCTGATCTTCATTGAGTTTGTGCTTCAACTGTTTTAAGTTTGTTACGGTCGGCCATTCACAAGTGGCAAGCTTGAGTGATAAAACTTGCGGTTGAAAACGGATCACCCCACTTATACCTCATTTTCTGTTTCGTGTCTTCTTTCGAAACCCTTCACACGCTACCCATCTTCCCCTCCAATTGCTCTCTCTCTCTCAACCTACCTCCACCATACAGCCTCCTCTCTTTCCCCAATAGCTAACCTCCCAAACAACCTTACCATCTCAAGAATCAACTTTAACCAAACTAAAAACCATCTTTGGCTCTTTTCCATGGGAGAAATCGACAGATCGAGGTTACTTATTCTTGTCACAATTGGGTCACTTTGAAGAATATACCAAGGAGACCCGCGTGACTGGCATCGATGATATTACCTGGGGTGGGTTCCATCCAACTCAAGACAAGATGAATCGTCAAAGCTCCTCCTTGATCTTCTATTTAAGGTGCCATGCATCACAAGAGTTTTTCATCACTTCATCTCACCAACAATTCAAAAATTAGGGTTTCATCAAATCAAAGGGGTTTTCGAAATTGATTGAGGGGTTTTTCTTAGGGAAGTATAAGAAAGGTTTCCCAAGTGGTTAATTGTTCTAATTCATCTCGAGTCCCTTCCAATTGGAGCTTTGGTGTTCGGTTCTTAATCCTATTCGTTCCACAGAATTTTGATTGTAAGAATCATGTCTTTATTGTTATTTTGATATCAATTTAATTTAACTTTTAGTATATTTCGAATTTCATTTTATGTCGATTTGGTATTGTTGGAATATTTAAAGAGATAATGTTGTTTTATGTTTTTGTTGTTGCTGTCGAGAAACACAAAAGGAAAACAGAAAAATATTTAATTTTGATTCCGTAAAATTTCGGCTTAAACATATTTCTTATCAGCTTTTCTTTCGGCTTAAATATTTTATCTTAATGGCTTATTTGTTTCGGCTTAAAACTGTCCTACATAGTAGTTTGGTAGTCTCAAGTTGTTACAGCTTGGTTGTACTTAGTGTTGCGGTTTAGGATTAGTTTTTGGAACAAAGTCGTGGTCATTTCTTTTTTTTTTTTTTTTTTTTTTGGTTCGAGTCTTTACTCATGAGTCGCTCCTCTTTTGTGGTCAAAACCTTGATAAGTATTCACTAAGTCCTGAGTTTGGACTATCACGACTTGAACCATGTCTCTAACTATTAATTTCAAAATCTTACAACATGTTGCTACTTTTCCTTCTTGTTTTCCTTAATCTCGATCGATAGCTATACTTAGTAAACATGCCTTCCTTTCACTAGTCGAGTTACTTCAGAATAATGTGTAGCTTCTAAACCATGGTATGAATCTTCGACTCACATGAAGTGTGTCACGTAGTTCCGACGGTCTCGTGTTAAATTGTACCTTCCTGCCATTTTGTGTCCAATGATCGTGCATCATGGTTCATGTTACTTCTTTTTTTTTTTTTTGAATGCCAAAATGCAAATACCAAGTCCTCCTGCTTCTTTTTGTCTTCCCAATTGGGTGCGTTTGGTCCTGAGTTTGGGCCGCAGCCCTTTCTCAATTTTGAGGCCCAAGTGGTAATATCGGTTGGTGAAACCCAAATAGTCAAAGGTCCCTCCGGTTTGTGTTTTGGCCTGCCCAACACGTCGACTAATTCGTCCCATCTTTCAAATATCTTTTTACTACGTTTATCCATCATTCCCGACTCAACATAAAATTTACGACACACACTTTATACATTTGGTACATTTAAAGAAATAAATGGGTAACTTCTATATTAGAAACATTTTGATAAATAAAATCTATGACAAAGATTTCACTATCGTGAGATATGTATAAACCGAGCGTTTTATTCCAAAAGCATGACTATCGACAACTACGTCAGCTCAAGAATTTTCCAAAACTATAAATAATAAATCAATTCCTTTAACATAAAAACCCACTATTTTCATAAATATATATATATATATATATATATATATATATATATATATATATATATATATATATGAATACCTATCGGAAACCAAGTTTTAACGATATGTATATATCTACATAAACTTATTTTTCGAACAAATTCAATTAGATATATCTTTAAAACTCATTTTTAGAAGACTCTATTATATTGAATGTATATTTCTTATATATGCACTTTACATATATCGATATATAAATAAAACATTTCCTATCGACCAAACGTCACATTTATCGTATTACTTTTGTCATACACTATATTTATCCGACTTTTAGCCGAAATATTTTCATTTCAATATTAATTTCAAATCAAGTTTTTAAGCCGGAATATACTTTATTATTTTGAAAATGATATTTTTTAACTTAGTAATGACACGTGAACAACAACAACAACAACAACAACAACAACAAAAACATTTAAAGGTTTATAAAGTAGTTAAACTTTATCGAGTCTTAAACATAAAGACTAAGATGTCGTACTAATCTAGGTTGCATGTTGGAGCTAATTGTTACTTGATCTCTTTGTGCTTTATTCACCGAGCTGCTAAGGTGAGTTTATAGCCCCACTTTTACTCTTATTACTTGCTTTATAAAACTATGGGGTGAGAAACATGCAAAACTCTCTTGGACTGAAACTAAAAACACAATTACATTGAAACAACCTTGAATCCCAACTATGCTACCGTTAGTTCCCTTTGGGAGGCATTGTTATGGATAGATTTATTGGGATGACACCCCGTTCGAGTTTGTGGGATAGGTGATGCGTGCCCAAGCAGTCAAATAAATCACTCAGCTGCTTGGCTTGTGAATGGCGGACGTAATAAGCTTAAAACGCCTAAACACGAATGCAATGAAGTCCGGAGAGTATAGTGTTTCCCAGGGTCGTTAAGTCCCAACGGTACGTAAGGAGAATAGTCAAACGTATAGTGATCGAGAGGATTTGAACGGGAAAGGATAGTGATTGATCTATACCTAAAGAGCCATAAACTACTGAGGGCTTAAATGCAAAATAAAGAGAATTAAAAAGATAAAAAATATTAAATAAACGCTATCACTATTTTTACAATGATGTTTTTATGATTTTATAAAACAAAATATCTTAAATAAACTATTTTAACTAAAACGTAAACTTAAATTATTTAAAAACGATTTAAAATGAAAGCGTCGTTAAGTCTAAAATTACAGAGTCGCAAAAAAAAACATAAAATTTATGAAATAAAAGTCCTATAAGTGTAAAAGCAATTTTATACATGCATTGCTATAAAAGAAAATTTTAGAAAAAAGATTTATATTTTTTGACTTTTATATTTTTTATTATGAATTAATTACTAAATAACACTAATTAAATTATTAAAAATACTAAAACATTTTGGAAAAATCTGAAAATTTTACTAAAAATACTTTATCCTATAAGAGACTTAAGAAAAATAAAAGGGGAGCAAGAGCTTATACAAATAAGTCATTGATAAGTTAAAGTGAATTAAGCTAGAATATGCACAACACACTTAAATACATATCAAGTGTAACTTGTAACGCAAAAAGACAGAGGCTGGTGGTTCTGGTACACTTCTTATCACTCTTACAAGGTGGGAGGTCTCAGGTTCGAGCCTGCCTCCTTTGGTTTTTTTTTTTTTTTTCTATTTTCTTTTTACAAACTTATTAAACTAATGATGATAAGCATATTTTACAACTACAACTTTTATGAAAATGACTAGAAAAGCCAGAATAAGCTAAAATTTGTTAAGATTAACAATAATTGGAAATAAGGACTAGATTAAACTAAGTAGACTAATAAGCTAATCAATAAGCTAAAACTAATTGAGAATAAGCTATTTAACTGTAAATAAGCTAATATGACTACTGAGAAAACAAATTAATGAGAAATAAGCAATAAGCAGAGACAAAATAAGCAATAGCTTAATGTATGAACAAGGGCACTATAGGTTTTATAGGACTTATCTAGCTTATTTTTAAGCACCTAAATAAACTAAGAAATGAAAGTAAGCAACTGAACTAGTAAGTCTACCGCTAACTCTCTAAAAAGCTAATAATTTAACTTTGGTGTCCACTAGAGAGCTTTTAATGAGCTTTTGAAAAGCATGCAGATCATTGCCTGTGGACAACTTTTAGAAAGAGTATTCAAAGAAGCTAAAAATAAGCACTATATAAGCTGAGTAAAAGTAAGATAGCATTTTTCTATTTTTGTTTAGCAGCTGAATATTAAAATCCCAAAAGGGCATAAGCTAAAACTTAGTAATGAATCCTACACAAAATTATTCATTTTATTCAAAACACTTCTAGGATAATTTGACTTTTTATAGAGAAACTAATAAGCTGACTTTTATGAACTTATAACTGATTCTAATGACTTAACATGTTATACTAAGCTATGATAGGATGATTTTAGGCTAGAGTACCAAATTACAAACTACTGTGATATAATTTGTATCCCAAATTTTTGACAGTTAACTAGTGATATAAGATTAGAAGCTAAGTTGACTTTTTATACTAGACTACTTGGTTTTTATATACTTAAAGATATTAGGAACTAAAGTATCATGTATCAAGCAAGAATAACAACATAAACTACCTTCTAACATAGTTAACTTATCAGTCAAACACTAGTTATAACAACTGATTTTAACTAATTACTAAGCAAATCAACGAACCAATATGACTCTTCACTTAAACTGATTCTAAATATCTTAATCACAACTAGTTAAACAAGTTAAAAAGGTTTAATGATCACATGTTCAAACAAACACAAACGCAAAAGCATACAAAATGAAAAGGAGATATAAACACAAGTTCCCGCAAAGATGTAGCATTATAGAACCCAAAACTACACTATTCCATATCAAACCCAATCCAATCAAGCACATCAACCCAAGATCACCATTTTCCAATTTAGCACCTCAGTTGACTTTTGTTGACCATGTACCAAAATTGCTTGAAACTGTTCCCAAAGCTTGTCAAAAGCTATAATAAGCTCAAATAAACATGTTTGAGCTTAGAGTTAAGCTATTAGAAGCTTTATCACAAGACTTTGAAACTTAATTTTTCAACAGTAAACCTGAGATTTTGAAACTGAAGTAAAACCTTAAATTAGTACTTGAAATGAGTTTATAAAGATTGAGTGGCATATGTTTATTACATTGAAGCTTAAATTTTACATCTTAAAACATTAATTAAGCTAACTACATAAAAACGACATACAAAGGAATTTTAAAAACTAACTACCCCTCATTTGCTTCTTCTCTCTTCCTTTTTATAGCTCCAAAAGCTTCCACGTGTCCATCTGAGCAAATCCCACCACATTTGAGAGCCAATGGGAGAGTTTTAAGCATATTGGCCACTTTTCCAATTTTGGCGGGAAAAGTGGATTTGACTTGTGGGGACATTCTTGCAACTAGGAGGGTGGGCAGGTGTGATAATGATGTGGGTGAGGGTGGAAGGAGATAAAATTTGAGGTGATGGGTGTTGGGAGAAGCATTTGCGAGAGCAGGGCAAGTGGTGAGGAAGAAACCCATAAGGGAGGGAAAGGCTTATCTGTTTGACTGTGGGGTCAAAACAGAGAATGTGAGGGGCCAAATGGTATAAGTGGCAGGGGTTCAATTCATTTTGACAAGGCTTTGTTTTAGTATTAAATGACAAGGACTTGTTTTGTAATTCTGCCAAACTAGAGGGACCAATCCTGCCATTATTCCAAAGTTGTTACAAGGGACCAATATTGACAAGTTCCAATAGTACAAGGACTAGATTTGACAATTTCAATTTTCCAGGGACCAAACTTGACAATTTTGAAAGTTCAGGGGCCTAAGTTGTAATTTTGTAATTTTAAATCTCAAGGACTAATTTAAACAACTTAAGAATCCCTAAGGACTTAAAATGATATTTTTCTTTATTTAGTTTTACCAGGTACTGTTTTGACAACTTTTGAAACTTGGGGCTAAAGCGCCAATTATGCAAACTTTATCGTTTTCACCGCATTTTGATATTTTTGTATTTGAAACACATAAAACACTTATTTGTGATATTTTTATCATTTTGATGCATTTCTCGAGTGTTTTCGGATGTTTTTGCGGTTTAAATGGTACAAAAATGATGGAGTATTTAGACACTCATCAATCCCTAAGATATTGCTAGTCCATAGCAATGTTTTAAGAAAAATTAATGGATTTTATCTCTTTACCAAAAGCCATTACTTCCGGAGTAGCCAATTGTTTTAGTTCAAGTAAGAACCTTAATAACGATAACCAAATGATTTTGAGCAAATCATAAGTCGTGAAGCGGATTTGATTTGTCTTTACCAGCCGTTTGCTTACGGACTAGCCAACTCTTAGATAAAATATCTTTGGTGGCCGATTACCAATTATGGTTTTTCCATTGCCTTTACCACAAGCCATAAACTTGTGGGCTAGCCAACTCTTCACTTTTAAGGATATGGTGAGTTGAATACCATACAATTTTGGGCAAATTGCAAGCCGTCAACGGTTTTGAGATATCTTTACCAAGAGCCGTTTGCTCTTGGATTAGCCAATCCTTATGTGGGTTAGACATGGTGGACTGATTACCATTTGTTGTGTTTAGTACATAGTACTTCCACTAAAAAATTTTAAAATTTGGCCATTTTGGGGAAAAAGGGACTAAAAGGGTACATTTATGATCAAAATTCGCCAGAATTTCCCCACCACACTTAGAAATGAATATTGTCCTCAATATTCAAAGTACCGGCTGTTATGCTGAAACTTAGAACGTAAAAAGATAACATTACTAGCTAAGTGTAGAAACACAACAATTATTCTCTTTTTAATATTTACAATTTTCATTCATTTTTTAGATCTCTATACAACATGTGGGCATCTCCCCACACTAGGGTGGTACACACGGTGAAAACCCATGTTGTGCTTGCTAATGTTTTGATTCCCGAGTCACTAGCTTGACTCGACCCGAATAATTTGTTCATGGGGAAGCAGAGTGGAAGAACAATCTCCATCGGACTTTCATTCAAGATGTTTTGTATAAACATTGAAGTACGTGAAAGTTCCACACCGATGAGATATACATAGAACCGGCTCAAAAATGATAAATGAAAATGCCGAGGTCAAAGATAATGTCTTCATTCCGAAGGAGTGAAGAACAGAGGAGAAGTCACGGGATATATGAAGAAAAGAAAGAAAATCATGATGCAAATCATGACTAACTCTTCATCCTCAATAGGAGAATTCATAGTTTCATGAATCTCCTCGGTTAAGCTCGCTTGATCCAGACATATTATGGGTGTGTCTAGATCAAAGTAGAAATTATCATACTCCGGCGAAGATATGATATGAGTAAGTTCACAGGAGAACTCCTCGAAGGTAAATGAATCATATTGAGAATTGGTATCGGTGGGTTCAATTGGTGAACTCATCCAATGTAAATGATTCATAATCGGGGAGAGAATTATGAGAATGAAAAGTGGCACTGCCACTAATCTTCTCTCCCATATTATCAAAACAGAAGGCTTCCATTTCCAGAATAGAATCATCGAAAAAAATGTCACTATCCTTAATGGGGATAGGAGATGAAATAGGTTTTTCATTGAAAGCCTCGATTTTAGAAATGAGAAGACTGACATTCAGTAATGTTGCACGAAGTGCTTCATCTTTGATTTCGTGTCGATAACTTCATCATTCTCTTCTAAGCTAACAAGCTCAGAAGGTAATTCTTCCATATAGCTGATGTCTCCACAAGATAACGAATCGTCATCAATAGAATCGGAGCACATCTCAACATGATTACTTTGGAAGACAAGAGGAGGAGGGATATCACACACATGATCAAGAATTCCATGTGACTCTCTTGGGATTGGGACAAGGTTCTCAACACTAGACTTTATGAATTCGTCCGATTCCTTTTGAGGAACAGTGTCAAGAAGCTCATCCCCATGTTGAGAGAGTGAGTGGGAGCTTCGGGTGTGACAGCAGTTGTTTGAGAATGAATCTCAACTGCTGGGATATCATCTGATGAACTTGATGAATCTTCAAGTGTATCTTCATCATCACTGTCATCAGGAATAAAACGAAATTGAGAGCTAGATCTGGTTGCTTTTTCTTTTGCAATTGATTCCCTAACAGATTTTTCAAAGGCAATTTGGGATTTTAATTTAGCGAGCTCTTGACTAGCAATTCTTCCATGGATTTCTCATGTGAATTTTTAATGACGGGACATTGTGGGAGTGGAGATTTGTCAAACCCGGAAGGTTGACATTGATAATCATCATGAGGACCCCCACAATATACACAAGAAACACTGGGAACATTATGAAATGCGATCTTATTGAACTCCTTACCTCTTTTCAGTAACTCCAGAAGCTCTAGATAAGTGTCTTGTTGGGTTTGTTGAGGAGTTTGAGTCATTTGGCACTGTGGAGGTTGGTCGTGATATGGATAGTCGTAATTGTTACAAGGAAATGGATTCCTGTTTGACAATCAGTGAAATGGGGACCTCCACAGTTCTCAACAAAATGATTGTTGTGGTGGTCATGTGAATAATATGGAATTTGGTCATTTCCAAAGTCTGAGTATTACAAAACGTTCCGTAGACAAACGTGTTTCCAGATTGACACTCAAATCCTTGGTGAGGACCTCCACAAAATTCACAGTAGTGATGTTGATTATATGAAGATGAGTGGTGTGGTGGGTAATTGGAAAAGTTTGAGGGGTCGTTAAATGAGTACGGATTAGGATTATAATCAAATGAATTCCTCGAACCACAAAACAAACAACTCCCATTACGAATATCATTACCACATTGTACACACGCATTACACCAACGGCAGGGGTGAACCATAAAGAGGCTCACCACAACCGACACAAGGAATAAACGATTCTATTTGAGAATTATGAGAAGGAATCTGATTATTCAAAGAATCAACAAAATCAACATGGTGATCAGAATGACTATTAAGTCTCGAAGAACATTTTGAAAAATCCGGAGGTGGGACAAGTGGTGTGCTCGGAGAGCTAGCAATTTCCACCACTTCCGTTATGGTCTCTGGTTACGGTTCTTGAGAAGCGTGAAGATTAAGCAAGTCATTCTTGCTAGTCACCGGTCTGAATTATGCATGTTTGCTTTTAACCGTAAACCGTGAAAGTTTAGAATCAATTCTAGACGGCTTAGGAGCAATTGAAGGATTAGATCTTTGGATAACCGTAGGTTGGACGTATTTAGCACTTTCTTTATTAGAGGGAAGCACGGTCCTTTGTCACCTCGGTTTCTCTTTCTATTTCCCTATCAAATTAATGGATCATCGTGAACAACACGAATTCTTGACATTTGCGATAAAGTCTGAAGCTTTTCAGCTTCGTCCCAGAATTCGTCGCAGTCGAGAGATTCCATGAGAATAGAAGAAGTTAGAATCAAATGGATAGAGGGTAAAGGGATAAAGAATTAAAAAGGGTAAGAGGGTAAAGATGGATATTTTTGAATTTTTGGATAAACATTTTGTAAAAACAAATGATGAAAATCTTTTTGGGTTTTTGATTTTAAATATATAAATGGTATAAACAAGGAGTGAATATTCAAATCACTAATCTGCTAAACGTAAGACTATTAGCACTGCTCCCGTGCCGGCGCCAAAATTTGATGCGTGCCAAAGCAGGTCAAGCTAAATCACACAAGCCTGCCACTTGTGAATGGCAGACCGTAATAAGCTTAAAACTGCCTAAACACGAATGCAATGAAGTCCAGGAGAGTATAGTGTTTCCCCAGGTCGTTAAGTCCCAACGAGCTGTGCGAGAATAGTCAAACGTAAAGTGATCGAGAGGATTTGAACGGGAAAGGATAGTGATTGATCTATACCTAAAGAGAAAGCCCATAAACTACAGGGGCTTAAATGCAAATTAAAGAGAATTAAAAAGATAAAAAATATTAAATAAACGCTATCACTATTTTTACAATGATGTTTTTATGATTTTATAAAACAAAATATCTTAAATAAACTATTTTAACTAAAACGTAAACTCAAATTATTTAAAAACGTGATTTAAAATGAAAACGAGCGTTAAGTCTAAAAATTACAAGTCATAAGCAAAACGTAAAATTTATGAAATAAAAGTCCTATAAGTGTAAAAGCAATTTTATTACGTACTATATGACAAAAGAAAATTTTAGAAAAAAGATTTATATTTTTTTGACTTTTATATTTTTTATTATGAATTAATTACTAAATAACACTAATTAAATTATTAAAAATACTAAAACATTTTGGAAAAATCTGAAAATTTTACTAAAAATACTTTATCCTATAAGAGACTTAAGAAAAATAAAAAGGGAGCAAGAGCTTATACAAATAAGCTGTTGATAAGCTGTAAAGTGAATTAAGCTAGAATATGCACAACACACTTAAATACATATCAAGTGTAACTTGTAACGCAAAAGACCCAAGGGCGCAATTGGTTACAGGTACACTTCTTATCACTCTTACAAGGTGGGAGGTCTCAGTTCGAGCCGCCTCCCGCCTTTTGGTTTTTTTTTTTTTTTTCTATTTTCTTTTTACAAACTTATTAAACTAATGATGATAAGCATATTTTACAACTACAACTTTTATGAAAATGACCGAAAAGCACGAGAATAAGCTAAAGATTTGTTAACAGTTAACAATAATTGGAAATAAGGACTAGATTAAACTGAGTAGACTAATAAGCTAATCAATAAGCTAAACCTAATTGAGAATAAGCTATTTAACTGTAAATAAGCTAATATGACTACTGAGAAAACAAATTAATGAGAAATAAGCAATAAATGACAAAATAAGCAATAGCTTCACTGTATGAACAGGGCACTATAGGTTTTATAGGACTTATCTAGCTTATTTTTAAGCACCTAAATAAACTAAGAAATGAAAGTAAGCAACTGAACTAGCAAGTCTACCAGCTAAACTCTCTAAAAAGCTAATAATTTCACTTTGGTGTCCACTAGAGAGCTTTTAATGAGCTTTTGAAAAACATCAGGGATCATGTGCAAGGGACAACTTTTAGAAAGAGTATTCAAAAGAAGCTAAAAAATAAGCACTATATAAGCTGAGTAAAAGTAAGATAGCATTTTTCTATTTTTGTTTAGCAGCTGAATATTAAAATCCCAAAAGGGCATAAGCTAAAACTTAGTAATGAATCCTACACAAAATTATTCATTTTATTCAAAAACAGCTTCTAGGATAATTTGACTTTTTATAGAAAACTAATAAGCTGACTTTTATGAACTTATAACTGATTCTAATGACTTAACATGTTATACTAAGCTATGATAGGATGATTTTAGGCTAGAGTACCAAATTACAAACTACTGTGATATAATTTGTATCCCAAATTTTTGACAGTTAACTAGTGATATAAGATTAGAAGCTAAGTTGACTTTTTTATACTAGACTACTGGTTTTTATGCTATACTTAAGATATTAGGAACTAAAGTATCATGTATCAAGCAAGAATAACAACATAAACTACCTTCTAACATAGTTAACTTATCTGATCCAAACACTAGTTATAACAACTGATTTTAACTAATTACTAAGCAAATCACTGAACCAATATGACTCTTCACTTAAACTGATTCTAAATATCTTAATCACAACTAGTTAAACAAGTTAAAAAGGTTTAATGATCATATGTTCAAACAAACACAAACCGCTAAACTGCATACAAAATGAAAAGGAGATATAAGCTTACAAGTTCCCAGCAAAGATGTAGCCAATATAGAACCCAAAACTACACTATTCCATATCAAACCCAATCCAAATCAAGCACAACATCAACCCAAGATCACCATTTTCCAATTTAGCACCTCAGTTGACTTTTGTTGACCATGTGCCAAAATTGCTTGAAACTGTTCCCAAAGCTTGTCAAAAGCTATAATAAGCTCAAATAAACATGTTTGAGCTTAGAGTTAAGCTATTAGAAGCTTTATCACAAGACTTTGAAACTTAATTTTTCAACAGTAAACCTGAGATTTTGAAACTGAAGTAAAACCTTAAATTAGTACTTGAAATGAGTTTATAAAGATTGAGTGGCATATGTTTATTACATTGAAGCTTAAATTTTACATCTTAAAACATTAATTAAGCTAACTACATAAAAACGACATACAAAGGAATTTTAAAAACTAACTACCCTCATTTGCTTCTTCTCTCTTCCTTTTTATAGCTCCAAAAGCTTCCACGTGTCCATCTGAGCAAATCCCACCACATTTGAGAGCCAATGGGAGAGTTTTAAGCATATTGGCCACTTTTCCAATTTTGGCGGGAAAAGTGGATTTGACTTGAGGGCTGATCGCAACTAGGAGGGTGGACGGTGTGATAATGATGTGGGTGAGGTGGAAGGAGATAAGGGGCTGAGGTGATGGGTGTTGGGAGAAGCATTTGCGAGCAGGGAAGTGGTGAGGAAGAAACCCATAAGGGGAAGGAAAGGCTTATCTGTTTGACTGTGGGGTCAAAACAGGGAATGACAGGGGCCAAATGGTATAAGTGGCAGGGGTCCAATTCATTTTGACAAGGCTTTGTTTTAGTATTAAATGACAAGGACTTGTTTTGTAATTCTGCCAAACTAGAGGGACCAATCCTGCCATTATTCCAAAGTTGTTACAAGGGACCAATATTGACAAGTTCCAATAGTACAAGGACTAGATTTGACAATTTCAATTTTCCAGGGACCAAACTTGACAATTTTGAAAGTTCAGGGACCTAAGTTGTAATTTTGTAATTTTAAATCTCAAGGACTAATTTTAACAACTTAAGAATCCCTAAGGACTTAAAATGATATTTTTCTTTATTTAGTTTTACCAGGGACTGTTTTTGACAACTTTTGAAACTTGGGGGGCTAAAACCGCCAATTATGCAAACTTTATACGTTTTTCACCAGATTTTGATATTTTTGCATTTAAAACACATAAAACACTTATTTGTGATATTTTTATCATTTTGATGCATTTCGAGTGTTTTGGATGTTTTTGCAGTTTAAATGGTACAAAAATGATGAGTATTTAGACACCTCATCATCCCCCACACTAAGATATTGCTAGTCCCTAGCAATGTTTTAAGAAAAATTAATGGATTTTATCTCTTTACCAAAAGCCATTACTTCTGGAGTAGCCAATTGTTTTAGTTCAAGTAAGAACCTTGGCACAACGATAACCAAATGATTTTGAGCAAATCATAAGCTGTGAACGGATTTGATTTGTCTTTACCGAAGCCGTTTGCTTCAGGACTAGCCAACTCTTAGATAAAATATCTTTGGTGAGTCGATTACCAATTATGGTTTTTCCACTTGCCTTTACCACAAGCCATAAACTTGCGGGCTAGCCAACTCTTCACTTTTAAGGATATGGTGAGTTGAATACCATACAATTTTGGGCAAATTGCAAGCCGTCAACGGATTTGAGATATCTTTACCAAGATCCGTTTGCTCTTGGATTAGCCAGTCCTTATGTGGGTTAGACATGGTGGACTGATTACCATTTGTTGTGTTTAGTACATAGTACTTCCACTAAAAATTTTTTTAAAATTTGGCCATTTTGGGGGAAAAAGGGACTAAAAGGGTACATTTATGATCAAAATTCGAATTTCCCCACACTTAGAAATGAATATTGTCCTCAATATTCAAAGTACCGCTGTTATGCGAAACTTAGAATGTAAAAAGATAACATTACTAGCTAAGTGTAGAAACACAACAATTATTCTCTTTTTAATATTTACAATTTTCATTCATTTTTAAGATCTATATACAACATGTGGGGCATCTCCCCACACTAGGGTGGTACACACGGGTGAAAACCCATGTTGTGCTTGCTAATGTTTTTGATTCCCGAGTCACTAGCTTGACTCGACCTAATAATTTGTTCATGGGGAAAGCAGAGTGGAAGAACAATCTCCATCGGACTTTCATTCAAGATGTTTTGTATAAACATTGAAGTACGTGAAAGTTCCACACCGATGAGATATACATAGAACCGGCTCAAAAATGATAAATGAAAATGCCGGGTCAAAGATAATGTCTTCATTCCCGAAGGAGTGAAGAACAGGAGAAGTCACGGGATATATGAAGAAAAGAAAGAAAATCATGATAAAAATCATGACTAACTCTTCATCCTCAATAGGAGAATTCATAGTTTCATGAATCTCCTCAGTTAAGCTCACTTGATCAAGACATATTATGGGTGTGTCTAGATCAAAGTAGAAATATCATACTCGGCGGAGATATGATATGAGTAAGTTCACAGGAGAACTCCTCGAAGGTAAATGAATCATATTCAAATTGGTATCGATGGGTTCACTGGTGAACTCCTCCAATGTAAATGATTCATAATCAGGGAGAGAATTATGAGAATGAAAAGTGGTACTGCCACTAATCTTCTCTCCATATTATCAAAGCACGAAGGCTTCCATTTCCAGAATAGAATCATCGGAAAGAATGTCACTATCCTTAATGGGGATAGGAGATGAAATAGGTTTTTCATTGAAAGCCTCGATTTTAGAAATGAGAAGACCGACATTCAGTAATGTTGCACGAAGTGCTTCATCTTTGATTTCAGTGTCGGTAACTTCATCATTCTCTTCTTCTAAGCTAACAAGCTCAGAAGGTAATTCTTCCATATAGCTGATGTCTCCACAAGATAACGAATCATCATCAATAGAATCGGAGCACATCTCAACATGATTACTTTGGAAGACAAGAGGAGGAGGGATATCACACACATGATCAAGAATTCCCTGTGACTCTCTTGGGATTGGGACAAGGTTCTCAACACTAGACTTTATGAATTCGTCCGATTCCTTTTCGGGAACAGTGTCAAGAAGCTCATCCCCATGTTCGAGAGAGTGAGTGGGAGCCTGGGTGTGATAGCGTTGTTTGAGAATGAATCTCAACTGCTGGATATCATCGATGAACTTGATGAATCTTCAAGTGTATCTTCATCATCACTGTCATCGAGGAATAAAAAGCGAAATTGAGAGCTAGATGGCATTTGCTTTTTCTTTTGCAATTGATTCCCAACAGATTTTCAAAGGCAATTTGGGATTTTAATTTAGCACCCGCTCTTGCTAGCAATTCTTCCATGGATTTCTCATGTGAATTTTTAATGACGGGACATTGTGGGAGTGGAGATTTGTCAAAACCGGAAGGTTGACATTGATAATCATCATGAGGACCCCACAATATACACAAGAAACTTGGAACATTATGAAATGCAGTCTTATTGAACTCCTCACCTCTTTTCAGTAACTCAAGAAGCTCTAGATAAGTGTCTTGTTGGGTTTGTTGAGGAGTTTGAGTCATTTGCCTGCGTGGAGGTTGGTCGTGATATGGATAGTCGTAATTGTTACAAGGAAATGGATTCCTGTTTGACAATCGAGTGAAATGGGGACCTCCACAGTTCTCACAACAAAATGATTGTTGTGGTTGGTCATGTGAATAATATGGAATTTGGTCATTTCAAAGTCACGAGTGTTACCAGGCGTTCGTAGACAAGCGTGTTTCCGGATTGACACTCAAATCCTTGGTGAGGACCTCCACAAAATTCACAGCAGTGATGTTGATTATATGAAGATGAGTCGGGCTGTGGTGGGTAATTGGAAAAGTTTGAGGGGTCGTTAAATGAGTTCGAATTAGGATCATAATCAAATGAATTCCTCGAACCACAAAACAAACAACTCCGTTCCGAATATCATTACCACACTGTACACACGTACACCAACGACAGGGTGAACCATAAAGAGGCTCACCACAACCGACACAAGGAATAAGCGATTCTATTTGAGAATTATGAGAAGGAATCTGATTATTCAAAGAATCAACAAAATCAACATGGTGATCAGAATGACTATTAAGTCTCGAAGAACATTTTGAAAAATCCGGAGGTGGGACAAGTGGTGTGCTCGGAGAGCTAGCAATTTCCACCACTTAGTTATGGTCTCGGTTCGGTTCTTGAGAAGCGTGAAGATTAGGCAAGTCATTCTTGCTAGTCACCGGTCTGAATTCTGCATGTTTGCTTTTAACCGTAAACCGTGAAAGTTTAGAATCAATTCTAGACGGCTTAGGAGCAATTGAAGGATTAGATCTTTGGATAACCGTAGGTTGGACGTGTTAGCACTTTCTTTATTAGAAGGAAGCACCGGTCCTTTGTCACCCTGGTTTCTCTTTCTATTTCCCTATGCAGAATTAATGGATCATCGCGAACAACACGAATTCTTGACATTTGCGATAAAGTCTGAAGCTTTTCGGCCGTCCCGAAATTCGTCGAGAGATTCCATTAGAATAGAAGAAGTTAGAATCAAATGGATAGAGGGTAAAGGGATAAAGAATTAAAAAGGGTAAGAGGGTAAAGATGGATATTTTTGAATTTTTGGATAAACATTTTGTAAAAACAAATGATGAAAATCTTTTTGGGTTTTTGATTTTAAATATATAAATGGTATAAACAAGGAGTGAATATTCAAATCACTAATCTGCTAAGCGTAAGACTATTAGCACTTGCTCCCGGCGTGGCGCCAAAATTTGATGCGTGCCAAGCAGTCAAGCTAAATCACTCAAGCTTGCCACTTGTGAATGGCGACCGTAATAAGCTTAAAAGCTGCCTAAACACGAATGCAATGAAGTCCGGAGAGTATAGTGTTTCCCAGTCGTTAAGTCCCAGGTGTGCGAGAATAGTCAAAAGTAAAGTGATCGAGAGGATTTGAACGGGAAAGGATAGTGATTGATCTATACCTAAAGAGAAAGCCCATAAACTACAGGAGCTTAAATGCAAATTAAAGAGAATTAAAAAGATAAAAAATATTAAATAAACGCTATCACTATTTTTACAATGACGTTTTTATGATTTTATAAAACAAAATATCTTAAATAAACTATTTTAACTAAAGCGTAAACTCAAATTATTTAAAAACGTGATTTAAAATGAAAGCGTCACGTTAAGTCTAAAAATTAGCGAGTCTAAGCAAAAACGTAAAATTTATGAAATAAAAGTCCTATAAGTGTAAAAGCAATTTTATTACGTACTATATGACAAAAGAAAATTTTAGAAAAAAGATTTATATTTTTTGACTTTTATATTTTTTATTATGAATTAATTACTAAATAACACTAATTAAATTATTAAAAATACTAAAACATTTTGGAAAAATCTGAAAATTTTACTAAAAATACTTTATCCTATAAGAGACTTAAGAAAAATAAAAAGGGAGCAAGAGCTTATACAAATAAGTTGTTGATAAGCTGTAAAGTGAATTAAGCTAGAATATGCACAACACACTTAAATACATATCAAGTGTAACTTGTAGCATAAAAGACCGAGAGCAATTGGTTCAGGTACACTTCTTATCACTCTCACATGGTGGGAGGTCTCAGGTTCGAGCCTGCCTCCCCACCTTTTTGGTTTTTTTTTTTTTTTTCTATTTTCTTTTTACAAACTTATTAAACTAATGATGATAAGCATATTTTACAACTACAACTTTTATGAAAATGATGAAAAGCCTGAGAATAAGCTAAAGATTTGTTAACAGTTAACAATAATTGGAAATAAGGACTAGATTAAACTAAGTAGACTAATAAGCTAATCAATAAGCTAAAACTAATTGAGAATAAGCTATTTAACTGTAAATAAGCTAATATGACTCTTGAGAAAACAAATTAATGAGAAATAAGCAATAAACAGACAAAAATAAGCAATAGCTTAACTGTATGAACAGGGCACTATAGGTTTTATAGGACTTATCTAGCTTATTTTTAAGCACCTAAATAAACTAAGAAATGAAAGTAAGCAAGCCCGAACTAGCAAGTCTACCAGGTAAACTCTCTAAAAAGCTAATAATTTCACTTTGGTGTCCACTAGAGAGCTTTTAATGAGCTTTTGAAAAAGCATGCTGAATCTGTGCAGGACAACTTTAGAAAGAGTATTCAAAGAAGCTAAAAATAAGCACTATATAAGCTGAGTAAAAGTAAGATAGCATTTTTCTATTTTTGTTTAGCAGCTGAATATTAAAATCCCAAAAGGGCATAAGCTAAAACTTAGTAATGAATCCTACACAAAATTATTCATTTTATTCAAAAACAGCTTCTAGGATAATTTGACTTTTTATAGAAAACTAATAAGCTGACTTTTATGAACTTATAACTGATTCTAATTACTTAACATGTTATACTAAGCTATGATAGGATGATTTTAGGCTAGAGTACCAAATTACAAACTACTGTGATATAATTTGTATCCCAAATTTTTGACAGTTAACTAGTGATATAAGATTAGAAGCTAAGTTGACTTTTTTATACTAGACTACTGGTTTTTATGCTATACTTAAGATATTAGGAACTAAAGTATCATGTATCAAGCAAGAATAACAACATAAACTACCTTCTAACATAGTTAACTTATCTGATCCAAACACTAGTTATAACAACTGATTTTAACTAATTACTAAGCAAATCACTGAACCAATATGACTCTTCACTTAAACTGATTCTAAATATCTTAATCACAACTAGTTAAACAAGTTAAAAAGGTTTAATGATCACATGTTCAAACAAACACAAAGCGCAAACTGCATACAAAATGAAAAGGAGATATAAGCTTACAAGTTCCGGCAAAGATGTAGCCAATATAGAACCCAAAACTACACTATTCCATATCAAACCCAATCCAAATCAAGCACAACATCAACCCAAGATCACCATTTTCCAATTTAGCACCTCAGTTGACTTTTGTTGACCATGTACCAAAATTGCTTGGCTGTTCCCAAAGCTTGTCAAAAGCTATAATAAGCTCAAATAAACATGTTTGAGCTTAGAGTTAAGCTATTAGAAGCTTTATCACAAGACTTTGAAACTTAATTTTTCAACGATGAACCTGAGATTTTGAAACTGAAGTAAAACCTTAAATTAGTACTTGAAATGAGTTTATAAAGATTGAGTGGCATATGTTTATTACATTGAAGCTTAAATTTTACATCTTAAAACATTAATTAAGCTAACTACATAAAAACGACATACAAAGGAATTTTAAAAACTAACTACCCTCATTTGCTTCTTCTCTTCCTTTTATAGCTCCAAAAGCTTCCACGTGTCCATCTGAGCAAATCCCACCACATTTGAGAGCCAATGGGAGAGTTTTAAGCATATTGGCCACTTTTCCAATTTTGGCGGGAAAAGTGGATTTGACTTGGGGAATTATTCTGCAACTAGGAGGGTGGGCCGGGTGTGATAATGATGTGGGTGAGGGTGGAAGGAGATAAAATTTGAGGTGATGGGTGTTGGGAGAAGCATTTGCAGAGCGGGCCAGTGGTGAGGAAGAAACCCATAAGGGAGGAAGGCTTATCTGTTTGGTGTGGGGTCAAAACAGGAATGACAGGGGCCAAATGGTATAAGTGGCGGGGTCCATTCATTTTGACAAGGCTTTGTTTTAGTATTAAATGACAAGGACTTGTTTTGTAATTCTGCCAAACTAGAGGGACCAATCCTGCCATTATTCCAAAGTTGTTACAAGGGACCAATATTGACAAGTTCCAATAGTACAAGGACTAGATTTGACAATTTCAATTTTCCAGGGACCAAACTTGACAATTTTGAAAGTTCAGGGGCCTAAGTTGTAATTTTGTAATTTTAAATCTCAAGGACTAATTTTAACAACTTAAGAATCCCTAAGGACTTAAAATAATATTTTTCTTTATTTAGTTTTACCGGGGACTTTTTTTGACAACTTTTGAAACTTGGGGGCTAAAGCGCCAATTATGCAAACTTAATACGTTTTTCACTAGATTTTGATATTTTTGCATTTAAAACACATAAAACACTTATTTGTGATATTTTTATCATTTTGATGCATTTAAGTGTTTTCGGATGTTTTTGCAGTTTAAATGGTACAAAAATGATGAGTATTTAGACACTCATCATAGGCAAACGTCGGGCGTATATCATATCGTATTGATTGAGTGTACTGGAAATACACTTGCTGGGCTTTTATTTATCATGCTTCTAGATGCATGCACATTGTCGTAGTTTCGGTCGCATGAACTTGGTACTAGCGTAATAGCCTTTTTGCATATAGTGTCATTTACGGAGATGCTATATGTGCAACTGTGGTCCAATTTGAAAACTTGATTACTTAAACCTATGAACTCACCAACCTTTGTGTTGACATTTTAGCATATTTTTCTCACGTTTACTTATTGGCGTGGACAATGGCAAAGGCATTCGTTGAAGACTGGCATCCGAAGTGTTTTCAAACATTTTAATACAACTTTTAATGGGACAACATATATTTTTATGGGCTTTACTTCCGCACTTTGAAACAATAATGTAAAACAATTTTTAAATAAATCTATAATTTGAAAATGGAATAGAATTTCCAATCTTTATTACCTTGTGTTGTGTATATTGATTTAGTAGCACCCCATGACCCGAACGCTTCCGCTGTGAAATTTTGGGGGTGTTACAACTTGTATCAAATAAGTCAAAGTTCAATGGGCTAAATGGTTTAAATTGGTAGAACTCGACAAGTTCCAGTCATGACATGAACTGTAGGATGACCACAACTCTAATATTTGTAAAAAATGCCCTAAACTTTACGAAACCAAATTCAGAAGCATATCATTCCAATAAAATTATGATAAATTCTATTTTCTGATTACATTCATTCAGAACGTAAAATGATGTTTGGCAATCACCGTGATTACCATTTGAAACTACTACAAACATACACTTTAGAAAATTAGGACTGCATAAAAGATCAACATACAAGCAAAGTATGAAAACTACTGCTAAAAACGATAATAATATCCTGTTAGCCTCGCTTTTTTATAGAGAAAATGTCATACACGTGAATTGGACTAGATACATAGGTAGTTGTACCCGCAAGGACTACTATTATACAAGTAGGATACTGTAACACCCCCAATTTCGTGCAGCTAAATTCAAACTGGGTGTTACTTGACGGCACAACAGTCATAATAATAGAAAAGATCTCTAAAGAGTCGTTTTAAAAAGGATTTATCATTCAAATTATTCAAATATAACAGAGTTTACAAAATAGGTCCCAGTTGATTCCATTGTTTACAAAATACATCAATATAAAGTCTTTGATGTTTTGTGAATGATAAAATATTTATAGCCTTGTTGATCTAGTCCTTGCTCTTCCGTGCGACCGACATTATGGACCTAAAATACATGCTTAAAACTGTCAACACAAAGGTTGAGTGAAATTCATAGAGTTTGTTAGATGGTTGAACACATTATGTTGGTAGTGTGAGTTAATTAGACTCACACTAATGGTTTGAAAACAAAACAGTAATTATTGTTTGGTACGGCTACCTCAAGTATATGATACTTGAGCCCGCTTTTGTTTGTCACCAAGCTCATGCAACCAAGGCGTTAACGTGTTCCAATATTAATTGGAAAAAGTGTTGGTACTTTCCCTAATAGGTAAAATTGTCATTTTTACCTAATGTTACTCAAATATAGTGCGTTTGTTTGCCTACCCGGTCAACACAAACGGGATTCGTCAATCCCAATAGATCTATTCACAATATTCATGCTCACTCTCTCCAGTGATTAATGGTTCATGATTTAGGGACTTATGTTTGGCAAATGATGGTTACTTAGTGACAATATGACAATCGATAAACATACGATTTGAAAGCAATGTGTTTGGTTTAAAATAAAGCATGTATTTCCCCCAAGGGTTTGTAAAACAATTAAGTAATAGAAAGTGTGGTTATGAACTCACCTCAGAGTAAATGATATCAAATGTATAATGAGAATGATGGATATCTTTGTGAGAACTTCTACGAGCAACCAAGAATAGGATGTTGTAACTTAGGGCTGAAATAATGATGCGAAAGAAATAACAAGCCTATATACGTCTCTATGTTGATCATGATGTAGTACATGGCAGCTGTGTATGTTGTTTATAGAAATCGTACTACCGTTCGGGCCATCATAATTCATAGGTCATGTAGTAAACGTTCCAGGAGCTAGGACACTTTAAATCGTAAATCCAGCAACTCGTCGATACATTTTACTCAAATGAAACCCCTCACATGAAGCTCCCTACAATTGTAGCACTTAATAGATAAAACATATGTTTTGAGTGAAGATTGTTATATTACTAAGTTTATCATGTTTTTAATAAATGTCTAGTTTTTACAAGTTCTCATCGTTTCATAAATATGATCACTTGATAATGTAAGTATATAAATTTATGTCGTTTGGTTTGTGTTGGTGTTGATTTGCCAAGGTTAACACCTTAGTTAACGGTCTTGGGTAAATAAGCCTTGAGGCTTTAGCCATGGCCTTGCCGTGGCTTTGTTCTTTACTACCATGGTCTTGAGACTCAGCTTTGACCTTAGCCGTGGCCGTGGTCTTGGCTTATGGCCATTAGGCTTCTTGGTTTGCTTTTAGTTGTGACAAAAGTATAGTCGTGAGACTATATATAGGGCAGTTTCATTATTTGAAAGATAATGGCCTATTTAAGCTTTTTCAGGGCCCGAGCTTCTTTGATATTAAAAGAAAATGTCGTTCCGGACAACTTTCGTGTTTTAACTTTTTGATGATTCGGACCAGAAGTGCCACTTTCAAAATGGACAGCTGCTTAATAGCTTGTGTTAGGCAGTTTCGGTGTTTTGGTTTCGCTAACTTCTTTTGGCCGTATCTTTTCACTCGTTTGTCTGTTTCGGGTGATTCTAGTTGCTATGTTCACCTTTTTATCTTGTCTACAATAGTATGTAAGTTATAAAGTCCATATGTGACTGGTTTTAATGGTATCAAATGTGTAGAATATGACTAGTGATGTGCTCTCCGTGTGCAAGTTTTAAAAATTTATAAACACGAATTATCTGGCTATTACTATAAACACATACGAGCAAGTACACTCGTTCGCGATAGCAAAGGTGGGTAAGTCGAGATCGTCCTAAGGGATTTTGATTTTAAAATTGTTTTAAAATATTGGTAACAAGAAAGCTTTGTCAAGGCTCTCTCCAAAAATTATGGTTTTAGTGAAATTCAATATAAAGAAACATATACTTGTGTGTAGTTATAGGCAATCATAGTAAGTGTTCATGAAGGCTTGGTGTAAATTCTTGATGTGATGCACAAATCATAAGCAAATGATTTCCATCCCATGGTTTATGTTTGTAAAATGATTTTAAGAACAATAACATATAGGTAATCATTTCAGTCCTTATCCTAATGATTATCCTTTAGAAAATCCATATGTTTGTAAAATGTTCTTATTAAACTCGTTCCTACGAATCTTTCGAACTTTCGTGATGAAAATGTTTCTAGTCTTGTTTCAATAAGTAAACATGGTGGTTGTCAATCACCATATCCCCATACTTGTTTGTCACTTAACTTTTTGGAATAAAACACAAGAGAAATCCTTTCGGTTCTTTTTATTAAAACATGTTTTGCCGACAAATCAAACAAGACTAGTAATTTTCCAACAAACTCATTTAAACAAGATCATATATACATGCATGACATATGAGAACACTAGTATGATTTCCTACATCCTTACACACAAGTATATTCAAGAACAACTCCATGATAATTATAACAAAACACAAGTAATAACAAAGTAATTCCAATAACTCAAGAGAATAGAAATTCATAACAAGTTTCATAGAATACCTAAACTTTTGGGATTACAAGAACTAGAATTCGTGGATTATAGCAACCACACGCCTCCAATCGCCTAGCTTAACCGTATAACTCCGAATGATCAAACAATGGATGAGAATGAGTCTCTTAAACCTCCTGGACGTTTTATAGTAGTAACTAAACTTTTGGGATGAATAAAATGGTTGGTAATAGCTTTGGTGTAAACTATCACACTTTTGGTTGTGTCACACCTAGACTACTAAGTCTAGGTTCATTATATAGCTAGAGAACCATAACTATCTGTCTAAAAATGTTCTCTATAAGTAAATAACAAGAAATGATCGGCCTCTAATGATTATGAGGAGTTAAGGCAACATTAAATGATAATTTGTGTAACTCCAGCCTTGGCAACTGGATCGGTTGCACCTTGTTCACTTCGCCCAACCGGATCGGTTGCGGGCTCCAACCGAACGGTTGGGCGCCTCTTGTACCCCCAGATTTGACTTTTGTTGACTTTTCTTGATTTGCGCCTTTTTCTTTGTTTTTGCTGATGATTTCCAAGACGAAACTTGATCTTAACTTGTTGTAGATACTTAGAAATCTTTGCGCTTCCTAGTCATTGAGTCCAAGAGTTTCCTTACTCGACTTCCTTCCTCGGGTATTCTCCAAACGTGCATGAAAACTTCATTTCTTTATCTTTTGTGATACCTGGCTACATATATATACACAATACGCATCTTTTGCACTTTTGCAACATTTATGAGTAAATATAGCCGATTATCATACATAAACCAACAATAACGCTACTAAAAACATGTTCATTTTGAGCGTTATCAACTAGTTTACTAGTTTGTTACTTTAACGACAATATGTGAATTAAAACATGTGATTGAGTATATGTACATCATGAATAAACATGGTAACCATATATATAGAATGAAATTTTCAAGATTATGAATAATAAACATGAGATGATGGTGGTGATTAGTTGCTTACAACTTTTGGCTTTCAATCAAGAAAGGAGTAACTAGTAAGGATAGGACTTTGATTGAACACATAGGACCTTGGATTGAGCAAGACTTCCACACCTTGGCACCCTTGTAATCTTGAAGGATTGGTGATGAAGTTCTAAGTGACTTGAGTGGATCTAAACTCAAGAAGATCACTTATTGCTAGAGATTTGATGTAGTAACTTACTACTTGAAACTTCTTATCATAAACTTGGAGTTATGAATCAAATTATGAAAGGTGTGTTTGTTTTATGATATGAACGACCAAAGAGAGATGGGATGAGGTTTTTATGAAGCTTTCACTTGCTATTTATAGGAGGAAAGATTTGGTTAACCATATATTGGGTTAAATGTTAACCATGGTTAAGTTTAGACACTTGTAATGATCTAAATGAAGCATGGTTAGGATCAAGCCACCAAAATGATGACTCCCCTCCCTATAGTCGGTCATATGGAGATAAGATGACTTACGTGGATAGTCCTTGTATTATCTTGAGTTTAGAGCATGATTTGGTTCCGTTAAATGCCAACCGTAAGTTGTTAAGCCATAAAACGTAAAACCGGGTATCGTAAAAATACGAAACTTGTAGGAATGATGAGACCCATCATTATACTCCATCTAAAAATATAAAATAAGTGATAAGTCTCATTGGGTGCAAAAACGCCTAAAATTTGGAAACAACGGTCAAAAGCAGCGTAAAATGCAATTTATCATAAAAGAACAAGATTTCAAGGAAATGACCGTGAATTTATTTAAAGTAGACTAAAATTAGTCTATAAGTGATATGAGATGTCAAAATGTGGTTTTAGTTATACGTGGGATAACTTAAGAGTTATATGTGAAGTCTAAAAGTTACGCGATTTAAGCAAAAATGTAGAACGTACAAGGTTAATTTTTTTTATGGTCAAAGGAGGAGGGAAATATGTTTGACTTTTTCAAAAATGTAAAAGTGTCAAAACACCTTAGAAAACACAGTGCAGGAATGGTTACGTCTGTGTTTAAGTAGAATTGTTTAAAACGTAAGTTTAGTCTTGTACGGCTCAGGGTTTATTTGGTAACATTTAAATGAAATCTTAAAAATTTTATAATTGATTATGAGTGATCTAAAAATTAATATGATGTGGGGAAAATTGTCAGAGTTGGTTTTCGTTATGCACGTGATGTTTAAATGGTGCTCTGACCAAAACAAAACTTTAAGACGATGTTTTCTTAATAACTTTTGCGAAGATAAGCTAATGATTGTCAAACTCTCAGGTTATTACTGAAATAAATTAACTTACGAGAATGTGAAATAAAAATTTTATGGAATGAATAATGAAAGTGAATAGTAAAAGGTGAATAGTAACTTTTCAAGAAATGAAAAGTAACCTGAAAATGTGGGTTGTTACATATATTTATGTTGTAATGAGCCTATAAATACCCCTTATGAATCTCCATGAGGGGTGCGGGGAAATCATTGTGTATGTTTCATCACCATCTCTCCGCTTTCTCTCAGAACAATGAATTGTTTCATCATGTTTGATCAACCTAGACCTTCCGAACCACAAATCTTACATATTTCAATCCTACAATTGATATAAGGAGCTAAGGTTGTTACTTTTGTTGATTTGCGTGGTGTTCATTTGTTTGTTTAAGATGTTTACCAATATTTTTTGAATACGTGGAAATTTTTTTACTACTGTATCTTTTATGGTAACAATTTTTACAAGTGTTATTGTATCAAAAAATGGTCAAAGTCATGTGCTTTTAAAGCTTTACCGTAACTGTTTCTTGTATCTCTTAGGCCTGACGGAGTGGATTCGGGTATAGGATCGAGTAGTTGAAGTTTTGTAGGCTACACCATTCCTTGTGATTCGGGTAGTTGAAGTTTTGTACTAATTCAAGTTCGGAACCCGCTCAACATCCAGCTTTATCTCTTCTTTTTTTTTTGTCTTTTGTTGAAATTTAGTGTTAGGGTAGGATCGGGTACCACTCCGTCCACTTAGGGTAGTGTTAGGGTAGTATTGGGGTAGTTTTGAGTTGGAAGATTTTTATTGGATAGAGGTGACGTGGCACCCTCAGGGTATTAGGGTATGAAACTTGGACTCCCTCCTCCCTTATTGTCCAAGTTAACAACTTTTGTGACTTTTGTTCATGCTCGTGAATCTAGACATGCAAATATATCTTAGCTTAGGTTCAACTTTTGGTCTAATATTTTAAAAGATTTTTTTGGATTGAACCTATCACATCACAGATCCATATAGAAGCTTCGCTTCATTTCATATTCGAATATAAGAAAAAGACTTATTACAATTCTGTTATAATCTTTCCTTGCTTCGTTGGTTCATTTAAACTTTAACACATAAACAAAACGAGAAGTCTTAACCTACCAGACCTCGTGATAAGATCTTGAAGCAGTTTCCCTTGGAACGCAACTTAAGATCGAGCAACAATGATTAAGGTGGGTCTTTGGCTATGTTTGTGTTTTGATTTTAACAAGAAAGGACGAAGGATATGGAGTAAAGGTTTGTGATTATAGGGTTATGACACATGAGTATTATTATATATATATTAATGTGAGGATACAAAACGGCACCAAAACATGCCGTTTAGGCTCCTCTTTTTTTTCTTAAGCCCAACTGCAATATCCATCTTCCTTCTTGGCCCTTCTGACTTCTTCTGCGACATAGTCGCTTTCCAGCTAACATCGTTATCTTATTCAATCATCAACGACAAAAACTCACCGCACACTTTTCGGCTTGGTTTCTTTATTTGGTGGGTTTCCGATTTTACGTAGGTATGGTGTGTTTGAAGATTACAGGTACTCGATCGAAGATTGGAAGGAAAACCCTTGAGTTCTGGTATGTGTTTAGAAAAACTTTTACACAAGCTTTTATAATATTGAAGTTATTTTGTTATTACATCTGCTAATGAAAGAGGAAAGCAGCAGTGGATGTGGAGTTTCTTTGGGTTTTTGTTAATGGGTTTAGTGGGGTTTGGTTAGTTGAGTTGAGGTGCATACGAAGTGTTTGATGATATGTGTTAGTGAATAGTGGTGTGAATTTGTTGTGTTGGAGAGACCCATTTAAGTTTTTGTTGGTTAGATTGTTTTTGTGAAGCGGATTCGGATAAATTGGTAGCATTAGATGTTATGATAATTGGAAATTTTGTCTTAGAGTTTGCGGTTTAGGATATTAGTAGTGATTAAGAAGCTGCTAATTCTTTAATGGTGACATAGTTGAAGGTTTGTGTGTGTTGTTAAGGTGCCTACATATCAGCAAAATGTATCATACAAGGACGGAATTGAAAGGTTGTTGTTCATAACAGTCATGAAAAAATAAGTATTTCTCTTTGATCTGATTTGGGCGTAAATTGCTAACCCTTGATAAAGCGTCTGATTGAAAAAAATGGTGTAAATCGGTTATGTAAGTGCGACCCATTTGAGTTTTTGTTGGTTAGATTATTTTTATGAAGCGACATTGGATAAATTAGTAGGATTAAATGTTATGATGATTGGGACTTTTTTAGACCATTTATGTATTGGGAATAGAAACTTTCTACCCACTACTCACTTTCGAAACAGTATCTCGCGCTGGTAAGCCAACATAATATATCTGTTTCTTTTTACAATTAAGCATACATCTTTGTCGTGCTACACCCTCTTATTTGTGTGGTCAAGACTTTCATATTTTCTCATCTTTGCAGGCATAAATGAACCAAAGCAAAATATATGCAGCAGTTCACACGGGGTCAAAGATTTGGAAAGTGTTTGTCGCGCTTTGCATGCCCATAATTGTCGTCTGCGCCTTTGGCCGTAGGTAAGTGAACCTCAATTTCACTAACCATTCAACTAATTGATGTATCGTCGGATATGCGGTTGTATTAGATCTGTTACCGTTTGCTAATTTAAAAATTGTTCGTCATTTTAGATGCAACATCGCATGGGGAAGCGGGTCCCGAACATTACATGAAAATAATAGGCGAACGCGGCCGTCGGTAATCGATTGCTTGCTTTATTTCCGTTTATTCAAATTCACGAATACCATATACTAATTTCATTATTGATTTTCGTTTTTTAGGTATGCCTACACAAAGAGCAACCGTTTGACCACTCTACGGAAAATGATTGGCGTGCACCTTCGATTTTCGAGGTGATTCGATACTTCATTCTCAGTAACATTTATTGTCCGTCATATGTATTTTTCTCTTATGTGTTCTTCTTTGTTTTTTAATACATGTATAGGGCCTACTTCAAAGTATATTTGCGACCAATTGCGGCGGGTTTCCGGCCGTTACGCTTTATTTTGGTACGACAAATGGTGAAAACGTTCTACTTTGCTTCATGACGGTATGCATAATATCGGAAGCTATCGGCGGGAACCACGGGTAGACTAAAATAAATATGGTATCATTCGTGACACTCAAAGTAATGCGTTTTATTTATCTATACACATTAAAATTGTGAAGTATGTGGTATGCGTAGTTGTTCATTGTTGTCTAATACTTTATCGTTTCTTGATTTGGAAGGTATTTGTATAACATCGACAAATGTATCACTCATACAATTTAGTGAAGTTTCCTTTGGCTGATACAGCTACTATCCATGCTCGAATGAATATGCACATGTCGAAAAGACCTTATCTGTCAATGATTACGGCTATAGAAGCGTGGAATGCGTTACTCAAGGTAACATATTTAATTCATTTGTTAACCGTCTATACGTGTAACTATTCATTGGAGCCTAATGCTTCATCGTTATGTTAATCTGGCGGGAAAGTATACCATAGACAAACACATGTCACGGTGACGTTGTCGTAGTGAATACATATAACCATTAATTGCGGAGCAAGTAGATCGAAATTTGAATTCATATTTATTTTGGATATCCACGGTGCAGATCTTTTTTCTTTGCTTGAAATATTGATAATTTCGGGATGTCTAATGATAAGTCACTAATTGTTGTTACCATTGTAGGTGTTAGCAATCATGCAAGTAAATTAGTCCGGTTCATCCGAGATAATAGTCGGATACATGGCGATCAACAAGGTTATTCGATAACTCATTTCTTCCTTCAAAGGATCGCCGGTGTGTTGGATATCTAATACTAACTTAACCGTACCGTTACTATGCGACTATGAGCTACGGTCTCGGGTAAATTTCTCCGATTCACATAGAAATAACATTTCTTTTATGTTTTGCGTACCATAGTTCAAGCGCATCTATTCAACACCATTTACTTACGCATTTTATACTCAACTACGCATTTTTCTTTTTTCTCATGCACACGAGGCCCTCGGTAAAATATATGTACATGCGGCTGTGACCAACTTTGTCGGCATACCAACCGTTTTGGGTTATGGCGAAGAAGTGAAAACAGTTCCTAGAAGAAGAGCTCCAAAGCTAATCTCCGCATGCGATGTCAAGAATCCGGCTCACAACAAATACCCAATAACGGGTTTTAGAACATACAATTTTATTAAATAGGAAACAACTATCGTGCTATTACTAACCCACGTATTTCTAACAACATGGTAACTATTTGCTTATTTCCTCTAGGCTCGGTCAAACAAGATCCAACTTCGGCTGACCGTGCGCCAGCGATCCGTGACCCATCAACATTACCCAATAACATCACTGTCGTCCGCGAAATAATATCACTATGTTACACTAAAAGCCCTGTTACAGCGGCAATTCATGGTTTCTATGCAGCATTACATTGAAACAAGAAGAGTCAAAGAAAGAGGAACAAGCGCCAAAAAACATATGGAGCAAGTTGAGGCAGCGTTGGTCTAGCCCGGTCTCCTGCATCTGCAACTAATATTTTTACCTGAGATACGGGGATAATCAGTTGAGAGGGTAAACTTATTTTCCGACCTCTTTTGTTGATCCTTAATTATTTATATCACGATAGTTTAGTTTATTAGTTACTTTTCGGGTTTGTTAGTATAAAAGGCATTAATCCCATCATGAGGATTGATTATAAAAGTGTCTCAATGTTGTAGCGGAAGTGCATACAACCAACTTTACATCGACTTAGTCTCTACCAACGGACCACTCCGTCTGAGGTAATAGTTGATGTCACTTTCATTATGTGGGTGAGGTGTTTGCCTTATAATTGTGTGTTCACATACCCCTTTTCACCTTCTTAGGTTTTCACCTCTCCATTGATGAAGCTAAAAGAGAAGCTGAAACGACATTATTCCCAAAATCATTCAACGTGAAACAGGCCAGCAGACGAAAAAGACACAAAAAAATGTCATCGGAATAACGGTATGTTTTAGCATGTATGGTCACAAAAGTAGTTGGTAATGGTATATGTCATTAGTTAGGGTAAGTTTACCTGAGAGATGAGAGACTTATGAGGATTTAAGTGCTTTGCTTATTCTATCTCATTGCATATTTAAGTATATTGTTTCGTATGCTTTAATGAGGAAATTGGTGAATGAAGATGAAACCGTTATTTGTAAACTCGGTTGAAGTTTGTTAAAAATTATCAACGCTACCAAGTCCTTTCATACAGTCATCATGTTTTGCTATTTCTTAGAATGGATACAGTGCAGTTGTTAGAAACTTGAATATTACAATTCTTCAAGGTGCAAATGTTGTTGTTTGTGATATTATATCAAGTGATACTTATGCCGTCGTTTCACTAAGAGAGCGGGTTAGTTTCTTTTACGTCTTCCCATTAATGGGCAGTTTAACGGAGAACACACTACTATTATGAAGCGAAATTTAGATACAGAGGTTGTTCTCCTAAAAGCAGCAACTTGAATCCGATTTGGAATGAGGATCTAATGCTTTCCTTTCGGTGTTTTTGTTATTTCAAATAATTGAAAAGTTTTAAATTTCAATAAAAGCGGACAAATGTGTTTCGTGTCAACCGGGATGCTTTCTCCGTACTAAGACTACCAGTTTAAAGAGTGAACTTTTAACAAACTTCAACCGAGTTAGGGTAACTACCAGTTTATTTCAATGTCTTCTTTGCAAAAAATCCGATTTACGTGTTGCTATGCCTAATTCTCTGCGTAAAGTTGGTTCTTCCAAATAT
Source organism: Chrysanthemum makinoi (assembly GCA_910596185.1). Taxonomy (NCBI): domain Eukaryota; kingdom Viridiplantae; phylum Streptophyta; class Magnoliopsida; order Asterales; family Asteraceae; genus Chrysanthemum; species Chrysanthemum makinoi. The sequence continues at coordinate 233,202,558 of OU343218.1, forward strand.
CATGTTTCGTGGTTCTTTGAAATATCAGTTCGTTTCATAATTTAATATTACTACCACTATTGGCTGCTCATAAACTTTTTGCTTATCTTAGAAAATATGAATTCAACATTTATAGTGTCATGATGATTAAAATTTAATATTGATTGTCATAATGATTAAAATACAATATATGAGCAATCTGTTTGTCGACATGATTCAAACGACTAATTTCATGATTAGGATCAACCTGCTTGGTACAATTGTGTACCATTTTGACTCGGGCGACATTTTTACCCGAGTTGCTCATGATGCCACCTCTATTTCTAATGAATTTTTTACGTGCGGGGTAATGTTGAACCATCTTATACAATTTCAGTTCCTACTCACAACCGTTACGTTTGTTGCCATCTTTGGAGTTGCTGTCGATAATTGACATGAATTTTTAATTATCGTTGTTTCAAAACGCATTGGCTTGCTCGGTGTTTACGTAATCATTTTGGTATGTACATTTTTGTTGGTTTTAAGTTATTTTGATGTCGACTTATTTTGTGTGGCAAACTATATATATCACATGCCGCTATATTTAACTAACAAATACAAAAACCAACTAACAATCCAAATTAGAAATCGATATAAAACACTACGCTTAGCGCGAAGTGCATACAACCGACTTTACATCGACTTAGTCGCTACCTACAAACCACCTTCCTTAGTCGCTACCAATTGTATAGTATTGATGGAGTCTATATGTATACATTCAATTAAGCAAAATAAATATCAGAAAAACACGGACAAAAACAAGTATATTGATAAATATAAAATGCCCCGCCGCAACGCGGCGGCACATGCATTCCTTGTTAGGGTAAAAGTGTGATAGAATGTATTATTTTTTATACCAACACATATACCGGGCATTTAATCTGTGTATGGATCGGGTACTTCATTTTTGTTGGGCAGATGTCAAATGAATTGGACTTGGGCTCGTGTTTGCCGGATTGTGTTGTTATATGGGCCGAACATAGCTGATGTTTACTTAATTCATTGCAAAAATGAAGATGGACTAGACTACATACTGTATTTGCAAATAAAAGTTGTATTCTGAATTTTTTTTACAAATATATTGGATACAATTTTCATATTGGTATAATGAGTGGTATTTTGGTATTATAATCTTTCACGGGGATACTACGTTCACGGCTAGAATAGACGTTTGATCAAAAAAATGACTACGAGGTTTTTTGAATACATGGTTAAGTGAGGAGGTGTTTGGATGTGTGTTTTCAAGTTCATTATGTGACTGTCTTTTCGCACTTAGGCGCACTGCGTGCCATTGGTAATGATTCTACTACGGTGCCACAAATTCGCAAGCTGATCCTAAGTAATCGTTGTTGTTCATTGGATTCCGGAGGAACTACTTCGTTAGGATTGAGGAATTCTTTGTAATTCTTCTGAATAGCTGGATTCTCCGTCGAGAGTCTCTTTGAAAGTCTTACCTAAACTCTTCCATTGAATATGATAAAGCACGTAAGTAAGGTTGTTTTTTTTCATGTTTTATGTCTCATATGCGGGAATAAGTTATGCCTCTTATGTCTAAAGATAAACAAACGCTAACATCTGCGCGCCTGCATACATACAATGAAATAGCAAATACACTTTTTATTAAAAACGTATGTGCGCCTTTCAGACATAAGAGGAATAAACAAACACACTTTTTAGATGCGTCGACGTGTCTAAGCTCGCCTTCAGACATAAAGGAAAAAACCAAACACACTTTTTAGATGCGTTGACGTGTCTAAGCTCACCTTTCAGACATGAGGGGAAATAAGTACTTTATTGAAAAGCCATAAACAACCTTTACAATAATAAGTTTCTAGAATTGGGACTTGTGTATGATTATGGATAATGTTAATGGTATGTTTCTAGTAGTTAGGCTTTATATGCTTAAGTGCAAGGTATTCTCTAATTCATGAAATACTAGAAGGGTACCCGCGCAATGCGGCGGCGGGTAATTATTTTGGTGGCGAGCAGTCCGGTGGTTGCGGTGTAACTGTGGTTGAGGAGATGCCCGGTGGTGGTGGTGTAACACTGTGCGGATGGAGAGGTCCGGTGGGGTTGTTTCACTATGGTGGTGGTGTAACACTGTGCGGATGGAGAGGTCCGGTGGGGTTGTTTTACTATGGTGGTGGTGTAATTGTTTGTGTTTTCTGTGAGTATTTAAATAAAGCGTTTTACAAAATAAGCGCACATAAAGACCTTAAATTTTCAGTTCTAACATATGTGTATGTATTGAACACTATGTAGACCTTTTTATCAAAAGGTTTTTAAAGGCTTTAAAGTCGTATTGACCATTTTGTATTAAAGGGCTTTTATTACAAAACGTATTGACATCACAATTAAAACGTATTGACCAATATTGTTAACAACATTTACTAAATGGCTTGTTATTTTTTAATAAAGAAATGTTTTTTGTCTTAAAAATTTTAAGACTACTTTATATAGAAAGTCCCAAACCTTTTATAAAGTAGTATAGATTGGACAAACCACAAGGACTAAAGGTGTAATTCAGTCTTGTAATAAGTATAAGCATAAGCAAAAAAGAAACAATCCCCCTCCCCCAATTCCCAAATAGTTCATCCACCAAACAGTCCGACGAATGCTAAGCCCTAATTTTCAAGTTTTTAAAAACAACCGAGGACCAATACAATTCCTCACTCGTTGATGGAACGAGTTGAGTAAGTGAGTTGAATCGGGTGAAGTGCTTATTCCATCAATCTTCACCCGATTCAACTCACTTACTCAGCTCGTTCTCCGTAACGAATGTAAATCCGTTCTTAGCATAAACGACGACGACATCATCCTTATCACATCCAGGTGTCCTAATCTCACGCGCCTCAAGTTGTGCTTTTGTTGCCAATTGACTGATTCTGGTATGGCTGCTTTTTCTAAAAACTGTAACAAGTTGAAGTATTTTTCATGTGTTTTTTGTGAGTTTCGTCAACTTTCGTGTTTTAGGTATCTTTGAGCTGTTAGATAACTCTAGTCAACTTGAGGTTTTGTCTGTTTTTAAGTTGCGTGACCAATGTTTTAAAAACCGGGTTTTTAATCGACCCGGTCGAGTCATCAGGCACCGGTTCGACCGGTTCAACCGCCGGGTCAACCCGGTTTTCCATTTATTATTATTTTATTTTTTCGACCGGGTCAACCGGTTCGACCACCGGGTCAACCCGGTTTTTATTAAAAAAAATTGAAAAAAACCAAACCCGGCGGGTCTAATCGGTTAACCCGGTTTTAGAAACCCGGGTTTTTTTTACCCGTTTTGTGACCGGGTACCGGTCCAACCGGTTGAACCGGCCGGGTTGACCCGGGTTTGAAAACATTGTGCGTGACACCACCGCCCAAGTTTCACACGGCGCTTAAGGTTATTAAACTTAAGCAGATCCATTCTGAACGATTATTCATGCCTTTGATTAGCCGTTCTAAGAATTTGAAAACCTTGAAGCTGTTATACTGTGATGGAAACTGGACCAGGCGTTGGAGGCGATTCAAGATGATAATTGTTTAGCTGAGGTTCATTTGGAAGATCTTCCTGTGACTGATGTCGGCGTTTCTTCGTTATCTAAATGTCGTCATTTAAATGATTTACGTATTGTTGATACACGATGCACGGATGTTGCCTTGATTAGGGTTGCTCAGAGTTGTAAAGGGTTAAAGAAGCTTCATGTTGGGAGTGAGATAGGAGACGAGGGGTTGATTGCTGTTGGGAGGCATTGTGTGAACCTTCAGGAGCGGATTTTGTTTAGGGTTGATGCTACGTGTGATAGTTTACATGTGATTGCAACAAATTGTCAGAAATTGGTAAGTTTAGAGCTTTGTATGTGTCACAAGATAACTGACAAGGAGATCATGTGTATTGCTGAGAAATGTCTTGCTTTGAAGATATTGTGTCTTGACGGGTGTGATGTATCTAATAAGGGGATTGAGGCAATTGCATTGGGTTCTCCGAATTTGGCGGAGATTACGGTAACAGATTGTCAAAAGGTGACTCGTGAAGCAATAGATAGGTTAAGAGCGAGTAGGGAATCGTTGGTGATTAATCTGGGATCAGGCTGGCTAAACCTTCTGCAATAAATAGTGACAATGGAGTGCAAGAGCATGTAGAGTAGATTCCACCGGCAGCAAATGATGCGGTTGTCACTGGACCTGAGCGTGTATCTACTAGCTCTACCTCGAGTGACAACGTTAATCCATTATCAATTTTAATTACGAGCTCATGTGTCATCTTTCTTTTGGACAACTCTTCAATTGGTAAAAACTTGTCGTTTCTGATCTCTATCCGTATTTAGATTCTTATTAGGAAATAATAGTAGTAGTATTCTATCTAGTAGGGAATCGTAATATGACTTGGTTATCTTTCAAGCACAAACTATCATCTTCGGTTTTTTTATTCTATTTCATTTGGCTTTGGATTTGTTCTCATTGTCTATTAGAGCAAAGCTTATAGTTAAATTATTATTATTATTTTCATTTCTTAGATAAATGGAATTGAGGTCTTTCATTCATTGGATGTTCATATATTCATATGTTCATCCTTTGCTAAAACTATTGTGATTATGTCTTGATAACGTATATGGAGTTGATTTTTTTTCAGTCATTGGGTCTTCGCTATGTTCATCAGCCTTTGTTGCTTGACGTTTTTATTCTTCCAAGATGGGTGGTTTAAGTGGACAACATATTTATCAAATTATGACATTATTTTATAGGGTCTAGCTTCATGTAAAGAACTTGCAGATATGTGTAATCTGCTTACTGTGTATACAATTTAATGCAATATATCATCTCTTACCAAATTCTGCAATTTGCTACCTTACTTGGTAAAAGAAAGGTATGTATGTTACTTATGCATCAAATGGTAAAAAAAATGGCATAGAGAGTTTGTGCTAAATGGTAAACTTAATAAATTGGCGCAGAGTTTGAAATAAGCAATTCAGCCATCTCTAAACAACAAAGTCTAAATTAGGTACTTTAAACTCTACCAGTGCCCTTAGTCTTGACTGTTTTTAAAATAGGTAAACTATGGCTCGATACATCACACTAGATCTTCCATGATATTGCACAACTAATATATGAAATTACTAGATTTCTAATCTTAGATCAAACTTATACTAAATCTGAACCACTTGTTAAACTTACCATTCTACATTTGTCATTCCTGCCGATCTAGCTTGTTACAGCAAGCTGCTGTCGGTGTTATTCGGTCAACTGGGGTCGGGTCAAATCGGGTCAAACCTTAAAAAACATAGCCGAACCCGACCTTGTTTATAACTCGGGACAACTCGGGTCGGGTCAATTAAGGTTCGGGTCAATCGGGTCGGGTCAATTCGGGTTCGAGGTCAACCCGAGTGTTGACCCGAATTTAATTTTGAACCCGATTGACCCGACCAGAATTGACTCGGGTCGGCGTCGGGTTCGGGTCGGATCAGCCCGAATGACACCCCTACTGCTGAATATAATTTTAGCTCTCTCTACAGTAGTCTACTAGCAAATTATAGGGGTGGCAATCGAGTCGTGTTCGTGTTGACCTATTCGGGTTCGCGTGTTGGCGGGTTGGTATAACCTCTACCCAAACACGACCCATTTATTAATCGTGTCAAGAAACTTAACCCTAACCCACACCTGCATAACACGTGTAACCCGTTTATGACCCGTTTAACCAGTTTAACTAAATAGGTCAAACAATAAATAAGGTTGGTGGTTTGTTATTTTAACTAGTTTAAATAAAAAAGTGATATAAGGATCTAAAATATAATAAAAAGAGCATACAAATAACTATACGACAATTTTTAAAGTTATAAAGTGTCAATTTCAATGATGTTTGAAGTATAATCGTAATTCACTCATATTAAGTACATAAAAAAATATTTAATCCACATCTCACATAAAAAACTAGGTTATATTTTTTATTTTTTGAGTCTTGTATACTTAAACGGGTTCACGGGTTGACCTGTTTAGTATCCACTCAACCCAAACACAACCCGTTTATTAAACGGGTTGACCTATTTTTGACCCAAACCCGTTTATCCTCAACCCAAACCCGTTTAACTTCGTGTCGTGTTCGTGTCGTGTCGAGAATTGCCGCCCCTAGCAAATTACAATTTATTTCACCTCAAACTTCTGCACTATATATATCGCAAGTGCAAATATAACAAGGATCATATGTAAAAATATCTAAGTCATTTAATTCTATCATTGCCATCAAAACAATTCGGTTTTTTAATATTAAAAGCGTAACCCACAAACATTATATCTGTTGAGACACATTAGCTAACTTCCTCTCAAAATCCGACAACTTGATCATAAACAATTATTCAATAAAGGAGTTTAAAACGAAAGGTTTAACCGACGAATTTATAATCACGAAGATGACAACTCAACGAGGTAAGTTTAAAAGATTATCTTTAATATGATACGTTCAATGTGCAAGTTTGATATGTAAGTTCAATACGAAAATTCAATGGGGTAGAGCTCCATACTACAAAGTAAATTAATAAGAGCCACAATTGTCTCCACACGAAACTTCATATCCATGTTTAGTAGCAACGAGTGTGGGAACCCGAGCGATGCAGTGGGATTGGCTTCAAATGACTTACTTTGTAGTGACACTTAAACCTTAGGGGCTAATTTTGCCAAGTTGCTATAGTTAGCAATTAATTCTACAGGACTTAGTTTGCAACGTCGCTTAAACCTTGGGACTATTTTTGCCAGATTGCTATAGATAGCAATTAATCTTTGTTGGACTTATTTTGCAGTAGCCACTTAAACATCGAGACTATTTACGCCAACTTTGGAAAGTTTACAATTAATGTTTGGACTTACCTACCGCTTAAACCTTAGGGACTATTTTTGCGGATTGCTATAGATAGCAATTAATGCCGAGATTAATTTTCTGCAGTGCCACTTAAACATCGAGACTATTTATGCCAGTTGGAAAAGTTTGCATTTAATGCTCCTACTTTGAGTCATTTGTTCTCCCATATTTAGTATATCTGAGGTGTGGGAACCCGCAGCGATCTTGTGGGATTGCTTTTGTAGAAGTGAATTTGGAACTAATGAATGACCGGAAAATTTGTTTGTCTATTTATTTGGTTAGTCCTTGAAGGACCTACGTTGCAAAGACAATTCAAACCTTAAGGACTATTTTTGGTGGTACGAAGGACTTACTGCAGGACACCTAAACCGTAGGGACTATTTTTGTCAAATTGCTATAGATAGCAATTAATGCTACAAACTTTATTTGGTTAGTCCTTGAAGGACCTACTTTGCAAATACAATTAAAATCTTAGGGACTATTTTCGTGGCTACAAAGGACTTACTTTGTAACGACACTTAAACCTTAGGGACTATTTTTACCAAATTGCTATATATAGTTATTAATTCTACATGACTTACTTTGCAGCGACACTTAAACCTTAGGGACTATTTTTGCCAACTTGCTATAGATAGCAATTAATGCTAAATGACTTACTTTGTAACGTAACTTAAACCTCAGGGGTTATTTTTGCCAAGTTGCTAAACATAGCAATTAATGCACCTACTTTGGGGGAATTGTACTCCCCATCTTTAGTATATATATAGAATATATATAGAATAGCTGATGAGGTGTTGGGCGCTCGCCTCCATCCACAACAATAACAAAACAATATATACTTAGTTTGACTTAAAATCTAAACACACACTATAATTTGACTTAGCCTATGTTTATTTATTTTTTCTTCTCCCGCTCACACTTCAAAATAGGGCTGAGCAACGGGGTCAAACCCGGCCTGAACCGATCAAACCCGACTCGACCCAAAAACCGAGTAAGAGTAAAATGTGAACCGAGAATTGAATCGTGTAAAAGCTATTCAAACCGAAACCGAACCGAATAAGGTCGGTTCGGTTCGGGTCAAGTTGATTTAGCTATTTCGAAACGAATATGTGTGTTTTGACTCGAACTGAACGAAACTGAATCGAGTAAAACTGAAATAATTATATAAAACAAAAACCGAACCGAATTAAGTCGGTTAGGTTTGGTTCAGCCCGATTTTGGTTAATTTATCGATTCAGATCGATTTTTGAGTGATTTTGTTTGGCCCTACTTTAAAATCACTTGTAATGTTGTTACAACGTTAACCTTTTAAAAAAATAAAAAAAAAAATCATACTAGTTATAAATCAAGGATGTAAAAGATTCAGTTAAAAAAAAATAAAAAATAGAGTTAATTGCATTTTTGGTCCTTGTAGCATTGCCTAATTGTAGGTATGTTCTTTAAAATTTTGAAAGTGCATAGTCTTCATTTTGAAATTTGTATTATAATTTTGGTCCTTGGACTAAAATACCATTTGTTTTATTTAGAAAAAAGAAAGATAATTTGATCATTTTACATAGATTAGAGACAAAAATGCAAAAAGTTACTCCCTCCGTTCTAAAATTTTTGTTTGTGTTATATAATACTTGATGAAAAATATATGAATATATTAGGTTTTAAATGTATTTTCATTTGGTATAATTTTCATCAAGTATTATATAACACAAATAAATATATTAATGGTTAAAGTTGAACAAGAGTCAAAATGAGATGGAGGTAGTATCAATTTATCAAGTAGCCACTTTACTTGACCCTCCGATGTGGGACACACACTGTCTATACTGATTAAAACCTAAACTCACACCATCAGTCCAGTGAAAAGAAAAGAAAAGCATAAGAAGAAGAAATGGGGACATCAGTGCAGGTGACGCCACTATGCGGAGTATACAACGAGAATCCGTTATCATATTTAGTTTCAATCGATGGATTTAATCTTCTTATCGATTGCGGTTGGAACGACCACTTCGATCCCCAACTCCTTCTTCCTCTTTCCAGGTCTCTTTTTATTTCTTTCTTTATTTATTAGGCCTCAAATTATTCACATTATTATTTACATCTTCAATTACTACTTTTTTATGCCTCTCTGTTTTATTTTTTTTCAAGCTAACTGTTATCAAAATTGCACAGTAAGTAAGCTTAAGCAAACACCCCCGAAACCCGACATTTGAGCCGCTCCACTTATAGAAATTATACGCACTGAATATGTAGGTTACTTAAGGGGTGTTTGGGTTAGCTTATTTTATGGGCTTATTGGCTTATCAAGATTTGGAAAAGCTACTAATAAAGCTTAAACTTTTCGGCTCAAGTCCATGAACCCAAAAAATAAGGTGAAAAAGTGTGAGCTTTATCGGGTTTTCTAAATCTTGATAAGAAGCCAATAAGCCCATAAAATAAGCTAATCCAAACACCCTTTTAACTTATAAAAGCTATACGTGTTTAGATAAACAAACACTAACGTCTGCGTGCCTGCATACATACGATGAAATAACAAATACACTTTTTTTAGAAACGTCTGCAGACGTAAGAGGAAAAAACAAACACACTTTTCAGATGCGTCGGCGTGTCTAAGCTCGCCTTTCGGACATAAGGGGAAATAAGTACTTACTTATGTAGCCCATATGTTGTCTATTAATTTTCTAGGCAGTTAAATTCTTTGCAAAACTCGACAGCAGTGAAAATGTGAAAGTGACTATTACAGCGTCGATCAACAGACTCAAGCATGGTCTCTTGCACCATGTGAAAGTGACTATTTGCTGCTACATAATCACTTTTCAACATGCACATCTTAATGCGACTAAAATGTATATATTATGAGGTGTTGTGTTTTTATATAAATATTGTTGATTTTTTTTGCAGGGTTGCTTCTACGATAGATGCTGTGTTGTTGTCACATTCAGATACGTTGCATCTTGGGGCTTTACCTTATGCCATGAAACAGTTTGGGCTTACTGCTCCTGTTTATGCAACGGAGCCGGTTTATAGATTGGGACTATTAACTATGTATGATCACTTTCTTTCCCGCAAGGTAAAACACCGCTCTTTGAATTCTGTGTTTTGTTTTGCATTGTGCTGTATTTATCTTGTTACTTTGTAACGATGCCTTATCAAAAGGCTGTTAGTTGTCTGTCTTGATGTTTTGGGTATCTGGGATACATACCATATAGAACTGCTGGATGGTTAAGGCCTTAAGGGGGTGTTTGGATGTGCATCAAAGTGATGATTGGATTATGAGTTTTCATATTCACTTTTCAGTGTTAGGCAAAAGTGATTGTCAGTTGAGTTCTAATATGGAGAAGTAGATAAGGAGTAGATGTAAGAAAACTCATTGAGATAAATAGCTTTAGTTAACTTGTTATCTCATCATGATCAAAATTTGATTGTTAATTAGCCTCTAGTGAGCTATATAGATTTAGCTCTGATAATATTAATCATATCCATTACTAGTATCCTCCCAGGGTATGCATACTCTGATACAAATTTATCCTTTTTCCATACATTGATTGCATGGATGTATCTTTTAGTTCGCTCCATTTCATACAAGTGTTTGCTTGTGTAGCATATATTTTGCTAGTGTTGATAACTAAGTCCATCTCTCTGCAGCAAGTTTCAGATTTTGATCTGTTCACACTGGATGATATTGATTCCGCTTTTCTAAATGTGACAAGATTAACCTACTCTCAGAATTGTCATTTATCTGGTGAGCATTTTTCTTTCTAATATCACAATTTTAGGGTTTTACAGCCCGTACATGGCTTAAGTCCAAAGTGTCAGGAGAGTATAATTATTCAACTTGTATATGGTTTTTAACTAATTGCATGCATTTGTCAGGGAAAGGGGAGGGTATCGTGATTGCACCTCATGTGGGCGGTCATCTCTTGGGAGGTACAGTCTGGAAAATTACTAAAGACGGTGAGGATGTAATCTATGCAGTTGACTTCAATCATCGCAAAGAAAGGTCTTCCCCATACCAACTGCATCTGTGAATTTTTGTTATATTTTTCAATTGTGTTGACTTGCTGTTATGATTTTTCAGACATTTAAACGGAACAGTTTTAGAGTCTTTTGTTCGGCCCGCTGTTCTCATAACAGATGCATATAATGCTTTGAGTAATCAGCCATCTAGACGACAAAGAGATCAAGAATTTATAGGTAATTTTTCACTATAGCTGTTTTAAGTAGCGTATACATGGTGACATGTGCAAACTAATTCTAATATTATATTTCTGTATTGAATTTTGTATTTGATTGGAAATTTAGATGCTATACAGAACACTCTAAGGGCCAACGGGAATGTATTGTTGCCTGTGGATACTGCTGGGCGAGTACTCGAGTTGCTTTTGATACTTGAACAAGTTAGTCTGCCTATTTTTTATTTCAACTTTTTTTAAGGGTACTATAAAGAATTTGATATTTTTGTACTTCTTTTTAATACCATGAATATCTTTAATGTTGCAGTACTGGGAACAGCATCATTTGACGTATCCTATCTTCTTCCTGACATATGTATCATCAAGCACAGTTGATTACGTCAAGAGCTTCCTCGAGTGGATGAGCGATTCAATCGCAAAATCATTTGAACACACTCGTGATAATGCCTTCCTTCTGAAGTAAGAACTTTTCATCTGATGATCTCAATTAATGTCTATTAGTTTGGATTTGCTTCATTGACATGAATTCACACATAGTACCATAATTTGGAATTTATGTATTTAATTGCAGGCATATTACACTTTTGATCAGCAAGAGTGAACTGGAAAATGTCCCAGAGGGCCCGAAGGTAAGTAAAACTTCTATTATGGAGGGTAACGTTTTTAGTGTATGTGTTACTATTGAATTAAGCCTATATTGGTATTGACTGCACTTCTTATGCAGATTGTTCTAGCATCTATGGCCAGTTTGGAAGTGGGATTTTCGCATGATATATTTGTGGAATGGGCTTCTGATCCAAGAAATCTTGTTCTTTTTACTGAGAGGGGTCAGGTATGTGCTAGACTGCCTTATTGTTGATTCATAGACGCTCATAGGGAAACGGGCCAAATAGGTCGAACAGGTTCACCCGGAGTATATTCTTTATGCTCGCAATGTGACACGGTCTATTCTTAAAATCTCTATTAGTCTTGTAATTAATAACAGTATAGTCTCTGATTATTTAATGAAAAAAAATTGAAGATGTTTGTGGGTCAACCCGACCCCTACCAATCACCCTTTCGCGAACCTGTTTTGATCTTTTATCTTACCACCTGACTCCTATTCTGCTACCTCTGTTATTCAATTTTTTCCTAATACCAGCTGCCAATGGTTCAACGGGTTTGAACCAGCTAACATTTTTAATTCAGTCTCTGAATCACAGCCTTTATCTTTTGTGTTAAAACTTAAAAGTATAATATTTCAATTTGTCATGGTTATCTGGCACATAATAGTGATTCTCACTACTCACTGTTATGATTGTAGTTTGGTACTCGTGCACGAATGCTTCAATCAGACCCACCTCCCAAAGCTGTTAAAGTTACCCTTTCCAAGAGGGTTCCATTGGTCGGGGATGAGTTAGCTGCATATGAAGAAGAACAAGAAAAGATTAAAAAGGAGGAGGCTTTAAAAGCCAGCCTTGTCAAGGAAGAGGAATCAAAGGCTGTCGTAACTGATGTTACCAAAGCTGATCCAATGAACATTGACGGCCATACTCAAGTAGATGGTATTTTATCTCTATCCTTTAGTCTGCTGCTGAGTTTGAGTTACCATTTCATGTTTTCTGTTTCAAGATAAACTTGATGAAAAATGCTCCACATTTAAGTTATATGTGTTCTTTTTAAACTTCTAACGCCTCTTAACCTTATGAGAGGCGGCAAAATCAGTGGTAGGGTTGGGTAAACTAACCATCATTTTTTGTTCATGTTTTTTGAATATTTATTTGTTTTGAGCATGATTACAAAACTTCATCATTAAAATATTAATCTAATCTGTGGGCAGCTGCTGGGGTGCGTGGGGAAGCATATTGTGACGTACTGATTGATGGATTTGTTCCAACTTCTAGTGTTGCCCCTATGTTTCCTTTTTATGACAATTCTTCTGAATGGGACGATTTTGGAGAAGTTATTAACCCAGATGATTATGTGATAAAAGACGAGGACATGGACATGGGATCTATGCATGTATGTTCCGTTTTATTTCATGCTGTTTTATCGTCTATATAGATCTTTTTTGTGATACATATACTTGGTGTAGATGGGTGGAGATCTTGATGGGAAACTTGATGAAAACACTGCCAGTTTAATGCTCGACACAACTCCATCAAAAGTTGTATCATCTGAACTTACTGTAAGTTTTTTTATTTCTGTTTTTTTTCTTCATAAAATGATACAGTAGTACATTATGATATTAGTTCCTCCAACCATTTTGAATTTGCTTTAACGGCTTCAACTTTTACTTAATCTGTTACATTGGTGTTCTATCTGTTGCAGGTCCAAGTCAAATGCGCGTTAGTATATATGGACTTTGAAGGGCGTTCTGATGGGCGTTCAATTAAATCAATTCTTGCCCATGTTGCTCCATTGAAACTTGTATGAATGTTCTTTTACTTCCTTCTTTAACTAGCACTATAAATACTTGATGTTTACTTTTTTGTGTTGAAATCTTCTTTATAGGTTTTGGTACATGGATCAGCTGAGGCGACTGAACATCTGAAGCAACACTGCCTGAAGAATGTCTGTCCTCATGTATATGCTCCACAGATTGAAGAAGCAATTGATGTCACATCAGATTTATGTGCTTATAAGGTACATAGAAGTTTAATTGGATGTTCTATTGTACCATATATCTTAAACTCCGCATCTGATAAGGATTGTTGATGTGAAAAATAGGTGCAACTCTCTGAGAAACTAATGAGCAATGTTCTGTTTAAGAAGGTGAGCGTTTCTCTGTTTCTTCACTCTATTATAAAAGTATCCACATTTGATTTAAGTGATTCAAACTAGTAAACTCAAATTCAGATAGATTCCTTGTATATTTGAGCTATGGACGTTATAAATTTATAAACTATTAAGTTTAACCATCAATTTTTTGATGTTAAAACATAACTAATCCTTGGTTTAAAAAGTCAAAATTTTGGACTAATCATCCTCCTTTTGTAATTAACTATAGCTTGGAGACTATGAAATAGCCTGGATTGATTCTGAGGTAGAAAAGACCGAGAGTGGCACGCTGTCTTCACTCCCCATTTCTACAACAGCTCCTCCTCATAAATCAGTACTTGTTGGAGATCTTAAAATGGCAGATTTTAAGCAATTTCTTGCTGGAAAGGGTATCCAGGTAATATGTTGTGCTTTTGCAATACAATCAAATTAGAGGTATCAAAACTGACGGATTTGGGTAACAGGTCAAAAATGGTCCTGGTCAAAATGGGTAACAACATAGTACAAATCAGGCTGGTTGGGTTGACCCCTACACTTTGTTATTATAATGATTTTATAAGTAAAACATCAAATATGATTACACAAACTAAATTTATAAAACGAATTAGGAGGCGGTCCATCCATAATTATATGGCCGAAACTAACACCTTTAAATCTCACTAGTCTTATTCCATAAATATTTTTATGTAGAAGTTTATGACCATGATGGTGGCTCATGTAATGCTAACTTCAATAAACCGTTTCAGGTAGAATTTTCTGGTGGGGCGTTACGTTGTGGGGAGTATGTGACACTGAGGAAAGTTGGTGATGCTAGTCAGAAGGTACATAAAGCAATCAAACTCCAAAATAGAAATCTGATCTTAAACTGTATTTTATGAGCCAACTCGGGCATACTTAATCTTCAAATTTCTCCATGTAGGGTGGTGCTGCTGCTATCCAACAAATAGTTATTGAAGGTCCACTGTGCGAGGAGTATTACAAGATTCGAGAATACCTTTATTCACAGTTTTATTCACTTTAATGTCGAATTAGTTCATGTTAGCATGTAACAAAAAGCAGAATTTTATTGTTGTAGAGGATCTTAGAATGCAGGTTTTTTTGCGGCAAAAGAGCCTTTTTGTACTAATTTTGAGCACTCGTTGGCTATACATTGTGTACATTTTAATCTGCGTAATGACATGTCTTGTTTGTTTATATCATCCGGTTAATGTTGAATACAACGGGCTTTTTAGCCATGTTAAAGGACCGTTCACTTATGATCTATCTAGTCTCGAACATCACAAGAACTGAACCAAAACCGCCAACATAATGGAGTAACAAAAGTGTGCATACGTAACAAGCTTCTTCCTTCTTGCCTAAACCATGTCATTGCGCCAAAAGAAATAAAAACATTAAATTAGGACTGATGCGATAATGAGAGTGCTTGAAATCACAACTTTAAACATTGCCAGAGCCACATGAAAAAATTAACTGTCATCGTAATCAGGATTACTTACAAAGAATAATGCATGTGTGATGTTGGACGTGTATCAAATGGGTCAAAGTTCAATGAGCTAAACGGTTTTTTTGGGTAGAACTGGTCAAGACTCGAAGTGCAGGATGAAGTTCTAGAATTACCTTCCGGTATACTTAAAACAGGTAAAGTGTGCTGTATAACCCAAACTTTATACCTGATGGTCACAACTCTAATATCTGTAAAATGTGCCAAACTTTACGAAACTAAATTCGGAAGCATATCATTCAATAAAATTATGATACATTCTCTTCTCTGATTACACTCATTCAGAACGTAAAATGATATTTGGCAATCACCGTGATTACCAAACCGGTATTACATGACATTTTATAGAAAAGGAAACGCATATAACGTAAACATATACCCGTAACTAGTAAACATTTGAAACTGCTACAAGCAAACACTTTAGAAAATTAGGACTACATAAAAGATCAACATACAAGCAAAGTATGAAAATTACTGCTAAAAAAATAATAATAATATCCATACTGTAATTAAAATATTTGATGATTAGGCTACACAAAAAGAGGGTAGCCTTTTCCTCAAGGACATCTTTCAACATCAGTAGTTAAGTTCAACCAAAAACATAGAAAAATAAATACTAATAATTGGGTTTGTTTTTTGAAAATCATGTTAAAAATGTTTTCAAAAACAAACCGAGATAGTTTGCAAAACTAATAATAGCAACAATGTAACCCATACTAAAACTTAGTCTTCCGCGTCCTCTTGGGAGGCAAATGAGATGCTGGCGGCTTTTTCACCTCTTGATAAGCTGCTGGTGGCTTTTGCACCTCTTGATGAGCTGCAGCTGGCTTTTTCACCTCTTGATATATCTTTTCAGTAAACTTATTAGCCTCTATCTTTAAATCTCCTTGATCAACATATAAGTAATCCGAATGAGCTGAATATACAAAAACCACCACTTGAAAATGTAAGGTTTTGCGCTTAAAAACTAACAACTAAATAAGTAACACGGGGCAATATACTGCATGTCTTGTACAAAAAGAAAATAAATTAGAGGTTGAAATCATAATTAAAAGCTAAATACGTACCATAAGTATATCCATCACTTTTAGTCCTCTTATGAAGTGTTAGCCCACCTAGAGCAGCACTTTTGCATAGTTGATGCAGCTCGCCCACCGCCACACCAATCTCCTTATTCCGGTTTTTCTCTATTATATCTTTCACAGTCTTTGCTTTCGCCTTCACAGCTACCCCTGGCTCGCTCACCACCACTTGCTGAATAACATTAGCAACATTCGTCCGTATTAGACGCCCTTCGTCTCTCACCACCTCCAAGCCAACCCCAACCTCCGCCACCAACCGAGCGTTAATTGGCTGATCAAGATGCATAGGCATGGCTACTATTGGCACTCCAAATTTCATAGCTTCTAATACTGAACTCCAACCACAATGACTCACAAATCCACCTATATTTTTGTGTCTTAGTATCTTAGATTGTGGAGCCCAACCTTTAACCACTAAACCCCTATTTTTGACCCTTTCAAGAAATCCTAATGGCAAAGCTTCTGAAAGATCTATTTCTCTATCACCTTTTGGAAACCTTAGCACCCAAATGAAATTCACATCGCTCATCTCGAGCCCGTATGCTATTTCTTCCAAATCAGCACTAGAAAGAAAATACTCGCTCCCAAAAGAAACAAAAACAGTAGATCCAATGGCTTTTGTATCAAGCCACTTGATGATCATAGTATTTTGTTCCGTATCAGGACAATAAGGGTCCGCAACAAGTGGACCAACTGGCACAATCTTCTTATCAGTCAAAAGAGAAAGGTGATCAGCATACTTACCTTCGATCTCCTTAAAAGATTTGATAAGAACGATACTTGATGAGCTAGCAACACATTGTGTGACACGATCTTCTTCTTTTTCTTTGGCGTTACTTGCTACCTTCACGTTCTCATGTTTAAGATAGTAAATCTTGTCACCGTATGGAAACACAACACCATCTTTGGGGGCGTTCAAGTGAAAGTGATACATGGAGGCAGCAGCACTAGTAGTGATGAACACCACAGAAGGGATTCCAAGGCTACCAGCAGCTGCAGGAGCCCACGGTTGAAGTATGTCATATATGAGCAAATCGGGAGTTAAATTTTTCAAAAGTTCCATGAACTTAGGGCTTGACATATCAAACGCTTGTTTGAGAATAGGCATAAGATGGACAGGGAGGCCATTGGTGGAGTGAAGATCAGATGGAAGGCTGGGTAACTCAGGAAGGAGAAGTTCTATGACATGGATCGACAGTGAAAGACCCTCGTTTTTCAAGGTTTTCTTGACGGAAACAAGGTTAGCAGGAGTCGAACAAATGTAAACTCTGAAACGTTCCGAGCTATTGAGCTCTTTGGCTAGTTCAAGAAAAGGTGAGATGTGTCCATGGCCTAACCATGGGAACAACAAAACAGTACGCTTCGAAATCATTTGCAAAACAAAAGACGGTTAATTGTTTTTTAGTTGTTTGTGTGACAAGATGGTGTCGAAGGGGATGTCATTATATAGATGGAGATTGATGATTTATATATGGAATAAATTTGCATGCAATCTTTTATTTTACGTGCATGATTCGCTTTGGATTAGGCTAAGATATATTATTACATTTTTAAAAAATCTGATTCCATTTTTGTGCCTATATATTTCCTTTTCCGGTAATTTACTTATCTTCTATTATCCCATCACAAAATCTCGAGTTTTGCGAGAGATTATTTGCATATATGTTAAAAACTTATAACTGTTACAACATAACACGAGAGTATATTGTTTCATTCTTTTTATTACTTTGGGCGATTTCGTATATCTTCTCAAAAAATAAAAAAATTCGTATTTATCCAAAACTTGCTTTATATGAATTGTAAATTATGCTTTATGTGGTTATGATTTGAGTAAATATGATATATTAAATCAAAAAGAAATCTCTTTTTACTTTTACATAACACCTTATAATCAGTTTCATAATGTCTCCAATTGCAAAACTATAACGCTTACATATTTCTTTAATTGTTTTGATTTATTTACATGTTTATACTTTATACATTTATATATATCCTTGAAGAAAAAGTTACTATATCTTTTCTGAAATCATTCTCTTGTAAGTCGTTAATAAGTCAAAAATTGACTTACAAAGGACCATTTTTAATGCATGCATGGAACTAATAAATTCTTACAATAATCTGATATAAGTAAATAATAATGATATTACATGTGCATAACCACGTCTTTTAACACACATTTCTTTTTGCAAATTTGGTCCATTAAATGAAGGAGGTGTTGGTATTATTGTTTCTTAGATGCTTGCAATCTTGGTCTATTAGCCAAGTGGTGGCGTAAATGGATACCAAATTAATATCAAGCTATATGTGGAAACAGTTTATCCATTCCATTGATGGACAATTGATTGAGAAACAGTTAAAGATGTAAAGATACCTATAAGAGCAAGGGGTATCATGAGTTACCCACTTCTTTTTATTTGGGCCCCACGTATGCCACATCACCTCCACATCACTCCAACACACTCACTCTCACCCAAAAATATCTCTCAATCACAACTCTTACTACTTCTTTTCATTACCCACCCTCATTTTATTCTCATTTTCCATATTTTTCAAACACAATTAAATTCATTTCATTCAATTAAAATAAAAATACAACTTCAATAAAAAAAAAAAAAATAAAACAAAAAAACAAATTTAAAAAAAAAACGGAAAATAAAAACCATACGAAACTTAAATAATACAACTTCATTTGTAGTATTTAGCTACCAATTCGTCTTGTTTCTTCTTGAGGATCGATCTTTTTGGCTCCGGCAAATTTTCAATATCGTGCATGAGAAACTCCAATTCTCGGCACTCTTGCTCCGACTTTTCTCTCTACGCCTTGTACACTTCTCCGTGCTCCGTC
The DNA here is from genome assembly GCA_910596185.1 of Chrysanthemum makinoi. Classification (NCBI taxonomy): domain Eukaryota; kingdom Viridiplantae; phylum Streptophyta; class Magnoliopsida; order Asterales; family Asteraceae; genus Chrysanthemum; species Chrysanthemum makinoi. Next base: position 233,221,777 of record OU343218.1, read on the forward strand.
AACTTTACGTTTTTTTATACTCTTGAGCTAAAGCTTCCGCAAGCATAGCATCCGATTGACTCCTCGCTGATCGTTGACGACTCCACGATCTAGATTTTTTGCGGACGAGGCTTGCCTGCTGGGCGAGCTCTTGGATCAGGGCCGAATAATTCGGCGATATTATCTTCATTGATCCCCTTAGGCGCGTCCCATTTGGGATATTCTCTCAAAACTTTCCATGCCGAAACCATACTAAACTGTTTCCCCGTCCCATTTTTGAAAGCAAGTCTTGCATTCTCAATGTGATGAGCATCATTTTCCCCGGATCTACGTTGCAAATACTTGTAAAAACCATTAAACTTTTGGCAATCACGTTATTCGTTTTCCCCATTATACTTTTTTTCACTTATTGAGTCCATTTTCCTGAGTCACATACTTTTGTGCGATACGACTCTGGACTACGAGCCTTGAAGTCCTCCCAAATCTGAGTCCTGTAATTTGCGCATCGTTTTGTCGGTCATTACCGATAGCGGCCTCGTTTTGGGATACCTCGACCCAACTCGGCTAATATTTTTCCTCTGGCTTGACCACGAATGGTGGTTCGACCCTCTTCATCGTCCTCATCGGTCCTCATCCGTCGTCAAGTTCACAAGGCCTTCTTTTTTTTCTTTATTTTCATCGCTTTGGCCGGTTTCTTTCCTTGGCGATGTTCTTCACGTGTTTCGGTTGGTGGTGGTTGAGGTACTTTGAATTGTGATTCAAAGTAATGTTGTTGTGACGGATAGAATTGCGTTGGTGGTTGTTGTAATGGATAGAATTGCGTTGGTGGTGGTTGTGACGGATAAAATTGTGATTGTGATGGTTGTGACGGATAAAATTGCGGTTGTGATGGTTGTGATGGATAGAATTACGGTGGTGATTGTCTTGGATATTGAAAAGCTTGAAATCCGACTTGCGAAGAATTGTGTGAGCTTTGAGACGATGGGGTGGACGGGTTTGACGAAGACGAGTTAAGGAGATTCGTAAACGACATCTCGTTGGGATCTTGGGACATTTTTTGTTGTGGATTAAGATGATGAAGATAATATATTTTTGGTTGTGAATGAGAAGTGTGAATGTTTTTATAAAAAAATTGGTATTTTTCCACCTCAAATTTCAAACGTACGTATTTCTTAAACGACAAACTTTTAGAAAAAACCTATTTCACCATGATTTATAAAATTTAATCCTCTTTAATTTGGTATAAATTTTGTTAAAAATTTCAAAACTTTTTTTTTACATATTAAATGGATGTTAATTTTCTTGATTTTTTTGGGCATTTTCATCCCTATTTTTACCATCATAAATGTCGATTCGTGAAAAACTTAAAACATGAAAACTATAGATTTTCGTTCACTCTTTACACAGGTTTTTGAATCACTCGAATCTCATGTCATATGAGTAAGATATCACCCGTTAAAGATGATGTTTTACTCATATTTGTTGCACACAAGGTGTTTGATGAAATGTCTAGCTTAGATTTTTAGTGTTAAAATTGCGTCAAATGCTTTATTTTTTTTACCACAACGCATTATTAATCATTTTATTAATGTAAGATTCAAAAAGTGATGTTTTTTAATCGTTAATTTTCTTAAAGAAATGTACATTTTGTTCATCAGTTAATCATGTTCATCAGTTAGTATTGTTCATCAATTAGTCTTTGTTCATTAATAATCTTGTTCAAGACTGATGAGGTGATGGAAAATATTAACTGATGAACAAGACATACTTCTGTTCATCAAAACGAGATTTTGTTCATCACCTGTCTTCCTATTTTACTTGTGTTCATCAATATCACCAGTTAGTTTTTATTCATTAGTTAACTTTGTTCATCAGTTATTATTAACTGATGAACAAGACATACTTAATGATAAAAATATGATGAATAATATCGACACTAACTCATGAACAAAACACAATAACTGATTAACAAAAACATGCTGAAAAACAATCGACACTAATTGATGAACAAAAACAATGTGGAAAACTAGAAGGGGGGTTGAATAGTTTCCGATTAAAAACTTTATTTTGAAACTTATTGAAAGATCAATTGATATTGATCTTAGATATGTTAGTAAATAGTAATCAACAATATGTAAAGAGTAGATAAGGAAATAAACAATCAAACCACAACAAGTTGTTTATAGTGGTTCGGTCTACAAGGACTCTTTTTCCTTACCCTACTCCACTCCCCGAGTCTCACACTTGAGAGTTTAACTTCACTAGTCAACAAGCTCCTTTCACCGGCGGAGAAACCTTTACACTTCGCTTACACACTATTTCCGACACTAAGCTAGATGTCGAGTTCTTTTCAAGGGTACAACCACTCCCACACACAATGTATTTTAAGGACTAAAATACTAACCACTCACACTCACAAGATTATGATGGTTTTGGTACAACAATGATGTATGAATCAACACAATATCATACAACAAGAAACAAACAAGACTTCCAACTTCTTGTTGAAGCTTGAATGTATCTTGATCTTCTTTGCTACAAAAGAGATCACTAATATGATATGAAACTGAGTTAGAAATGTTAGAGAGAAGGAATGTATGAGAATATGATAGAAAGGGATGAAAAACAACTTGGTTTGGCTTTGCTATTTATAGCCAAAAACATAAGCAAGCACCACGGATCACGCACTACTAGAAAATCTGGCATCAGCAACGAAAGTTTGCATCGCTACTCCGTCACTAAAGCCCGTCAACGATGGAATGGTGACGGATATATTCCGTCACAAAAAAGGGCCTCGCAAAATTTTAGCTACAAGTTTAGCGACAAAAGTTTTAGAGCTTCAGCGACGGATTGTCGGTCTCCAACCCCTCGCTAGAGCCTTTATAAAGTTACCTAAATTAAATTTGATTCGACCATCAAGTGACGGCTTAGCGACAAACCTTTTTTGTCGCTAACAGTAACGACGAAGCAGTCACTAATCCATTTCTAGTAATCGGCCTATCATTTTGTTGTTATTCCGTCACTACTAGAGACGGATATATGTGTCGTTAATCCGCCACTAAAGTATTGTCTCAAAACCGTCACTAACAATTTGTTGCGTAAATCAACACCATTTCATAGTATGTTTGATCAAATCCGTCTCTAATTTCTCACAATTTAAAAATCTTTTAAGGATAAAATATGTCGCTAATCAGTCAATAAATGGCAATTTATTTGCCATTTATTCAAAATGTCACACAAACGGATATCACACCGATAATAGTCACAAAATCCAAATCCAAATTAAATAACAAACATATCCAAATCAAATAACAATCAAATTTGAAAGAAAACTAACATCTTTTCTTTGACAACATAAAAAGAAATCAAAACCAAAGATTCTCTCTTACAAAAGTTAAGAGGACCTATAAAGCTCTTGAAAGTGTAATGGTTGACGTTTAAGATGTACGGCCACTTGCATTACCTTGATTTGTTTTTGCATGGCGGGTAACGCGACTCTTGATACCATACTCAACAAGCATGTCTTTAATTTCTGCACGCATTTCTTCCTTGAGCTCTTCACACATTTCTTCTTTTAACTCTCCGCGCATTTCTTCTTTGAGCTCATTCTTAATTTCTTCCTTGACCTCATTCTTCATTTCTTCCTTGAGCTCGACTTTCATTTCTTCCTTCAATTCTTCCTTTAACTCCCCAGGAACGCTATCAAGATAGTTCTTGAACATAACAAATTCAAATATTAGTTTCTTTGAAATAGCTAAATGCAACTTGAGTGGGTCTTATATGTAAATTGAGTTATAATTCAGTCATTACATTGATCTGTTAGGTAATAGTGTAAGTTTTTATGTTACAGAAGTTACTTTTCTACAAATTCACAATTCAATGCATGCACTGCTGTACCAAACTTTGGACATTGTTGTTGCTATATAGTAGGGCCTAAAAGTTTACAGGTTTTCAATATTTCATGGCTAGCTGGTGTTGAACAAGGGTTCTAAGCTAGTATGTACTAAAATAAAGATATGTGATACTTCTAGCAGTAACAAAGTAAGGATTAAGAAACCTAAAGCTATTTGTATATAAAAGAGAGAAACACACCTGAACATCTTTGGATCCTGAGGATGGAGCACCGGTGCATCTTGTAGTACTTGGTGTACCAGTCATAGTGTACTGTGGATCTGACATGGAACCCCACCCAAACACTCCACCTTTTGTATCATCTCCGGCACATTGTTTCCACAGGTCATCATCATAGATGGGATGGTTAGCAGGATCTGATCCATATTTATCCACCAGAGCGCCATTATATGCAGCCTGTAGATAGTTACGCGAAACACAGTAAGAATAAATATGGATGTAAGAATAACTATGGAAGTAACTATGGAAGTAAGAATAAATACCGCCACTCTCTCTGATTTAGACGTAATGAATGCTCCTTTCTTCGCGTGTGTGAGCTCAAATAGTTCAGCAGCAGTTGGGGGGCGTTTATGTAGTTGTTCATGTAAATTCGTAAATTTTTTGTAAGATTTAAAAAGAATACAAAATAATACTTTGAAGCTTGAACTAAACATAACAGATATTGAAAAAATAAAAATAGAAAATGCAAATGGAAATATAAGTAGAATCTTACAAATTTCCTTTTATGTTGAGAAATTGTAATTGAGCCAGCACAATGTTTCGACACAGAACCTTCTTTCAAGGTGTTCCGATTCTGGCTACCTGATACTGCTTTATTTATCCATTTTTGGGTGTTCCAGACACGGTCAATCATGTCTTCCCAATGGCTTGATTTTATCCATTCCGGGTTGTAAGGCTTAAGTAGTACAATCACCACCATCAAATTTAACCCCGGCCGCCTGTGCCAACTTCACTGACTCGCTTCTTGCCTTTGACATGATATCTGGATAACGCTTCTTCATACTATTCTCCCACGCATCATGGACCAACACATCACTCAACCCTTCCCACTTGAACAACTCCTACATATGCATAAGTTCTGATGTTAGTTAATTAGATTATAAAAACAAGTTCTGGCAGATATGGTTTCAGCTTCAGGTTCAGGTTCGGCTTCAATTTCTGTGGGAGTAGTCTGTTGTGTTTCAGAGTTTGGGGTGTTTGGTTTAAAGGTTCGACTACAACTAGTGTTTGGCATATCAAGATTAAGGTTAAAGTATTTTCATTGGTCTAGTGGTCATGACAGTCTAGTATTGGTCATAATATTTGATGATGTTCTTGCCTGGTATTTGATTTAATTGGCAGGATGGTCATTTGTTAGTATGGGACAGTTTCTAGTTTGTAAACTTAGTGTAATCTGGTTTTAAATTTGATTTTCTTATGGGGGTGCAGTAAAGGATGGTAAGGCCGAGTATGTTGTTAGTGGGTGTGTCTAGTAGTATTTTTCCTTCTTTCAATTCCATATTTTTCTAAAACCGAACATACATACAAGTATATTTACTCTTAGTACAGCTAACTAACATAAACTAACAATGTACAAATTAACTTGTTGAATTTACATCTTTAATTTTGACAGCATCAAATTTATCTTTGATTTGATTTCATTTATCAAAACAAACAAACACACACTGTAGCTGGTATGCAATGCATTGCCTTAACAGCTAAAATAGTGGATTTTGTTTTAAGCAATACCCGACCGGAACAATTTCAAAATTTTATTGCTTACAAAAAAATTTGTACTCGATTGCCCCCTCTAACTAGATTTTTTTGGCTCCGCCACTGCTCGGTGGTGATAAAGTAAGGATGATTCACGAAGAATAACTATATGCTAAGTTGTTAGGCAAATTATATTGCAATAATTAAACAAAAAGCAAAACAATAAAGAACACCATGATTTAACATGTTTTAGATGATATCAACCAATGTCTGTCGAAATATAACAAATTGAGAGAAAGGATACTATCCTTATACTTACATATCTTGACATCTGAAAAAACTGATATTTGGATGCACACAAATAATGAGTAGAAAAAAACATGATATACTTTTCATGTTTGTATAAGTATAAGTAGACACAAAATATAGGAAGATACAAGAAAAGCTCGCAAATAAATAGCCAGCCACAATTCAGTTTTCCATTTTCAAAAGTATATAATCAGTTAAACAATATCAGTACTATAATATACATGAAACCATAACTCCATCACCGAAATATCGTAAGCAAAAACCATATTTTACGGCTTATTTTAGATACTGATAATTGACTGTGAATACCTTTCACCAGTAGATACTACTGGACACACCCACAATTTAGTAAAGGCTGGTAAGGGCAGAGTATGTTGTTAGTGGGTGGTCATAATATTTTATGATGTTCTTGCCTGGTAGTAACAGTGTACATACCTTAAAATGCACCCATAATTCATCACGAGCTGACTTGTCAACCTCCTTCCATGTTGTCCAGGAACCATTAAACATGGTCTTCAAGATAGAAGTTATCTTACGAGAGACCTTTGGGTCAGTAAACCTACAAAGGGAAACATTGCAACAAAATGAACACTAGTAGCAGATTATCAAAAAAATTAACACTAATATCACAAGCAACATGTAGATGTATTTAAATAAATATGCATACTCTCCGCCATCCAAACTGATCATCGTCCTCTTTGATGGGTCATGTGGGACTTGTTCGATAATGTTTGAACCTCTTCGACGTTGGGATATGTCCGTGTTTGGCTCATCCTGGCCTACAGCTTCTTGAAAACATGTATCAGAGGACATAGTTGCATTTTTCTCAGAACGGGTACTAGAGGTGTTAGTCTGTATACTTTTTTGACCCCAACCACGAGCAGCTGCATGATCACTAAGGCCACGTCCGCCTCCACGTCCACCTCCACGTCCACCTCTACCTCCACGTTGGGATATGTCCGTGTTTGGCTCATCCCGACCTACAGCTTCTTGAACACATGTATCAGAGGACACGGTTGCATTTTTCTCAGAGAGGGTACTAGCGGTGTTAGTTTGTTTACTTTTCTGACCCCAACCACGAGCAGCTGCATGATCACTAACGCCATGTACGCCTCCACGTCCACCTCTACCTCCACGCCCAACATTAGTGCGTCCCATAATCACTGTAAAAAATATCAAACCAAAAAGAAATAGAATATTATATGAGAAATGAAAGATGAAGAATAATCAGATCTTAATTAGCCCTCAAACAATCATGTATATATGGACTATCAAGCATAAAAAAACCATATAATACATTGACCACATAATGTTCACATATGGCATTCATTCGGCTGAGAAATGTACGTGTTATATACAACCAAAAAGTGTAAAGTTGTATTGTAAAATAATCAGAATAATCAGTTAGATGTACTAGATGACCATATCACATAATTAGTTTAAACATATATTGTTTGACTTCAAAAGTCAAATTATCAAATAAGAAATAAGAAAGATAATTTATAGTACTTTTGCAAATTCTGAATTAATACTTAATGACAATCTAGTAGAACAAAATGCTACAAGAAGAATGAAGTCAAAATAACAAATAATCAAAAAACTATCCTTTCTCCATGGCCGGCTTGATAGGGTGTGCAGCCTGTGCAGTGGCGGGGGCCCCATATACATAGGGCCATAATTTTTTACTTCCTTCGTTATATACATGTATATAATATAGTATAAAAGGCCCATTTGTATTTCCGTTTAGCCATAAAAGTATGAGGCCCATATTAATCAAGGTATATATGATTAGTAACCACTATGGTTTGCCATCAGGAGAAGAAGAAAAACGGAAGAAACATATTGTAAGTCAACTTTGTGATTCGGGTTTCTACTTTCCAGGTCTTTAAAATTTCAAATACTAATTAGCAATTAGGTTTTCATCTACATTTGACATTTTAATCAATATTAACAGTACCTAACCACCTACATCAATATACTAACTACTGGAATGACTATGAATCTTAATATGATAGACGTTAATACATTTTCCAATCGACATATTAAAATAGTAGCAGAAACTAAATTTGCTTAAGTTTTTTTTGCCTAATAGGGCCAATTCGTAGTTATGGCACAGGGCCACCAAAACCCATGAGACCCCCTGCTTTTCTCCATACTGCTATATAATCAAATCAACCATATATCTCAAATTCTTACCTTATCCTATTTCTAATTGAAAGAACCCTAGATTACTAACATAAAATTGAAAAGTAAAAAATTACCTAATTAACCATAATACATCAGCTCCATATAGAGTTGGCATTTTCTAGTCCTCTAAAGACTTGTAAAAAGACAATAGTCAACTTTTTTTATTAGTTCCTTCACAAACACAACTTTGCTTGTCTATACGATAATGAACCTAAAACGTCAGTAGCTTAACACAACCAAATGTAGCACAAGACATTTATACTTTAAAGTGAAGAACAAAATGTAGCTTGAGCAACAAATTGTATCCAATTTTTTATTGAATATATTTAACAAACAAAAGATCAAAGGTCCTTTTTTTCTCTTATTTTCCCAATTCCCACTTATGTTAGGATTTACACATCAAAACAGTATGTTCAAGTGCTCAACACCAGTAGGTCACAAATGAAATTACTAAATTAGTGGCAAACACAATCTAATTTGTGGGTTCATTGTACCCATGACTGTTAAAGCTAATTCATAGAACCCTAGGTTTTACATGAAAGTATAAAGTAAAAATAAATCTAATTAACTCTAATCATGCAATGAAAATCAATGAATCAAGCACCCTAACATTAAATTAAAAGGTAAATTAAAACTAATTACCACAAATAATGATCTAAAATAGTGAATGGTGTATGAACATACCTTGTTCTACTGCATCCAAACCGCCAGATAAACCTTATGTGGAAGGAGTGACTGCTGCTCCACGATCCCCACATATCTAGGGGCGCCAAATGATTTCCCAGAATGGCGCCAAATCTTTTCACAGGTCAATAACCGTATCTCTAGTGTGAATAACCGGTGGTGTTCTAATGTGGATATCTTAAAAGTTTTATAGATAAGTAAGGCTATAGTTTTTTATTATTATTCTATAAAAATAATATCTTATGACCAAGAGTGTGTATTAGATGCTCCTTTGTTCTAAGTAACGCTCAGTTCACAAGATCCTCATTAAAAGAAAAGAAAGGAAAGAAAAGAAGAGAAGTGATCCACTTTCCTTCCTCTCTCTTCTTCCCAAATCTGGGCGGAAGAAAAATAGCCTCTATCTTCTTCCCTCTTCTCTTCTTTTCTGCAGTTAACAATCTTGAGAACACCATCTTCTTCCCTCTTCTTTTCTTTTCTTCATTAAACCAAACTCGCGAACATAGTGTAAATGTATCATTTAACTAAGCACATGATTCATTGAAGTATAAAATATATTTAAGTTGAGTTTGATTTTAAGAAATAGGAAATATATGGTTGTCCATGTATAAGTTTAGTTATATATAGTACTAGTTGTATACAATGCTTATGGCATATTAAATAATTTATTTTTTTCATATATAAAGTAATTATGTATTTAATACACAACAAAAAGAAAATATAAAAATTAGCTTAAATATTTGTCATTTTTTATTTTACAAAGTACAAAGCCTAAGTTTTTTTGTTTTTTATATTCAAATTAATTGTTGCTTTAAATATTGCCCAATAGGCATTGTTTATCAAAACCCTTATTACTATTATCGTTATTTATATACCTCTTTATAAGTATTTTTGTTATTATGAAATAGAATTAGTCACGTCAATCTGATTACCGGGCCTATAGGATGTTCAAAGAAAAATAGGACCTATATTAAGCGGATTTACCGAGTTTAGGTCAATCACTTTATTAGGTTACTTAGTAACATACAAACAACAGTTGTGGAAAGATCTTTCTTTTTCACAAAGGGATTGTCTCGTTAGGTTTTTGTTCATACACTTATGATTTTTTTATCGACATTTTTTACAACATAACCAAATCCAGAACATAACCAATCCGAAACAGTATGTCTTAAATAGCTTAACTTAAAGTTTCGTATAAGCATAGACATTATAATAATCGACACAAGTAAAATTGTAAATGAAATAAGCTATTTGCAAGATGATTGAAGTCAGCTTGTTAAAAGGTCGAATAAGCTCCACTTCAGCTTTAGTTAAACAAGCTCAACTCGAGCTTGACTTTCAACTTAAAGTTTAATTAGTTTTCGAGCTCAAGATTAACTCAAAGCTTCATCGATTTAACTTTTTTAAGCTTGAGCTTCATACAACAACCCGTTATTATTATTATTATAAATATTTTATTGTATCAATTATTAAATAAATCTGCTATCTTTTAGTTTTTCAATCACTTTTGCACCTGCAACCCACCCAACAATCAAACAGATTGGTTTGGTTGGGTGGAGGAATAAACATCATTTTTATATACTTTTCTTCTTTTGCAATTGGGTTGTCTTGTAAGGCTGCTTGCAGTAGTACCAATCTCCAATCGATCGTGATCGATCCCCACTCGATCTATGTCGATCGCCCTTCCGTGATGATGTCGATCGAGTGACTTTTGAAACCATCTTGGTCGAGTTCATGATCGAATACATTTTCTACTTTTGTGTATATATATTACCTTTGCATATGTTAACGGTTAAAAAATTGATCATGGTAGCGCCTTCTGGGGCACCCAATCACGAAGGTCGCTGAGAGAGAAAGCTGACGTGGAGGGAAAATGAGGGGATTGGGTGCCCTTACTGGGGGAAGCCTAAGGTCTCTATACACACTTACCGAATAATTTACTTTTACATTTTTACAGCATAACCAAAGGTAAAACTCTATGTCTTGAATAGCTTAATTTCAAGTTTTGTGTAAGCATAGGCATAATAATAATCGATACAAGTATGGGTGTAGATCTTCAAAGAGCTATTTGTAAGTTAATCTTAATTTCAACTAGTTAAAAGGACGAAGCCTTAATGCAACACTTACGGTTCAATTTGTAGTCTGTGCAAGATAAAAAATGTCTATTGGTTACTCTTAATAATAATCGATCAAGTATGGGTAGCTATTTGTGAGTTACTCTTAAATTCAACTAGTTAAAAGGACGAACCCTTAATACAACACTAACGGGTCAATTTGTAGTCAATGCAAGAAAAAAAATGTTTATTGGCTATAAACGAAAAATGATAAAAGTTTGAGGACTATAATATTAAACAATATTTAAACTATTAAGATTAAGAATTTGAGGATTTGAGGATTTTGTTACTATTTTTAGGTTTTTCAGGTTTTAAGAAAAGTCATCCGCCCTTGACATACATGCTCGCAAACAAGATTAAGAAGCTCGATAACAACTCCAAGCGTACTTAGGTCGTGCTCCAGATTATTATATTTAAGAGTGACTCATTTTGCAAAATGTTTGTGATGATGATTGGTCTAAGTTTATCTAAATAATGAAATAACATAGCTATTAAGATCTCGATGTAGCTCTTATGATTTTCCGATTTTACGATATCGTTAACAGACAACTTATTCTAGACAATGAGGAGTTTTGAGTTTCATGTCATCAACCTTCAGAACATGAATCTGTTTTTTATTTCTTTTCACTTCTGCCTATCTGAAGAACAAAATAAATAAATTTTACTGCCATAATCACTGTAAAAAACATAAATGCAAAACCAAAAAACATAAAATATCCGCTTGCAGACGAACCAGAACCCATTTGCAGACATAATCCAAACAGACCCTTTATCCTACTCACAATAGCATACCAAAAGCTTGTACCCCATAACCTTTCAGATCAGACCAACAAAGAACACAACTTGACCATACTAGAACACACATTGCAAACCACATCAAACCATACTTTCAGACGAGACCAGACCAAAAACATGTCGACCATAAACTATGTGTTCTAAAATACATAGTTCTATGGTTATTGAAATTGATCACTCATTGTCAGATGAATCATCAAATATGTCATCACTATCATCATCTGATTCATCCAAGTTATCAAGAAACTCTACTTCATCTGCCTCATCACTAACTTCTGTTTGGGTCTCATCACCATTGTTATTAACTATTTCTAATTCCCCCTGAATGACAAGACAAACAGGTTCCTCGATCTCACTTGAAGATCTAGATGTTGCAGGAATTAATGTTTCACTCTCTTGAAAGAATTCCTCCCCATCTCCATTATCATCACCATCTTCTTCATTTTCATATTCTTCTAATTCATACATGCTCCTTGACTTTGTATTGACAACAACCCACCAATCTTTCAAATCTTTTGTCATTGAAGGATATGGTGCATAATATACTTGTTCTACTTGTGATGCTAAGACAAATGGCTCATCATTTATTAGCCTTGATTTGTATTTAATGTCAACAATAGTATGTTTATTGTCAATCCTTACCCTCGAGGCAGCATCAAACCACTTACACTTGAACAATATCACAACACAACGCCCCACACCACGATAAGCTACCTCTATGACCTCTTCCAACAGCCCATAGAAGTTGCACTCAGTCTCGTTATAACAAGCCCCTTTCACACATACCCCACTGTTGTGTGTCACTCGACCCTCTCCATATTTTTCCGTGTGAAACTTAAAACCATTGATAAAATATCCTTTATATGACCAAGCATGACGCAGTGGTCCTCGTGCGAGGCCTTTCAAATGTGAACTTGAATCATCAGAACTTTCACAAACCTATAATGACGAAAGAAACTATTACTTAACCCGATATGAAAGATTATTAGATAATAAGATTGTTATTCCTGCTATACCTACATGTTGTTCTAACCATTCAGCAAATTTTTTATCTCTATAACTCTCAAGACCTCCTTCATCGATATGAGGTTGTGTATGTCGCACGAAATCATCAAACAACCTCGACAGTGGACAAACAAAAGTTAGACCACTATCATAAAAACATTATTTGTATGTAAATGAGAAACAAAAAATTCCACATACCCTGTGAAAGGGTGGAGCTCCTCACAGTTAAGAATTATATAGTTATGTGCCATGCGCATCTCCTCATCAGTTAAGGACCTTCGTCGACCACTCTTTTCAAATAATCTCCGACATGGAACTTTGAATATACTTAATCGGGAGTCAGTCCTCGTAAAACAAGGAATATCAGGGGCAAAATTTCGAAAATCACGAGTCAACCGGGTTTCTATTGTAGGCTGAAAGTATTGGGAGCAGAAGGTAGAAAGTTCTTCTATGCGATAAGACTGAACCATGGAACCCTCAACCTTGGCTTGGTTCCTAATATTTCTTTTCATCGAGCCTAATCTCCTATACATGTGATGAAAAAAAGTGTTAGAAATGAATAATTGTTTTGTTTTCGGTTTTATGTAAAATTACTATGACAAGAATACTTTGTTTGGTTGAAGAAATTACCTCTCGTAGAGATACATCCATCTATACTGAACTGGTCCACCAAGAATAGCTTCACGGGTCAAATGTATTACCAGGTGTTCCATTGAGTCAAAGAATCCAGGAGGGAAAACTTTCTCTAATTTGCAAATTGTTTCAACAATGCTATGTTGCAAAAGTATTAAGTCACTTGTGTGCAAGACCCTTGCACATATTGCACGAAAGAATGTGCTTAAATCTGTAATTACATCCCATATTGAATTTGGTATCATACCTCTTAAAGCAATTGGCAAAAGTCTTTGCATAAACACATGACACTCATGACTCTTGAAACTATAAAAAGTTTGATCTTCATGGCTAATACATCCCCCCAGGTTTGAAGCATACCCATCCGGGAATTTAAGGTGAGTCAACCATTCACAAATTTTACCTACTTATGGTTTGGTCAAAGTGTATGATGCTTTTGGTTTCATGTCCTTAGTTCCAACTTGATGGATATGAAACTCTGGTCGATTGCAATACTTTTTAACATCTTTCCTAGCCTTTACGTTATCTTTAGTTTTTGCAGTGCCCATGACGGTATTGAAGATATTCTCAAACACGTTTTTCTCAATGTACATTACATCGAGGTTATGTCGGATTAACAAAGTACGCCAATACGGAAGCTCCCAAAAGATGCTTCTTTTTACCCAATTATGAGTTCTCCCAAAACCAGGAAGTTTTTTATTAGTTTTTCTATAGGGATTGCCTTCGTAAACAGTTGGATAGTGACGAATTTGCTCCCAAACTTGATCACCATTAATCTCCGGTGGTGGACCACCAGGAACAACAGTACCAGCTATAAATCCCCGTCTATCTTTCCTATATGGGTGGGAAGAGGGCAAAAATTTTCGGTGACAATCAAACCAACAAGGTTTCCCTCCATGTTCTAACTGAAACGATCCCGAGTTACCCATACAGTATGGGCATGCTAACTTACCATGAGTACTCCAACCAGACAACATTGCATAAGCAGGAAATGTTGGAAATGTATATATTTACAAACACGTAAATGTCCGGATTCGAACTCCTGACTACGGGATTGCACACATTAGCGAATGAGAATTAAAGTTAATAATTAATGTTTATGTTTACGATTAATTATTGCACATTAAGTCCGGTTAACGATCGTTAAGTATTTAACGGGAAAAATGACTAACGACCGTTAAATGAAAAGAGAAAGGACTAGAAATGGAAGATCTTGAAAAAGTTATGGGTTTCTCTTGGGCTTGTCCAATGGCCGGCCAAGGGAATGGGTTTTCAACCCAAATCCCTAACTTTTTCCCAAAGGTTTCCATGCACTATATAAACAAGGCTAGGTTCTAGGGTTTTTTATAACTTTGTGCATTGAATTAACCCTAGATCTCTCCTCTCCTCTATCTTGTCCCTATTCGGCCGAACACCCCATTGTTAGGGAGTTTGGTTTCGTTTTTCCTTAAAACGAGGACTTGTGTTAGATCTAGCAATCGCTTGATTCATTGGTTAATTCGTGTGTACAAGAACGTGGTAGTAAGACACTATTCGTACACCAATTGGTTTGAGTTGTAGAACGGTAAGGGACAACTCTTTAAACCACTTCTTTGTTTTGCTCAAGAGATCTGACATTCGCAAGAGGTACATTACGCATACTTTCAGTTAATTAATTTATTTGTTATGATCTTTAGTCTTCCGCTGTGTACTCTTGATGTTTACATGTTTATTGTATGTTATATATATTATAAACTCAACAGTGGCATCACGAGCCTTGTATAACAAGTAATTAATTACTGAAACACATAATTAAAATAAACATGTTGTGTTATTATTTGTATGCGTAGATCTAGGGTTTGCAAAACCTAAACCCTAATTTTGGGGGGGGGGGGCGTTTTTTGGTGCCCTAATTAGGGTTTTGTAAACTAAAGTTTTAATTGGATTAGAAACCCTAGGATGCATGCAATTTTATGTGTATTGCGTAACTCTGTTTAATTATCTGCATGTTTTATCATGGATCTGCTTTTATTGTATGTTCTACTTGTTTAAGTGATATACACTAAATTATGATAGATCTAAAATTGGGGAAGACCTCAATCATTATTAATTTAATCAATTATGTGCTATGTGGTATGTATTTAATTTTGACTTACGCAATCGATGAATCGATGCATGTGGCTCACCTTGTACATAGATGAAAACGGGTGAAAGTTTTAATTAAATATTTGCATATTGACAGATCTAGAATTGGTTATTAATAGGATTTATCAAAAACGTTTGCATGTGGCTATTTGATATGCATGACTTAATTTTTGTTATGCATTCATTGTTTATATGTTTATTTTAAATACTTGCTTGTTTGTTATGTGTAACAAGGGTATTTTTACAAGAAAAATAAACTGACCTAAACAATGGTGAAACATGTATTTTATAAGCATAGTAATTGATGAGTGTCTAAATACTCATCATTTTTATACCTTTTAGTCTGCCAAAAACATCTGAAAACACTCAGAAATGCATCAAAATGATAAAAATATCACAAATAAGTGTTTTATGTGTTTCAAATGCAAAAATACCAAAATCAGGTGAAAAACGTATCAAGTTTGCATAATTGGCAGTTTTAGTCCCCCAAGTTTCAAAAGTTGTCAAAAATAGTCCCTGGAAAATCAAAATAAATTAAAAAATCATTTAAGGTCCAATGGATTCAAAAGTTGTCAAAACAAACCCTTCAAAGTTTAAAAATTGCAAAATGACAACTTTAGTCCCTAAAGTTTGAAAAATGTCAAAAATAGTCCTTGGTGAATTTAAAAAGTGAAAATAATCAACAATAAACCTTGTACTATTCATACTTGGCAATATAGGTCCTTGTGATAACTTTGGAAAATTGGCAATTTCAGTCCTTCAGTTTGCAGCAAATTACAAGTTTGGTCCTTTGTGTTATTAATACCAAACCCAAAACACAACCCACCCAGCTGGCCCAATATCCAAGCCCAAACCTACGGTTTAAATAAATAAAAACCGCCAGTCACTGTTCATCCCTCTCACTCTCGCCTGCAAACTCAAAACCACCATGGTTTCCACCTTTCCACCTTATCCCCCCACCTGTTAACCTAATCCCTAACACCTCCACAAACACCAAGAAGCATTAAATGCTAAAAACCTGCTTTAAGACTTTTCCCGCCAAAAATGCCAAGTGTATGGTTGTGATGAATTCGTAGGATCCAAGAGCTGGAATGAAGTGGGAATTAATCAGAGGTCGACAAGGATTCTAAAGAGGTCAATAAATAAGAACAAGAAGCAGAGAAGAAAAAGTAACTAGTGTAATTTTAATTTGTCATGTCGTTTTAATAAATTTAAGATTTCCAGTCTATGTTTAAGCTTCCAAGTACTTTTTTATGTAATCTCAGTGTAATATAAAACTTTTTAAGTAATCAATTTCAATTTCCAAGTTCGAATTTATGTTATGCAATTTACAAGTTCATATATATGTGATTATAAGTTGATAAGGGATAATAAGCTTGTATAAGTTCTTATATTAGCTTTAATAAGCTCACTTTAGCTTGTTATTTACTCAGAAACTCATTTACTCAAATTTTACTCTAAAAAATACCTTGGTCAATGAAAGTCAACTGCTGAAGCTAATTTGGGTTTGAACATGAAATTGGGTGATGCAGAGCTGGAACTGGTTATATTTGGGTTGCTTAGCTATAATTTGGGGATGAGAACAGTTTAGACTAGTGGTTATTGGTTATTCAGTGGCAAGTCATTAAAGCTAGACCTCTTGTAAGCTCTTATTTTAATCCCAAGTTCATACAGTAGTATAGATCAGCTATCTGTGTTTCAATTTTGATTTTATTATCTTAATGTTGCTAGTTTGATTAGTATTTGATTTGTTTAAGCTTGTTTATATCTTCTACACACATTTCTGTCTTAACTTGATTTGATAATCTCATTTTAAGAATTAATGGTTTGAGATTGTTTTGTGGTTTCACTTTGCATTAAATAGATCTAAGTTGATTATAATAAGTAGTATTAAGGTTATTCATGGTTTAGAATTAAGTTTTGATTAGTAATATAACCAAATCAGTATCATAACTAGTGTTTGGATAAAGTCTTATTTCTGTGTTAGAAGGCATCTGTGTCATTGCTTGTTGTTGTTTCATATCACTTTAGTATTAAATAGCTCAGTTCAAGCAAGAAAACTAGTGCTTGATTTATAAAAAGTCAAAATCAGTTTCAATCTCACCATAATAGTTAACTGTTAAGAATTTGGAGTGCAAATCTCATCAAAGTAGCTTGTAACTTTGTACTTTAGCTTAAATCATTCTTATTACAGCTTAATATAACATAGTTAATAAGTAGAATCAATTATAAGTTCATAAAAGTCAAAGTTTTAGTGTAACTTAAAAAGTCCAATTTTTCCTTGGTCAGTTTTTGAATTAAATTAAGAATTTTATTGTGTGTTTAATATTGAGATTTAGCCTATAACCTTTTGGGATATTAAATTTTAGCTGCTTATCTTAATTAGAAAAATATTAGTTTATCTCTGCTTAGCTTATAAAGTGCTTATTTCTCAGCTTGTTTTAGATACCTTTTCTGAAAAATGCCCTGTGCACAGATTTGCTAGCCTATTTCACAAGCTCTCACAGAGCTTATTAGTGAACCTTATCTTGTGTATTTTGTCTTTTTAGAAAGCCCACCTAGCTGTGTCTCTAGTCCAATGCTTATTTTCCATCTTTTAGCTTATTTAATAGGAATGCTTATTGTTTTTTTGTTTTGTCCATTTAATCTAGTACAATGTTCATTCAGTGTTTTCAAGCTTTTGCATAAGCTCATTATAAGCTCATTAGTGGATACCACAGTGAGAATCTTAGCTTTTTAGAAAGCTTAATTGGTATACTAGTTAGTTCCATTGTTTGTTTTCATTTCCTAGCTTATTTAGGTGTTTAAAAATAAGCTAGAAAGTAGCTAGAAAACCAATAGTGTCCTGTTTAAACAGTTTAATTTGTGCTTATTTGGAGTTATTCAGTGCTTATTTCTTAGTGATTGTACTTATTCAGTTTTAATATTAGCTTATTAACAGTTTCTTAGCTTATTTTCAGTTATCTTTGTGCTTATTTATTAGCTTCTTAGCTATTTGGCTTAAATCTTGTGCTTATTCCTTTTCTTGTTCAACTGTTGATAAATCATAAGCTCAAACTTAGCTTATTAGTTGTTTTTATAAAAAGTTGTAGTTTTGAAATTTGTTTATCTTATTGTACTTAATCAGTTTGTAAAAGAAAAAAAACCAAAAATAAAATATTTTGCAAAAAGGGAGTTGCTGGGATTCGAACCCTGGCCACCCAGCTCACCACACCATACACATACCATCTGCCCTTGGGTCTTTGACTGGTATATGTTTGCAAAATTTAATACATAGCATTTGTTTTCTAATTTAGCTTATACGATTAAGTTAGCTTATTTACAGCTTATTCAAATAAGCTTTCATACCTTTTGCATTTTTCCTAGCCTTGTATTGTTATTAAGTATTTTATAAAAAATTTTCAGATTTTTCTTAATAGTTTTAGTATTTTTAATCATTTATTTAGTTTAAAATAGTATTTAATTCATAATAAAAAATATAAAATTAAAAAAATATAAATCTTTTTTCTAAAATTTTCTTTTGTCATATAGTAAGTAAGAAAATTGTTTTTACACTCGTAGGACTTTTATTTCACAAATTTTACGTTTTTACTTGCGCACTCGCGTAATTTTTACATATAACGCACGTTTTCATTCTAGGTCACGTTTTTAGGTAATTTAGGTTTATGCTTTAATTAAAATAGTTTATTTAAGTTATTTTATTTTATAAATCAAGAAAAATCAACTTTAAAAATAGTGATAGCGTTTATTTAATATATTTTAGCTTTTTAATTTTCTTTAATTTGCATTTAAGCCCCTATAATCTACAAACTTTTTCTTTAGGTATAATTATTCCAAATCATAACTTTTTCCATTCAATATCACTCGATCACTACACGTTTAGATTTAATCGTACAGCTCGTTGGGACTTAACGACCTGAGAAAACACTGTACTCTCCTGGATCTAATTGCATTTCGTTTTCAGACTGTTTGGACTTTTTATTACGGTTGACCATTCACAAGTGGTTGACTTGTGTGATAAAACCTGACTGTCTGGACCCGATCAGTAATCATAATCGTTTAATTGATTGATGACTTTGGTACAAATGGTCTGAACGGCTCACCCATGAGAATGAACTATAAAGGGGTTAATAAAGAAGTGCGCACAGTCACACTGAAAGGATGTTTAAGGTTATGCTTTTGCGCTTACCTGGTCCTCTGCCCCCTGTAAGTTCGAATGGAGCTACTTAGTAAGCCATTAAATGTGCAAGCTCATCTTAAGGGCAAATTAGTTTTAATTCCATGCGCCACTTTGGTGGTAATTACCCGAAACACTAAGTGTTTACACTTATGCAAAAGTACGGTATAATGGATGATAATTAACACTAAATTCCTTGATTGGTGAATCCAATACCTCAATTAAAGTTTGATGATGAAAAGCTTATACATTAAAACAAGATATAAATGTTTTAATAAAACCTATGTTACGAAGATGAATGCATGACATCTTTGTACATATTTGATTTGACATCAAAATTATTACCCTTTAATTTAAGTTATATGCCATCCAACGAAACGGAAACACCTAAGATTACTTTTTATTTGCGTGAGATCGTGACTTAGATCGTAATCAAAGGGTAAAATGTCCACGTGTCGTGAGAGCGGGCATGGACGATTTTGCAGTTTCTTAAGTTGGACAACTTAATTGAGTTTTGTAGTGAGAACTGGCAACTCAAGGCATAAGATGGGGATAAAACATGTTTACATGGCAATTGATATTGGCTAAATGTAAATCCCATAAATCTAGGAATTGCAATTTGAAAATTGGCAATTGAGGTTCGACTCGTACCATTTTGAATAATTTCATTACTAGCAGATCAACTGATGTGCTGAAACTATATCAATTTGGATCCTAGTTTTCAATGAAAATTAAATGGTTATATATTTATGAACCATGGGTATTTAATTTTCTTGAAAAGGTTAATTATCGAAAATACTAAAATTGAATTTTGTAATTCTTTTGAATGTATAAATGCAACATTTAACCGTAAACGTTGTTTAGTCTTTGATTAGTAAATTGATCCATTCTGCTTTCAAACAAATGTTTGATCGAGAAAAAAAATTTACCGAAAAGACAAACGAAGTCTCTTTTCCATGGGAGAAGCATGAGACTCAATCCTATTCCTTTTCATGAATGAGAAAGGTATAATAGGAACATTTGAATTATCTAAATTCTAATGTAACTCATAGCAATGAATTGCACATCTTATTTTCCATAAAGATTTCATTACCTTCATTTGGTGAATGAATCCTTTTGTAACAAACATGACGTTTGGTTCACTGGAAAACTTGTATATGAGTTACTAGATTAGAAGCTAGATTAATTACCGCGAAAATTGGTAAAAGGCAAACTAGCTTAATTTATCTAGTTGTTTTGCTTTAGCCTTTAAAGGTGCTACAAACCAGTATGGGTATGGTAGACCTGTTAAGGAAGAAATTGCATACCCAAATTTTCAAGTTAATAACATTGATGGATAACCCATCATTCAGAGAGTAGAATACACCTTTTAGTACCTTAGTAATGATTACGTATGGTTCCTTAAAGGTGTAGGAAAGTAAAAAGCAAGCAAGTTGTTTTCACTGGTTATGCAACATTTACAATGTTGTCAGATTCAGTGGGAGCATTTGTGTTGCATTACTGAATAATAAGTTTTTTTTATTGATTTCTAATTCAGTGGGAGCTGCAAGCCTTATTTCCTGTGTAGTAACCCAGATTATCTTCATAGATAATTACTTTCCAATTGTAGACACTTATGTTTTTAAGGATAGTCGTGTACGTTTCCTCACTAAACAATATAGTTCTACATCTACTTGTTATATCTATGACACAAATCATATTAATCAAATAAACGAACGTGTATCGTGTTGTTTATATGCTACATGATGTTGTTCCATGCACAAGTGGGAGAAATCTTTATTGTGTGCAAGGTACAACACATATTAATATGATTTAAATGGATTCTCTTGACTGTAAAGTAAGAGAATAACGTTCTAATAGGAAGTATATATTTAAATATGTATGATTGCCCTATTAAGAACATGTGTCAAGATGATAACAAATACTACTTTATTTTAAATATTTATGTCATTCAATATTTAAGAAACACTTGTAATTACAATTTATGTTACGTGAGAACGTGAACTAGATTGTAGCCCAAGGTAAAATATCCACGTGTCGTGAGAACGAGCATGGATGATTTTGCAGTTTCTTACGTTGAACATTTCATGGAATGACATAATTAAATTAAGTAATCTAATACTACTTTGATTTTAAGTATTCATTGAATGACTTAAATATATGTGGTAAATATTAACTTGAAATATTAAATTGAAACCCGAGGTGGTGTTCATAATTACTTTAATTATAAATGTTTATGATTTTGTAAAGTCACAAACATGAAGTCTTTTAATACAAGACTTACAATATAAAGTAAGACGTTAACTTGCTATGTTTTAAAACATATGCATGAAGTCAATGAGTTGATCAAATGACTTATAACGTATAGTGGGATTATAACTGATATGTCTTTTGACTTGGTCAAAAACACTTGTGTTATAATGCATGCAATTGACTTGGTAATTCTATTGTACCATTAAGTTTTACTTTGTTGGTAAATAGGTAAGCCAAAGAGTAGATGGTTATCTTAAAATATTGTTAGATTATCTTACAATATTAATTCTAATGAAATACCATAGTTTTATGGTATGTTCAGTTAGAAGAATCAAAATCTATTGGCATGTTTGATTCAAGATAACTATAGTTTCTTCCACATGTTATCAAGGTTAGAAGATTGAGTATAGATTGAATATACTCAATAAGACTCCAACCTAGAAGATTAATAAGACACCATTTTTATGGAATGTGATGAATCACATTAAGTCTTATAATGAAGTTCTGAATTTGTTAAACTACTTGTAAAGTGGGTTGTAACAAACTAATGTCAGGAACTGTCAATGTTTTTTGTAATATCCCAAAAGAGAACAATGTATTGTTGCTCTACTTGCTAAACTATTTAAAGGTAATCTTTAAATTGTTAAAGGCAAGTGGGAGTTTTGTTTAGATCTTGAAAGATTTAATTACAAAATACATAATCTTCTAAAATGCACTAGCAAATATCATGATGAGGCTAAACATGTATATGATAGACCTCAATATGATGGAATTGTCATTCATAGATCCGCAAAGATATCTCAGATATTTAATATGTTGAGGAATATGAGTTACAGGATCATGGTAAGCCTGTTAATCATAATGATGAATTTACCAAATGTTGAATTGTGGTAAATCAATCATACTATGAATGTAGAGATGTTGTCCATAGAGATAATCAACTTTAGATATTTGGTTTATCTTAATGAGTTTCTTCAAAGAATGGAAACCCTAGTTGTTTAAACCTTTGTGTAGGAATCATATGGACAATATTGTACACATATTTAATGCATGTCTAGTGATAATAATATTAATCATACTTAAGCAATTAACTATGATTGAATATTCTTTCCTAGATACATTAAATAGAAGTATAAAGATTATAATACTTAGTTTCATTGATATGAAATTTTGACAATGAATATATAAAACTCTTTATTGTGGAATTACTTTTGCGAGGACAATAAGTAATACAAAGTAGTTTTATGAATTCAAATAATCTTTAAATATGTACAGACTGCAAGAATCCATGAATGGATATATGCATGCATCTAGGAGATGATTCTTATGTTTAAAATTAAATCCATGTTTGATTTAATAGTTAAAATAAGATTGCTCATAAATATTCCTGAAAGCTAGTGGGGGTATTATTTTTTATTTTCTTAAATCTTATATATTGTATGGGCAACTACATTCCACTTAAATTAAGTTTTAGTTGGGAATGAAACTTCGTTTGTAAGATTTGGAAATAAGACATACAACCTTGGAATATATGTTTATTACTATAAACATATGCGGTAAAATAAATGAGTCTAATAGAACGTGATGGATATATAATGAGATCTTAAAGTCTAACTTGAAGATTCATCATATACATCATGTTGTAAGATTGTTGTGTCATGCTTGATTACAAGATGATTTGACAACATTGAAAGTTGTTAGTATCATAAATATTTTAAAAAGAATATGTTTGGATTTAGAATCACATTCCACAGTCTGGAGATGCTCCTAGATTCTATGGATGATTATATGACAATTGTTTCATAATTGTCATTGCCAACAAACTTGAGTTTTGGTAGGCACCAACATTACACTATAACTGTTCAAAGTTTACGGATGTTTAAAGAGCATATTGTTGTACACAATGATGCTAGTATAATTGAGATGACACTCAATTCTAGTCACGGTATCCTTGATGATGACCATGTTGACTAGTTATGCTCAACTAAGAGCATAGTTGCATTATACATTAAAGAATAAAGAATACTTTAAACTTTAAAAGTTTTGAAAGATGATTGTTGTAACACCCCAACCCGACAAGGGTAGAAGTGTTACATTCTGGTGTCATATCAGAACATACAAATAAAATTTTACAAGCGAAAGCATTATAAAATAAATTACCAAGTCGTATAACTGATGGCTCACAAAGAAAATACAAAATCCAATATGTCCAAAACGGAAATACAATCTGAAAACAATAACTCTTCAAATTAAATCCAAAATGATAAGGTAGCTAAGGTCGGTCTACTCGACTAATCCAACTCTCAGCCCAACAAGCCCATCTTCAAACCTAAAACCTGTCGCAGGAAAAGAAATGCGGCTGAGCTTAAAAAGCCCAGTGAACATATATAACAAAACGAAAGCTAAACAAAAGCAGAAATACGAAATGAAACAAAGGAACAATAGCAAGGTTGCAACGGAAAGGAAACAATGAGTCAATGAGGATCCTGCAGAACACAATTATACAGATATCCAACAAGAACAACGATCAAGGAGAACACAGCAAGCAACGCATCCATGACATATATATAATCACATATAAGCAAACAGACATACAAGCACCGAAACCAAATCAAGCATACCAGACGTCGCATCCACTCAACATAAGAATAGCACGCAGTCAGATCAGGAAATCAGAATATAAATAAGCCAACAGGAAGACTAAAAGCAAGCGGAAGCAATTAATTAGGAAGTGAGCATGGCAATCACACAGATTAAAAAGCCTTAGATGAAAACATAACAAGTATCATAACAGCGGAAGTACTAACAGCAGTCAAAACATGGCAGTCACACATAACAAGTAGGAATACAATATGAGCATTATAATTGAATGAATCAGAGACATAGCATGGCAATTAAACAAGTTAATAAGCCAAACATCATAAGTTGAACCATTTACCCAAATCAATCCGTAGCATAGACAGAAGTGTAAACATGGCAGGTCAACAATAAGCAGATAAGGATACAACGGATGGTCAAAGTCTGTGAGATTAACCGAACGAAGTATATATAATGAACATACAAAATTATCGATTACACATTAGCATGGTCACCAAACAATTCAGAGGGTCACATAACAGTGAGATCACATATCGTCAGATGACAATAGGTAACTCAAATAACCGCATATTAATCATATCATAGCAGGGTAATCAGTAGTCACATAAACATGAATAGCATAATCAAATTCAATAAACATATAATAACCCGGTACGTGAATGGAATGATAGTCTGAAACAACGGAATGAGAGTGTGACAGATCAAAGCAATAGAATATATATATATATATCTTGGTAGTATGGTGAGTCATATAAGAGTACTGAGTAATGAACAGATAATACAGAGTATGGTGTATTGGAAAATACAGGGGTACAATATAGGTATATCAAAAGTGTAAGGGTTGTCAGAAATCTACCACGAGCCCGGAAACATATCATATCATATCATAAGTAGCCATTGTATTCGGAGGGGTGACCTCGGAATACCATATATAATAGGAGGGGAGACCTCAGTAACCAATGGAGTAGCTAGCTCCCAGACTGTGAAGACGCGTATTGCACACGACATCATTCACCAGACAAATCATATCATAGCATAACATATCAGATACAGAACAAATCTAGGATGCATCCATACGCCCCTGCAGACCAATATTGGCCATACAATATATATCGAGCTCATAATCAGATAACAGAAAGGGACGGTGTGGAAAATCACTCAACCACACTAGAGCCATGCCATTGGTGCATCAATGACACGGCCATGTTACCTTCATGGCTAGGGAAACATATTTGGCTCGGGTATCAAAGTGAAGGGTCAAAGCAAAGTCATAACATGAGGGTTCATATCAAAGGTCAAATGTCAAAGGTTTATATCAGAGTCCATATCATAAGTTCATATCAGAGGTTCATATCACAGGTTCATATCAATGGCTCATAATCTGAAGGTTCATAATCAAAGGTTCAAAATCAAACAATTCACATAGGAGATCCAATCAAAGGGAACATAGCAAAGTTATAGGGAAACCTTAATAAAAAGGCTCAGAGCAAAGGATAACAGTTCAAAACCAATATCGAAAGATGTAAAAGAATCATGAGAAACCCCTACTGAAAAGGGATAGAATATCTGTACCTTAGCAACAAAACGAAAACAAACGGGAAGGTAACACCGGAAAACAACGCGTATCTTCTTCAACGAATCTACACGAATTGATATCATATATTACTTATATACTCATTTTATAAGCTTCTTATGCATGTGTAAGTGTTTTACTTATTGATATCCTCTTTTTATCTTTCATTTTCTTAAATTCACATCAGGACCAGAATTTAGCGATTTTTATAAAATACTTACTTAGCTCAAATAAAATAAAGTAAAATCACAGGGGTTCCCATATGAGTTAAAAGACTCTCCAAAAATTGGTGGGTTCTATTTCCATGTAAAATGGCCTATGGAAAATCACAAGTCCAGACATGTCCAGAAAGTGATCAGAAAATACACTTTAAAAGTTTACGCTTATTGGACCTGTTTAGACACCTTGGAAAAATCCCCAAAACTCCCAGAAATTCATTTATACCCTAAATGTCACTCCTGTAAAAGGAGAGCTCCCAATTCCTTATGGTTTGAAAATGAAAAATCAAACAATCCAACTAAATTTCAGACCCGTTTTCTCAGCTTTGACACTCGATCTTGTAAAATTTAAAAATATGACTTAGACAACTCCAAATTCGACCAAACCACTTGGAAAACTTAACTAAGACATAAAATAAACTTTTCCAACAAAAACCCAGATTATTGCACTTATAAAATTCGATCTATGACACACATAAATTCGACATATGATGCTGTCCAGTTTTAGGGTCCATTAAAACCATTATAATCACATGTTTTACCTACCCAAACGCACCCATGACCCATGTAAGCTACACAACCTGATTTAATATCGTCATAGAAAGTTTACCATTCCATATTTTCAGTCTTACCAAAAATTATATACACACTTTAACCACCAATAACCATTTTATACGCCCCATAATTTAATCAAACGAACCCTAGTCCCATGATTTCTTGTGACAAGTATAACATACAATTATGTGTAATGTTTTTAATTTGTATATTAGTGTGCGCAAGGGAGAACAACCCCCACGACCAAAACAGCAACCACTGAAAGACGAGATGATAATGGTCATGTTACCTTGTCGTAAAAGAGAGGGAGGGAACAAGGCTTGAACAAACGACCTTCTTTGTGCCCTAGGAACCCACGACCAGCAGCAACCAAACAACCCCACGACCAGGCCATCAACACCCACGACAGAAACCAACCGAAAACAGCCTCCTTATCCCACTTGATGTCGACCAAAGTGGAGAAGAAAGGATGAGCCGCCACTTCTTGATATTAGAGTTTATTGGAGCGTTCATTTTTTTTTTCTGTTTTGTGGAGCGTACAAGAAAAAGGGGGAAGGGAAATACCGGTCTTGCTTTTGACGAGCCAAGGTGAGGCGTGGGCCAAGTCCAAATTTAATTAGGCCATCAATTAAGTTATAATATGTTTGTATATTAGGCATTTTCGGTTCATGAAAGTATTAGAAGAAATGTGCATCGATTTCTTTTTGATAATCTTATACATTAGGTTTTAAAATTACTCTTAAGTTAGATGAGATTCGTATTTAATAAGCATAGACATCTTTTACGCATTTCACAATTATTAAGCTTGAGGGGTAATTTAGTCATTTAACACGTTCTCGATTTTCAGGGTTTTACAACTCTTCCCCTCTAAAAGAAAATTTTTGTCCTCAAAAATTGTAGTCGCAAGGGTACACAGAGACGTACGAGTTCAAGGCAGATGTGGCAATCTATAGCTCCACACAATTCATAACGATTTCGGTTCCAAAGCGTACAAAACTTATACGTAACAGATGTCGATGAGAATCTCGCAAAGAGGTACAGAATTCTAAACGAATATAAGGATCGACAAATAACGGATATAAGCCATAGTCCATTCACGTACCAACCCCAGTCATTTCCCAAGATGTCGTATGATTTCAATAAGGTCAAATTATATGATCTCGGTAATATCACGTTGATCAGGCGTCATAATACTTGCATCATGATGAGTGTCTAAATACTCATCATTTTTGTACAATATAAACTGCGAAATCATCTGAAAACACTCAAAAATGCATCAAAATGATAAAAATATCACAAATCAGTGTTTTATGTGTTTTAAATGCAAAAAGATCAAAATCAGATGAAAAACGTATCAAGTTTGCAAAATTGGCAGTTTTAGTCCCCCAAGTTTCAAAAATTGTCAAAAACAGTCCCTGGTAAATCTAAATAAAGAAAAATGTCATTTAAGGTCCATGGGATTCAAAAGTTGTCAAAACAAACCTTGAAATGTAAAATTTGCAAAATTACAACTTTGGTCCTTAAACTTTGAAAATTGTCATGTTTTTCCTTTCAAATTTCGAGCAAATATGGTCCTTTAATTATTTGAGAATGATAAGTTTGGCCCTTTGATAATATTTCTGCAATCACAGCTTTGGTCCTTGGAAGTTTCGAATTTACATGAATGGTCCTTGTGTTATTACTACACCAAATGGACCCGGTCACTATCTAAGCCCAAAATAAGCCCACACCTATTATTAACCCGGTCCAAACCCGTTTCCCACCCGTTTAACCCGGTCAACCAACCCAAGCAGTCAAATATCTGGTTAACCATTTGCCCCGCCGCCCTTTTTCTTCCCTTCAACCCAATCCCCTGAATCACTCAACAAACCCATCCCCCCCTCTTCTCCATATCACCTTCTGTCCCCCTCCACATCAACACAAAAACAATATCATTTATTGCATCCTTCCCCTTCACTCTAACCCTCCCACTGTCAAAAGACTTTTTGGCGCCAATTGAAAATGGCAATTTTGATGAATTGAATGGCTGAGATTAGTGGAATTCATTCAGAGTACTTGTGAAAGAAGTTTGGAATATAAAAAGAGGCAAGAGAAGAGGAGAAAGAAGGGTAGCTAGTTTTATCTTTTTTTCTTTAATGTCGTTTTTTTTTAATGTTTTAATTAAGTCAAATGTTGTAATTTTAAGTTAAACTGTATTAAAGCAAGTTATTATAGTGTATTAAGACCAATTTCAAGTATTAATTCCAGTTGTGTTAAAGTTTCATGATTTAAGGTTACTGTTGGAATTCTCATTTTCAAACTCAAGTATCAAAGCTTTTCTTAGTTTATCTTTAAGCTTCAACAGGTTCATATTAGCTTATAATAGCTTTGTATAAGCTCAAATTCAAAGTTTTAAGCACTTTTGGTCATTGGTCAACAATAGTCAACTGTAAGTTTATTTGGTCTTGGAAATGGGAAAGGATGATGCAGAGGTGGATATGGGTTGGATTAGAGTAGCATAGAGTAGTTCTGTGTTTGGTTTAGCCTGCAACAACATTTGGATACATGTGAGTTTGTATTTCATATTTTCAATTTCTATCCATTTTGAACATTAGGCTTGTCTGTGTACTTGTGATCACCATTAATGTAAACCTGTTAATATAGTTCTATTATGATCATTTAAACCTAGTTTGATCAAAAGTGTTAGCTAAGTAGGAGTTTAGCTCAGATTTGATTACATATCAATGATATAAGGTGTGTTTGGATTAGAGCTTAAATCTGTGCTATAGGTTAAAATGTTGCAGTAGATCAGTTGGTTTAAGCTTGTTTTAGTTCATTGCATTAATCTCAGTCCTTATTTTGCATCCTTGTCTAGTGAAAGTCAAAATTTCCTTCAATTGCCCTTAACAGCCTTACTGTTATGATTTTACCATATCAGAAGTTCATTTTGAGTTTGAATTACATAAGCATTGTTTGTAGTAGCTTAACTTCATCGATTTATATCATTTTCAATCCTTAAATCAAGATCAAAACTCAAGAAAGTCAACTTTTCAATTTTTGTCAAAAGTCAAATTTTGAAAAACCAGTTTTTAGCTCAACTAGAGGGAATTTTCTTGAGCTCAGTTCTGGGCCAAATCAGATGAAACTTGTTGTTTTTAAAAGCCCTACTGGTCTATTTCCTTATATCTATTTTAGTATAATTTTGTGAATTTTGTTTAAGCCCCAAAACTGCTTTTCAAAAATGGCCTAAGTGCCCTGTTCATAAACATCAGCTTATGCTGAGTTTTGCAGATCTTGCAGAGCTTGTGCAAGGCTCATGTGAACTCACCTAGGTCTGATTCTTGGTTTACACATTCTCAGCCAGGTCTTGTTCAAGTTCTAGTTGTTGTTCTGTAGTTTCTAGCTTATTTGTGTGCTTATTTCTTGGCTTGAAGTAGCCCCCCAGAAACTGCTTTTTAGCTTTTGATTTCATTTCATCAAATCTGTTGTACTTGCAAATCAGTGGTTTAGGCTAGTTTAAACTTGTTGCATTTTGGATCTTATAGTTTATCCAAGCTTCTGTTTCAGTGTGGTTGTCATTTGGTAGCTTTTGGCTTTTTAAAGTGCTTATTTTTAAGCACTTCCCACATCAGTTT
Source organism: Chrysanthemum makinoi (assembly GCA_910596185.1). Lineage (NCBI taxonomy): Eukaryota > Viridiplantae > Streptophyta > Magnoliopsida > Asterales > Asteraceae > Chrysanthemum > Chrysanthemum makinoi. The sequence continues at coordinate 233,252,196 of OU343218.1, forward strand.
CTATTTCTTCCAAATAAGCACTTGTTTTTCCATTTTTCTTATATTCCTAATATTATTTTAGAGTTTTCCTGAAATTTTCATATTTTTCTAAGCTTGTTTGCTATTTTTCTTAATCTAAATTAGTTTTTAAGTATTTTTAAATAGTTTTTAATACAAATAATTAAGAAAAGGTTCAAAAAAATAATTTTTCATCTTTCTTAAGTTTAGATAAATATAAAAAGCCAAAAAAATATTTTTCCATAATTTTCTTGGTTTAATTAGTATTTTCTAGCATTTTAATTAGCTTTAAATAGTTTTAAATTAATAATAAATACATAAAAAGTCTAAAAAATATATTTTCAGTTTTAAAATTAGTTTTATCATATTTTAGATTTTTCTAAATCTTAATTTTATTTTTCTAGTCTTATTTCATATTTTCTTTTATTTTAGAGTATTATTAAATAGTTTAAAATAGTTTTAATTAATAATAATTAATTAATTAGTTATAAAAATAATTTTTCTTTTCTAATAATTTTCTAGTATAATTAGAATTGTAAAAATGTATTTTCTATATCCATAGGTATTTTCCTTCTTTATTTTCACGTTTTATTTTGTACGTTTACGTAATTTAATTTAAACGTAAGTTTTAGGTTTTAAACATTCATCACTTTAAATATAGTGATAGCGTTTATTTAATATATTTTATCTTTTTATATTTCTTAATTTGTATTTAAGTCGCTTTATTTTATAAGCCTTTTTCAGTAGTGTAATTTCTTAATCAAAACCTTTACTGATCACTATCCTTAGTGATCACTCTATCATCTGAGTTTGTTTTGACACACCATTGAGTCTCCGTGGGACATAACGACCCGGGAATTCATTCTATTCTCTGATCTTCATTGTATTTGTGTTTTAAGCAGTTTTAAGCTTCTTACGGTCGGCCATTCACAAGTGGCCGGTTTGTGTGAGGTAGCTTGACTGTTTTCAGCACAGATCAAATAATGGCCGTAGTATTTCCCTTTTACGTTCTTTGTTTCGGCATAACCGCCGGTACTTTGAGTATTGAGGGCAATATTCATTTCTAAGTGTGGGGGGGAATTCTCACGAATTTTATCATATATTATCCACCCAATTCCCCCGTTTTTGGCCAATTTTTTTTTTTTTTGGAGTAAGTGTTCTACACTTACTCATCTGGTTATCAGTCCGCCATGTCTGTAAGACAAAAGGATTGGCTAATCCAGGAGCAAACGGCTCTTGGTAAAGATTTCTCAAATCCGTTTATATGGCTTGCAATTTGCCCAAAATTGTATGGTATTCAGCTCACCATATCCTAAAAAAGTGAAGAGTTGGCTAGCCCGCAAGGTTATGGCTTGTGGTAAAGGCAGTGGAAAAACCATAATTGGTATTCAGCTCACCAAAGATAATATTGATAATTTATCTAAGAGTTGGCTAGTCCAAAGGTACGGCTTCTGGTATAGACAAAATCAAATCCGTTGAAAGCTGGTGGTTTGCTCAAAATCACATGGTTATCAGTGTACCAAGGTTCTTACTTGAACTGAAACATTTGGCTACTCCGGAAGTGATGGCTTTTGGTAAAGAGTTTTTAAAATCCATTAAAGTTCTAAAACATTGCTAGGGACTAGCAATATCTTAGTGTGGGGGATTGATGAGTGTCTAAATACTCATCATTTTGTACATATAAACTGCGAAATCATCTGAAAACACTCAAAATGCATCAAATGATAAAATATCACAAATCAGTGTTTTATGTGTTTTAAATGCAGAAAGATCAAAATCAGATGAAAAACGTATCAAGTTTGCAAAATTGGCAGTTTTAGTCCCCAAGTTTCAAAAATTGTCAAAAACAGTCCCTGGTAAATCTAAATAAATAAAAATGTCATTTAAGGTCCATGGGATTCAAAAGTTGTCAAAACAAACCTTTGAAATGTAAAATTTGCAAAATTACAACTTTGGTCCTTAAACTTTGAAAATTGTCATGTTTAGTCCTTCAAATTTCAGAAAATGGCAAATATGGTCCTTTAATTATTTGAGAATGATAAGTTTGGCCCTTGGATAATATTTCTGCAATCACAGCTTTGGTCCTTGGAAGTTTCGAATTTACATGAATGGTCCTTGTGTTATTACTACAACCAAATGGACCCTAGTCACTATCTAAGCCCAAAATAAGCCCACACCTATTATTAACCCGGTCCAAACCCGTTTCCCACCCGTTTAACCCGGTCAACCAACCCAAGCAGTCAAATATCTGGTTAACCACTTGCCCGCGCCCTTTTTCTTCCCTTCAACCCAATCCCTGAAATCACTCAACAAACCCATCCCCCCTCTTCTCCATATCACCTTCCTGTCCCCTCCACATCAACACAAAACAAATATCATTTATTGCATCCTTCCCCCTTCACTCTACCCCTCCCACTGTCAAAAGACTTTTTGGCGCCAAATATGACAAATGGCAATTTTGATGAATTGAATGGCTGAGATTAAGTGGGATTCATTCAGAGTACTTGTGAAAGAAGTTTGGAATATAAAAAGAGGCAAGAGAAGAGGAGAAAGAAGGGTAGCTAGTTTTATCTTTTTTTCTTTAATGTCGTTTTTTTTTAAATGTTTTAATTTAAGTCAAATGTTGTAATTTTAAGTTAAACTGTATTAAAGCAAGTTATTATAGTGTATTAAGACCAATTTCAAGTATTAATTCCAGTTGTGTTAAAGTTTCATGATTTAAGGTTACTGTTGGAATTCTCATTTTCAAACTCAAGTATCAAAGCTTTTCTTAGTTTATCTTTAAGCTTCAACAGGTTCATATTAGCTTATAATAGCTTTGTATAAGCTCAAATTCAAAGTTTTAAGCACTTTTGGTCATTGGTCAACAATAGTCAACTGTAAGTTTATTTGGTCTTGGAAATGGGAAAGGATGATGCAGAGGTGGATATGGGTTGGATTAGAGTAGCATAGAGTAGTTCTGTGTTTGGTTTAGCCTGCAACAACATTTGGATACATGTGAGTTTGTATTTCATATTTTCAATTTCTATCCATTTTGAACATTAGGCTTGTCTGTGTACTTGTGATCACCATTAATGTAAACCTGTTAATATAGTTCTATTATGATCATTTAAACCTAGTTTGATCAAAAGTGTTAGCTAAGTAGGAGTTTAGCTCAGATTTGATTACATATCAATGATATAAGGTGTGTTTGGATTAGAGCTTTAATCTGTGCTATAGGTTAAAATGTTGTAGTAGATCAGTTGGTTTAAGCTTGTTTTAGTTCATTGCATTAATCTCAGTCCTTATTTTGCATCCTTGTCTAGTGAAAGTCAAAATTTCCTTCAATTGCCCTTAACAGCCTTACTGTTGTGATTTTACCATATCAGAAGTTCATTTTGAGTTTGAATTACATAAGCATTGTTTGTAGTAGCTTAACTTCATCGATTTATATCATTTTCAATCCTTAAATCAAGATCAAAACTCAAGAAAGTCAACTTTTCAATTTTTGTCAAAAGTCAAATTTTGAAAAACCAATTTTTAGCTCAACTAGAGGGAATTTTCTTGAGCTCAGTTCTGGGCCAAATCAGATGAAACTTGTTGTTTTTAAAAGCCCTACTGGTCTATTTCCTTATATCTATTTTAGTATAATTTTGTGAATTTTGTTTAAGCCCGAAAACTGCTTTTCAAAAATGGCCTAAGTGCCCTGTTCATAAACATCAGCTTATGCTGAGTTTTGCAGATCTTGCAGAGCTTGTGCAAGGCTCATGTGAACTCACCTAGGTCTGATTCTTGGTTTACACATTCTCAGCCAGGTCTTGTTCAAGTTCTAGTTGTTGTTCTGTAGTTTCTAGCTTATTTGTGTGCTTATTTCTTGGCTTGAAGTAGCCCCCCAGAAACTGCTTTTTAGCTTTTGATTTCATTTCATCAAATCTGTTGTACTTGCAAATCAGTGGTTTAGGCTAGTTTAAACTTGTTGCATTTTGGATCTTATAGTTTATCCAAGCTTCTGTTTCAGTGTGGTTGTCATTTGGTAGCTTTTGGCTTTTTAAAGTGCTTATTTTTAAGCACTTCCCACATCAGTTTCTATTTCTTCCAAATAAGCACTTGTTTTTCCATTTTTCTTATATTCCTAATATTATTTTAGAGTTTTCCTGAAATTTTCATATTTTTCTAAGCTTGTTTGCTATTTTTCTTAATCTAAATTAGTTTTTAAGTATTTTTAAATAGTTTTTAATACAAATAATTAAGAAAAGGTTCAAAAAAATAATTTTTCATCTTTCTTAAGTTTAGATAAATATAAAAAGCCAAAAAAATATTTTTCCATAATTTTCTTGGTTTAATTAGTATTTTCTAGCATTTTAATTAGCTTTAAATAGTTTTAAATTAATAATAAATACATAAAAAGTCTAAAAAATATATTTTCAGTTTTAAAATTAGTTTTATCATATTTTAGATTTTCTAAATCTTAATTTTATTTTCTAGTCTTATTTCATATTTTCTTTTATTTTAGAGTATTATTAAATAGTTTAAAATAGTTTTTAATTAATAATAATTAATTAAATAGTTATAAAAATAATTTTTCTTTTCTAATAATTTTCTAGTATAAATTGAATTGTAAAATGTATTTTCTATATTCGTAGGTATTTTCCTTCTTTATTTTCACGTTTTATTTTGTACGTTTACGTAATTTAATTTAAACGTAAGTTTTAGGTTTTAAACGTTCATCACTTTAAATATAGTGATAGCGTTTATTTAATATATTTTATCTTTTTATATTTCTTAATTTGTATTTAAGTCGCTTTATTTTATAAGCCTTTTTCAGTAGTGTAATTTCTTAATCAAAACCTTTACTGATCACTATCCTTAGTGATCACTCTATCATCTGAGTTTGTTTTGACACACCATTGAGTCTCCGTGGGACATAACGACCCGGGAATTCATTCTATTCTCTGATCTTCATTGTATTTGTGTTTTAAGCAGTTTTAAGCTTCTTACGGTCGGCCATTCACAAGTGGCCGGTTTGTGTGAGGTAGCTTGGCTGTTTTCAGCACAGATCAAATAATGGCCGTAGTATTTCCCTTTTACGTTCTTTGTTTCGGCATAACCGCCGGTACTTTGAGTATTGAGGGCAATATTCATTTCTAAGTGTGGGGGGGAATTCTCACGAATTTTATCATATATTATCCACCCAATTCCCCCGTTTTTGGCCAATTTTTTTTTTTTTTTTTGGAGTAAGTGTTCTACACTTACTCATCTGGTTATCAGTCCGCCATGTCTGTAAGACAAAAGGATTGGCTAATCCAGGAGCAAACGGCTCTTGGTAAAGATTTCTCAAATCCGTTTATATGGCTTGCAATTTGCCCAAAATTGTATGGTATTCAACTCACCATATCCTAAAAAGTGAAGAGTTGGCTAGCCCGCAAGGTTATGGCTTGTGGTAAAGGCAGTGGAAAATCCATAATTGGTATTCAGCTCACCAAAGATAATATTGATAATTTATCTAAGAGTTGGCTAGTCCAGAAGGGTACGGCTTCTGGTAAAGACAAAATCAAATCCGTTGAAAGCTGGTGGTTTGCTCAAAATCACATGGTTATCAGTGTACCAAGGTTCTTACTTGAACTGAAACATTTGGCTACTCCAGAAGTGATGGCTTTTGGTAAAGAGTTTTAAAATCCATTAAAGTTCTAAAACATTGCTAGGGACTAGCAATATCTTAGTGTGGGGGATTGATGAGTGTCTAAATACTCATCATTTTTGTACAATATAAACTGCGAAATCATCTGAAAACACTCAAAAATGCATCAAAATGATAAAAATATCACAAATCAGTGTTTTATGTGTTTTAAATGCAAAAAGATCAAAATCAGATGAAAAACGTATCAAGTTTGCAAAATTGGCAGTTTTAGTCCCCCAAGTTTCAAAATTTGTCAAAAACAGTCCCTGGTAAATCTAAATAAATAAAAATGTCATTTAAGGTCCATGGGATTCAAAAGTTGTCAAAACAAACCTTTGAAATGTAAAATTTGCAAAATTACAACTTTGGTCCTTAAACTTTGAAAATTGTCATGTTTAGTCCTTCAAATTTCAGAAAATGGCAAATATGGTCCTTTAATTATTTGAGAATGATAAGTTTGGCCCTTGGATAATATTTCTGCAATCACAGCTTTGGTCCTTGGAAGTTTCGAATTTACATGAATGGTCCTTGTGTTATTACTACAACCAAATGGACCCTAGTCACTATCTAAGCCCAAAATAAGCCCACACCTATTATTAACCCGGTCCAAACCCGTTCCCACCCTTTAAAAAACCCGGTCAACCAACCCAAGCAGTCAAATATCTGGTTAACCACTTGCCCGCGCCCTTTTTCTTCCCTTCAACTCAATCCCTGAAATCACTCAACAAACCCATCCCCCCTCTTCTCCATATCACCTTCCTGTCCCCTCCACATCAACACAAAACAAATATCATTTATTGCATCCTTCCCCCTTCACTCTACCCCTCCCACTGTCAAAAGACTTTTTGGCGCCAAATATGACAAATGGCAATTTTGATGAATTGAATGGCTGAGATTAAGTGGGATTCATTCAGAGTACTTGTAAAAGAAGTTTGGAATATAAAAAGAGGCAAGAGAAGAGGAGAAAGTGGAGTAGCTAGTTTTATCTTTTTTCTTTAATGTCGTTTTTTTTTAAATGTTTTAATTTAAGTCAAATGTTGTAATTTTAAGTTAAACTGTATTAAAGCAAGTTATTATAGTGTATTAAGACCAATTTCAAGTATTAATTCCAGTTGTGTTAAAGTTTATGATTTAAGGTACTGTTGGAATTCTCATTTTCAAACTCAAGTATCAAAGCTTTTCTTAGTTTATCTTTAAGCTTCAACAGGTTCATATTAGCTTATAATAGCTTTGTATAAGCTCAAATTCAAAGTTTTAAGCACTTTTGGTCATTGGTCAACAATAGTCAACTGTAAGTTTATTTGGTCTTGGAAATGGGAAAGGATGATGCAGAGGTGGATATGGGTTGGATTAGAGTAGCATAAAGTAGTTCTGTGTTTGGTTTAGCCTGCAACAACATTTGGATACATGTGAGTTTGTATTTCATATTTTCAATTTCTATCCATTTTGAACATTAGGCTTGTCTGTGTACTTGTGATCACCATTAATGTAAACCTGTTAATATAGTTCTATTATGATCATTTAAACCTAGTTTGATCAAAAGTGTTAGCTAAGTAGGAGTTTAGCTCAGATTTGATTACATATCAATGATATAAGGTGTGTTTGGATTAGAGCTTAAATCTGTGCTATAGGTTAAAATGTTGCAGTAGATCAGTTGGTTTAAGCTTGTTTTAGTTCATTGCATTAATCTCAGTCCTTATTTTGCATCCTTGTCTAGTGAAAGTCAAAATTTCCTTCAATTGCCCTTAACAGCCTTACTGTTATGATTTTACCATATCAGAAGTTCATTTTGAGTTTGAATTACATAAGCATTGTTTGTAGTAGCTTAACTTCATCGATTTATATCATTTTCAATCCTTAAATCAAGATCAAAACTCAAGAAAGTCAACTTTTCAATTTTTGTCAAAAGTCAAATTTTGAAAAACCAGTTTTTAGCTCAACTAGAGGGAATTTTCTTGAGCTCAGTTCTGGGCCAAATCAGATGAAACTTGTTGTTTTTAAAAGCCCTACTGGTCTATTTCCTTATATCTATTTTAGTATAATTTTGTGAATTTTGTTTAAGCCCGAAAACTGCTTTTCAAAAATGGCCTAAGTGCCCTGTTCATAAACATCAACTTATGCTGAGTTTTGCAGATCTTGCAGAGCTTGTGCAAGGCTCATGTGAACTCACCTAGGTCTGATTCTTGGTTTACACATTCTCAGCCAGGTCTTGTTCAAGTTCTAGTTGTTGTTCTGTAGTTTCTAGCTTATTTGTGTGCTTATTTCTTGGCTTGAAGTAGCCCCCCAGAAACTGCTTTTTAGCTTTTGATTTCATTTCATCAAATCTGTTGTACTTGCAAATCAGTGGTTTAGGCTAGTTTAAACTTGTTGCATTTTGGATCTTATAGTTTATCCAAGCTTCTGTTTCAGTGTGGTTGTCATTTGGTAGCTTTTGGCTTTTTAAAGTGCTTATTTTTAAGCACTTCCCACATCAGTTTCTATTTCTTCCAAATAAGCACTTGTTTTTCCATTTTTCTTATATTCCTAATATTATTTTAGAGTTTTCCTGAAATTTTCATATTTTTCTAAGCTTGTTTGCTATTTTTCTTAATCTAAATTAGTTTTTAAGTATTTTTAAATAGTTTTTAATACAAATAATTAAGAAAAGGTTCAAAAAAATAATTTTTCATCTTTCTTAAGTTTAGATAAATATAAAAAGCCAAAAAAATATTTTTCCATAATTTTCTTGGTTTAATTAGTATTTTCTAGCATTTTAATTAGCTTTAAATAGTTTTAAATTAATAATAAATACATAAAAAGTCTAAAAAATATATTTTCAGTTTTAAAATTAGTTTTATCATATTTTAGATTTTTCTAAATCTTAATTTTATTTTTCTAGTCTTATTTCATATTTTCTTTTATTTTAGAGTATTATTAAATAGTTTAAAATAGTTTTTAATTAATAATAATTAATTAATTAGTTATAAAAATAATTTTTCTTTTCTAATAATTTTCTAGTATAATTAGAATTGTAAAAATGTATTTTCTATATCCATAGGTATTTTCCTTCTTTATTTTCACGTTTTATTTTGTACGTTTACGTAATTTAATTTAAACGTAAGTTTTAGGTTTTAAACGTTCATCACTTTAAATATAGTGATAGCGTTTATTTAATATATTTTATCTTTTTAATTTTCTTAATTTGTATTTAAGTCGCTTTATTTTATAAGCCTTTTTCAGTAGTGTAATTTCTTAATCAAAACCTTTACTGATCACTATCCTTAGTGATCACTCTATCATCTGAGTTTGTTTTGACACACCATTGAGTCTCCGTGGGACATAACGACCCGGGAATTCATTCTATTCTCTGATCTTCATTGTATTTGTGTTTTAAGCAGTTTTAAGCTTCTTACGGTCGGCCATTCACAAGTGGCCGGTTTGTGTGAGGTAGCTTGACTGTTTTCAGCACAGATCACATCACATAACAAGTTCTTATTGTCATCATATTCTGTCTCAGGTCATGACAAACCACGTAACCAAATACCACACAAAACATATCACATACAGATATAAAGTAACATACCAAGGCAGACCAGATTCACATACATACAGCACAACAATATCAAACAACTTACCATATTACAACGAAAGAAGACCACCAACTTGCACAAAACGGTTCCTCGTGACTCATTACTGGCGATCCAAAGAAAAGCTGAGATATTACCAAAATGCTAAAAGATAACGCTTCACGATTCAAACCGAGAGTTCCTGAACAAATCAAAGAAGAGCAATGCCGATCAAAATCACATAGTACAAAGCAAAATATCAAAACCGCACAAACACATGACAAACAAATCGGAGTAACACAGGTCGCGCTCAATCATGTGAAGTAGATGAATCTCCTCAGCCACCAGTTGAATCTTGTCTCCGTCTTGCACCTTTGGTTGATCCGTCCAGCTCCCTCCAGCAGCATCTTGATGTCTCCGGCAGCATCACGATCGGGTGCGGTTTTTGCTTCACGAACCTCTCCATAAATTGTTGCAGCAGTACAGGGTCGGCACCATCCTCTTCGACTCCACGAGTAGTCTCCACCTAGCGATCGACAAACGGATGTACGAAGACAAAATAACAAAGTTTGATGCGAAAAGAGGAAGGCCAAATCAGTGAAGACAAACGAATATCAATTTCAAATCTAAACGACAATCAAACGAATCGGAGAAAATCAGAACAGACGGAAGCCTAGTGTCTACCCAAGTCCTCACAGGTCAATCCTAAGGTCAATAAGACGAAACCTGGCTCTGATACCATAATTGTAACACCCCAACCCGACAAGGGTAGAAGTGTTACATTCTGGTGTCATATCAGAACATACAAATAAAATTTTACAAGCGAAAGCATTATAAAATAAATTACCAAGTCGTATAACGGATGGCTTACAAAGAAAATACAAAATCCAGTATGTCCAAAACGGAAATAAAATCTGAAAACAATAACTCTTCAAATTAAATCCAAAATGATAAGGTAGCTAAGTCTGTCTACTCGACTAATCCAACTCTCAGCCCAACAAGCCCATCTCCAAACCTAAAAACCTGCCGCAGGAAAAGAAATGCGGCTGAGCTTAAAAGCCCAGTGAACAGATATAACAAAAAGAAAGCTAAACAAAAGTAGAAATACGAAATAAAACAAAGGAACAATAGCAAGGTTGCAACGGAAAGGAAACAATGAGTCAATGAGGATCCTGCAGAACACAATTATACAGATATCCAACAAGAACAACGATCAAGGAGAACACAGCAAGCAACGCATCCATGACATATATATAATCACATATAAGCAAACAGACATACAAGCACCGAAACCAAATCAAGCATACCAGACGTCGCATCCACTCAACATAAGAATAGCACGCAGTCAGATCAGGAAATCAGAATATAAATAAGCCAACAGGAAGACTAAAAGCAAGCGGAAGCATTAATTAGGAAGTGAGCATGGCAATCACACAGATTAAAAAGCCTTAGATGAAAACATAACAAGTATCATAACAGCGGAAATACTAACAGCAGTCAAAACATGGCAGTCACACATAACAAGTAGGAATACAATATGAGCATTATAATTGAATGAATTAGAGACATAGCATGGCAATTAAACAAGTTAATAAGCCAAACATCATAAGTTGAACCATTTACCCAAATCAATCCGTAGCATAGACAGAAGTGTAAACATGGCAGGTCAACAATAAGCAGATAAGGATACAACGGATGGTCAAAGTCCGTGAGATTAACCGAACGAAGTATATATAATGAACATACAAAATTATCGATTACACATTAGCATGGTCACCAAACAATTCAGAGGGTCACATAACAGTGAGATCACATATCGTCAGATGACAATAGGTAACTCAAATAACCGCATATTAATCATATCATAGCAGGGTAATCAGTGTAATAAACATGAATAGCATAATCAAATTCAATAAACATATAATAACCCGGTACGTGAATGGAATGATAGTCTGAAACAACGGAATGAGAGTGTGACAGATCAAAGCAATAGAATATATATATATATATCTCTTGGTAGTATGGTGAGTCATATAAGAGTACTGAGTAATGAACAGATAATACAGAGTATGGTGTATTGGAAAATACAGGGGGTACAATATAGGTATATCAAAAGTGTAAGGGTTGTCAGAAATCTACCACGAGCCCGGAAACATATCATATCATATCATAAGTAGCCATTGTATTCGGAGGGGTGACCTCGGAATACCATATATAATAGGAGGGGAGACCTCAGTAACCAATGGAGTAGCTAGCTCCCAGACTGTGAATACGGCGTATTGCACACATTATTGACCAATCATCATCAGACATCATATCATAGCATAATCATATCAGATACGAACAAATCTAGGATGCATCCATATGCCCCTGCAGACAAATAGTGGCCATACAATATATATCGAGCTCATAATCAGATAACAGAAAGGGACGGTGTGGAAAATCACTCAACCACACTAGAGTCATGCCATTGGTGCATCAATGACACGGCCATGTTACCTTCATGGCTAGGGAAACATATTTGGCTCGGGTATCAAACTGAAGGGTCAAAGCAAAGTCATAACATGAGGGTTCATATCAAAGGTCAAATTTCAAAGGTTTATATCAGAGTCCATATCATAATTTCATATCCGAGGTTCATATCACAGGTTCATATCAATGGCTCATAATCTGAAGGTTCATAATCAAAGGTTCAAAATCAAAAAATTCACATAGGAGATCCAATCAAAGGGAACATAGCAAAGTTATAGGGAAACCTTAATAAAAAGGCTCAGAACAAAGGATAACAGTTCAAAACCAATATCGAAAGATGTAAAAGAATCATGAGAAACCCCTACTGAAAAGGGATAGAATATCTGTACCTTAGCAACAAAATGAAAACAAACGGGAAGGTAACACCGGAAAACAACGCGTATCTTCTTCAACGAATCTACATGAATTGATATCATATATTACTTATATACTCATTTTATAAGCTTCTTATGCATGTGTAAGTGTTTTACTTATTGATATCCTCTTTTTATCTTTCATTTTCTTAAATTCACATCAGGACCAGAATTTAGCGATTTTTATAAAATACTTACTTAGCTCAAATAAAATCAAGTAAAATCCCAGGGATTCACATATGAGTTAAAAGACTCTCCAAAAATTGGTGGGTTCTATTTCCATGTCAAATGGCCTATGGAAAATCACAAGTCCAGACATGTCCAGAAAGTGATCAGAAAATACACTTTAAAAGTTTACGCTTATTGGACCTGTTTAGACACCTTGTAAAAATCCCCAAAACTCCCAGAAATTCATTTATACCCTAAATGTCACTCCTGTAAAAGGAGAGCTCCCAATTCCTTATGGTTTGAAAATGAAAAATCAAACAATCCAACTCAATTTCAGACCCGTTTTCTCAGCTTTGACACTTGATCTTGTAAAATTTAAAAATACGACTTAGAAAACTCCAAATTCGACCAAACCACTTGGAAAACTTAACTAAGACATAAAATAAATTTTTCCAACAAAAACCCAGATTATTTCACTTATAAAATTCGATCTATGACACACACAAATTCGACATATGATGCTGTCCAGTTTTAGGGTCCATTAAAACCATTATAATCACATGTTTTACCTACCCAAACGCACCCATGACCCATGTAAGCTACACAACCTGATTTAATATCGTCATAGAAAGTTTACCATTCCATATTTTCAGTCTTACCAAAAATTATATACACACTTTAACCACCAATAACCATTTTATACGCCCCATAATTTAATCAAACGAACCCTAGTCCCATGATTTCTTGTGACAAGTATAACATACAATTATGTGTAATGTTTTTAATTTGTATATTAGTATGCGCAAGGGAGAACAACCCCCACGACCAAAACAGCAACCACTGAAAGACGAGATGATAATGGTCATGTTACCTTGTCGTAAAAGAGAGGGAGGGAACAAGGCTTGAACAAACGACCTTCTTTGTGCCTCTAGAACCCACGACCAGGCAGGCACCAAACAACCCACGACCAGGCCATCAACACCCACGACAGAAACCAACCGAAAACAGCCTCCTTATCCCTCTTGATGTCGACCAAAGTGGAGAAGAAAAGATGAGCCGCCACTTCTTGATATTAGGGTTTATTGGAGCGTTATTTTTTTTTTTGTTTTGTGGAGCGTACAAGAAAAGGGGGAAGGAAATACCGGTCTTGCTTTTGACGAGCCAAGGTGAGGCGTGGGCCAGTCCAAATTTAGTGGGCCATCAATTAAGTTATAATATGTTTGTATATTAGGCATTTTCGGTTCATGAAAGTATTAGACGAAAAGTGCATCGATTTCTTTTTGATAATCTTATACATTAGGTTTTAAAATTACTCTTAAGTTAGATGAGATTCGTATTTAATAAGCATAGACATCTTTTACGCATTTCACAATTATTAAGCTTGAGGGGTAATTTAGTCATTTAACACGTTCTCGATTTTCAGGGTTTTACAATTGTCATATAAAGGTGGTTCAGGTTGTCACGCACCTTATAGAATGATATGACAATATCAAGATATGTGTAAACACATACAAGAAATTCACTTATTGAATTTTTGAAATAAGTATTCTCAAAATTCCTATAGATCAAAGTTAATTGAAATTATGCCTTGTCAACAAGTATGATTTTCATGACTTGTGGAAAAATTCATTAACTAGTATTAATATGCATTGGTCTATTTAGTATTTGGATAAAGGATGTTAAACAATTATTATTTGTAATGAATTAAAGTACGGTATACATTTAATTTCATTTATAATATTGTGTCCTGTATTTGCATGTTTAAATCCTTGAATAACTTAAGTTATTCTAAATAGTCCGTTGTCGATCAATAACATGAGAATGATATTGAATTAAGACAAATCTGAGTATTAGTTAGAATATACTTGAAGAAAGTATATTGATGCATAGCATGACTAATTTCAGATGATATTCAATGGATTGAGTATAGGACTTATCCCACCCACATGATGATACTTTATGGATCTTAGTCATTAAGTATATCATGAATATTTATCCTCTGACTTGAGATGCAAGAGATATGTCATGGATGTAGTGCATTTCTGTGAAGCAATCTAACGCTATACGTAACTGGTAGTTATAAGGGTTGTTTTCAGAAGTGTTGCGAAATTTATGAATTCTGCTTGTAGTCAAAACGGGATTTGTTTCCTTCAAATTTATTTTGAAGTATAATACTGCTGGGCCCCTCGTAGGGTTGTTAAGATGTTTGCATGGCCATGCCCAAGGTCTTCTGGAATATGTTCAGAAGAATTGGTAATCTTGATCAATCACATAAAGCGAGAAACAGAATAGTTAATTAAGAAATGAGTGAGATCCATTCTTATTAACATGGTATTAGAAACAAAAGGATGAATATGATGAAAAATCATCGAAACTTGGTTTTTCTCCAGAAAACCATACACGAGTTGTACCGGGGGCATTGGCGTGTTGCTAGACGCTAACCAATGTCATTTCTCGTTTTGTAAACATATCCAGTGGAGCTGTTGGAAATGTATATATTTACAAACACGTAAATGTCCGGATTCGAACTCATGACTACGGGATTGCACACATTAGCGAATGAGAATTAAAGTTAATAATTAATGTTTATGTTTACGATTAATTATTGCACATTAAGTCCGGTTAACGATCGTTAAGTATTTAACGGGAAAAATGACTAACGACCGTTAAATGAAAAGAGAAAGGACTAGAAATGGAAGATCTTGAAAAAGTTATGGGTTTCTCTTGGGCTTGTCCAATGGCCGGCCAAGGGAATGGGTTTTCAACCCAAATCCCTAACTTGTTCCCAAAGGTTTCCATGCACTATATGAACAAGGCTAGGTTCTAGGGTTTTTCATAACTTTGTGCATTGAATTAACCCTAGATCTCTCCTCTCCTCTCTCTTGTCCCTATTCGGCAGAACACCCCATTGTTAGGGAGTTTGGTTTTGTTTTTCCTTAAAACGAGGACTTGTGTTAGATCTAGCAATCGCTTGATTCGTTGGTTAATTCGTGTGTACAAGAACATGGTAGTAAGACACTATTCTTATACCAATTGGTTTGAGTTGTAGAACGGTAAGGGACAACTCTTTAAACCACTTCTTTGTTTTGCTCAAGAGATCTGACATTCGCAAGAGGTACGTTACGCATACTTTCAGTTAATTAATTTATTTGTTATGATCTTTAGTCTTCCGTTGTGTACTCTTGATGTTTACATGTTTATTGTATGTTATATATATTATAAACTCAACAGGAAAGTCACTAACCGTCCAAAGAAGAACAGCTTTCATGGTGAAATTATCACTACGTGCCGCATCGTAAGTATCAATACCTTCATCATACAAAGTTATCAACTCGTCTACTAATGGCCTTAGAAACACATCTATATTCTGACCTGGGCTCTTTTTTCCTGGAATAAGCATGCTTAGTTCGACATATGACTCTTTCAAACCCATCCAAGGAGGTAAGTTATATATTGTAAGAAAGACGGGCCAACATGAATAAGATTTTGAATTTGAGTTATGTGGACTAAACCATCGTGCATAACCCAAGACGAACATTACGTATCTCACTGGCGAATGGTGGATCGCTTGAGTCAAGGTGCTTCCAAGCCTTACCATCACTTGGATGGACCATTGATCCCGGTTGTGTTTGATGGTCAAAGTGCCACGTCATATCTTTTGCCGTCTTTTTTGACATATATAGCCTTTGAAGTCTTGGACCAATCGGTAAATAGCGTAAAACCAAGCGAGGAACCAAACTAAGGTGGTGTTTGTTTTTCGTTAAGAGGCTCTTAACAGCCTCTTAATCTGAACCGTTCAGACGCGGTCAGACATTTTGGTCGTTCAGACTGTTTTTTTTCTCGTTCAAACGTGTTCAGAGGCAGTAAGATCTTAATGGTCTAGACTTGAGAGGGGTGTCTGAATGCCTCTTGTTGCCTTTTGCTGACACAAAAAAAGACCAAAAAAAATAAATAGTACGAGCAAGCAAATGTGCGGTTCAAACATGAGTTTTTTCTCCCGTTCAGATGCGGTCAGATTCAGACATTTACGCCTCAGATTCAGATTCAGATGTGCGGTTCAGATTCAGATTCAGAGCCTTTTAAAAAACAAACACCACCTAAGTCTACCACTCTTGTAACGACTAGGGCCGCACACCCGACAGTGTGTCAAACTAGAGTCCTTTTTACCATAGAATAGCATGCAATGATTTTTGCAAGCATGGATCTTTTTTTCCGGTAAAGCAAGTTTTTCCAAACTTTTCTTTGTCTCGTAGAAATTCTTAACTAGTTTCTCACTTGGGGGTAATGACTTCTTAATGATAAGAATCAATCGGTTATATGCAGCCTCACTTACATTGTTTTCTGACTTCCAATTCAGCAACTCTGAGACAATTTGTAATTTCGAATAATTTTGACACCCATCCCACAAAGGTTCATCAGCAGCAGCTAACATATCATAGAACCCCTTCGCAGATGGATTAGGGGCTTGTTCATTTGAAGAATTTGGTTCAAATGATGCACTGTTAAATATAGTTGGACCCATTGCATCCATTACCATTTGCGTGTACCCATCAACATCGTCATCTTCCATTGGATTAGGAGATTGGCCCTCATGTTGAAATCTTGAAGCTGTTTCACCATGTTTTGACCAAGATGATAATTCAGGGTGAACCCATGCTTTAATAGGTGAAACTTCACATCATTTCTTGTTTTATAAGGTTTGTTTTTGCACTTTGCACAAGGACATTTGATACGGTCTTTATCAACATACTCTTCATTAGAAAAAGCGTAGTCTAAAAATGAACCTACTTTAGTGCTGTAAGTTTTACTAAGATACCCATCATCATCTGTCATATTGTACATCCATTCTCTATCCCTACGCTTTGACATTGTGACTAACTACAATCAAGTAAATGTACCATATTAGATTAATATTATAAAACTTAACAATCGACATAAACTGAAACATAACAGTGAAGATGTACCTCAATCAAAGTTGTTCCCGTAAATTGGTTGCACTGGGTGAGACTTAAGAGAACATATTGACATAAAAGGGTTGGAGTTTTATCAAATTAAGAATTGTTGCCGCTCTATCTGTTGTTGGTTGGATGTTTACCGAGTCCTAAGTTGCAACTGATAACCCGTATATATCTCTTTGACTTTCCCATATATCTGCTAGTAACACTTTAGTTATTCATGATAAAAATAAAATAATATTGTGTATATATTTTTATCAAATCCCAAAGTTAATAGTTCTAGATTTGTTATAATTTAAAGGTTATTGTTAAAATTTATTTTACTTATATCAAAATTGAATTTTACAAAATATAATGCAACCAAAGGTTTTATTCCGGTCGAATTACTCGGGTCAAAAATTTTATTCGGGTCAATCCGAATAACCCGAGTTCTAAATAGATTCGGATTCGGGTATGTTTTTTAAGCCTCAACCCGAATTGACCCGACCAACCCGACTCGACTAACACTTTTTACATTATAAACATATTGGAGTAAGCAAATTTTTAATCATTTTACCTCCGAACCCGAATATTCCCGATTCGATTTGACCCGACCCGATTTGACCGGACCGTACTAAACCAAGTTTTAAATAGGGTCGGGTTTGGGTACATTTTTACTTAGCCTCAACCCGAATTGACCCGAACGCGACTAACACCCCTAAATCCAACATAAGTAGTAACTGGTAAGTTTGGTTCCATACAATTTGTTATGTTTGTTACAGGAAACTAGCATGTTTTTTTAATGCAATGAAATGACACAAGTTTATTAAATTCTTGTGTTTCTGAAGTCAACTTATAAAAGTAGCATAATGAAGGCGAAATAAGTTGTGAAATGATCTCTACAGTAAGGACTGGATTTCAGGCTTCCACTAGTTCCAAGTGCTAATTAACCAATGAGTAAATAATATAGTCCAGTTCATAAAAGTGACAGCAATCATGAAATTGTCAAAACTCGAAAGCACTTGATCAAAAAAGTCACACCTTCTAGTCGAAACAGGTTATACTATATTTAAGACGAATAAGAAGTATGTGCCAAAAGATACTGACATTTATTGAGATAATTGGTTGAGCCTTAATTTTACTATAGATATTTAACTAACTAATATATAATAGCAAATCTAAAACATGTCAAAAATGGGGTGCGGCTGCAGCGAAACTAGTACCTGTTATTGTTCATATAATGCAAATATAAAAAGTCAACCTCCATTTTTAGAAAATGCACAGCCATTTACACTTAACAAATCACACATAACAAATCAATATAAAATTTAAAAATGTATCAGTAGCCATTCACTTGACTAATCAAACAATTAAGGATGATAATATCTAAAGTACCAATAGCAAAGTTGGTGCTAAAATACCAGTACCCATGAACTTAAAAGACATGAAAAATCAACATAAAAAAACCACTACCAAATGCCCCTTGTTGTAGCCTGCAGCAGTAAGTCAAGAGTCAAACACCAACTTTTTCTCAAATACTTAACTGCATTAACAATAAAAGAACTTAAGTGGCCATAGACATTTATGTTCAAGAGACCCAAGTTTCCATAACCGACTCACATGGCTTACAACATTTTTCAGAATCCACAGTGTCATATTACAAAGTCAGTACCAGTAGCCAAGTTGACATCAATGTACCATTGGCCAATTTGGTGCTAAAAACATTAAAAGATATCAACATTAAATAAACCAACTAAGTAGCGATTCACGTTACTAACTCAGTACCAACTTCCAAGTACCAGTAGCCATGAAATTATAACATGAAAAATCAAACCATTACAAACTCACAAACTCAATGAACTTATAACATGAAAATCAAAGTCATGAATTCAGTGCCAAACGCCCCTGAATTTAGTGATAGTGAAACTAACAAACGGAAAGGAGATACATCAATTTAATAGCAACTTAATCACTACGACAATAACACCATTGTGATAGACGATCAAACAGTTCTACATCATCCAAATCAAATAACAAAAACTCCAAAATTCAGCGACATAAAAAGGAGTCTGAACTAAAAAGTAAAAAGAAACTAAAAAAGCATTAAATTTCTTTGAACGAAAGATGTGATGTTGAATTTGTACCGCCAGTTCGTTACCAGGGTTACATAACGAACTCACCCAAACAATCCCCCTTTTGTAACCTCTTGGGAACAATGTTCCCACAAATCAACATCAAATATGGGATGGTTAAGAGAATTTGGTCCATATTTAGCTACCACAGCCTCCTTATACGCACCCTGTAAATTTTCATGAAACACACTTTTATGAGAGCATTATTTTCAGCATTTTATACGATACTGTGATTTCGATGCAAAAGTTTCAACAAGATCGATCACAGTTTAAAAGGCACATTGCACATACTCATTTGCATCATTCTCACACATCCATAAATAACTCTTTTTTGGCCTAGTACAGAATCACCAATATATCACATACGTATACTTTAGCATCATAAACATATTCGTACATAGAAAAAACATGGAAATCATAGACATATTATTACATTTCAGCAATATATAACTCAAGTAGACATGATGAACACATACATATATGAAATATAAGTCCTGTATTACATTGAATACAATTTTATGCCACAATCATGCCACACCTAGAGGAATAGGTTTCAAGTTAATGTGATTAACCATTTAAACAATAAATAACTATAGAGTTTTAGAATATTACCCACACTAACTCTGCTTTTGATTTCATGAACTCGTGTAAACCATTCCCTACCCCTTTCTTCGTATGTGTGAGTTCAAAGTAATCACTTTCCTCATTGATGGGTCATAAGGGGCTTGGTTGATAGCATTCACACGTCTTCTAGGTTGGGATGATTCTGCGTTTGACTCATCCACACGTCCACATACACTTCCACTTGTACCTCCACGTCCAATGGTACTGCATGCCATAATTGCTGTGACAAAACAAATTTGAAACTAAAATTAAATAAATACTTAATATGATACTCAAAAATAAGAAGAAATGACATATACACAATGCATAAATAACAAGCAAATGATTTGTACAATTATGCGAGTATGGACTATTAAGCATTGGAGAAACTGTTATTGATTCTAGTGCTAGTTGAAAGCTAATTTAAAACTGTCCGAACTTAAAAAAAAATGGATATAAAGATTTTTGTGGTTAAAGTCCCTATTGCACGCCGCTGAGATGTTACCTATTGTCGCTTCTTTCCCACCTATATTGCAGTCCTATTTCAACAAATAATTGCAAAAAAATAATGCAAGGCACTACTTAGAAATCTTGAAGAAATCCCAAAACTAATGTAAGGCACCACATTACAGTTGTTTTTTCGTGAAGCTGTTATAGCTATATTCAATTTCAATGTTTGGTAAAGTTGTACAAGTTTGAGAATGAATTAGAACTTATCCTCAAATTACAAAGCTAACATACATCAATGTGATTTCATATATGTAAGCATGTAACTGAAAGAAGTAATCGACAATTAATTGAAACATAGAGACCAAATTGTACCTCTAATTAGGGTCGTAGGTTGCTGTTGTCCCTCAATTTTCTTTAGTGGGAGAATGAATTAACATAACAGTTGAGCTTTTGTTGACCCAAATTAGTAGGTAACTTCCCTCCGTTTTGTTTCGCGGGTTATTTGTTTACTAGATCAAAGAAGTTAACCGTTGCCTCCTACATCCATTGGTTGGCGGGAAGTAACTGTTGCCGCCTACATAGTTTAACTGTTGCCGCTACATCATTTGTGGGTTATTTGTGTCACCTGGTTTCATTTTTCAGCTGTCATGTGATCTTATCCTCATTTTATATTTGTTAATAGTTTGGTTGTTTTAATATTTTTTACGGAAATTTAACATGGTCAAGAGATATAAAATATCTAGTTTAATAGATAATAGCTAACAAGATCCATAGAAATTGGTAAATCATCTAAAGCAATTTCTTATGGTAGTAAATAGAAGTCTTTTAGTTTAAATTAAGGATGAGCATTTCGAACCGAATCCCGAAATCAACCGGAACTGTATCGGTATCGTACTGATTTTTGAAATACGGTACGGTACCGGGAGTACGAAATAAGGTGAAAAAAATTGGGAACACTAATTCGGTACGGGACCGGTACCAAATCGAGAAATTCCCCAAAAAAAAGCGGGGAAAACCCGATTTTCCGGTACCGGTATCCGAATCCCGTTCGGTACGGTATCAGTACCACTAATTTATGATCGGGAAAAGATCGGTTTCACTAATTCGGTACGGGATCGGTACGGTACCGGTACCGTGCTCATCCCTAGTTTAAATAACTGTGTTGTCGCATATGAAATATATACAAGTCCACCGCTAAGGGCATCCGTTATAGATGAACTTATTAAAGGTTTACAAAATTGTCACCTCTTATAATGTCATTAATTCTTAAAACTTTTCATATCATGAATCTATTTCTACTATGAATAAAGTTTATAAATTTTTTCGACATTTAAATGTCATGTATTATTTAGTTAAAAAAAATGATGGTAAACATTTCTTGAACCTCTCTAATATCCTAGACTTTTTATGCCACCTAGGCATGAAATGTTTCTCACTATGATAAAAAAATTCTTATACCTCTTCATAAGTGTTTAGACTTATTATTAAACATCCATAGTGTGGATGCTCTAATCAGTAGCTAAGTGAAAAAATTTAGCGACATATTTGAGACAACTAAAAAAATCCATCGTATGTCGTCAATATTTTGTCGCATTTTGATGTTCCGAATCTATTCCAACTAATTTCGTCGTAACTCTATATGATTACATTTAACGATAGAATTGTGATAGATCCGTAATTCATCTCTAATTTTGTTACTGATTTGTCACTACTTTGTCGCTAATTTATCAAAGCCAGCTTTGTAGCTGATCTACGTCTAATCCGTCACTGTAAACCATTTTCTTGCGACGAAATAATTCGGTCGCTAATTGCCACCGTTGTCCAAGATTTAGTAGTGACGGACCCCTTGAAAGGGTTCCGCCTGTGTATTATTTTGGTGCCGCCGAGGTCTAACAGCAAGATCTCAAAATCTTACCAAAGTCAACCATATCTATCCAAGATTGTGTAAGATATGTAGAGTCTAAATCTACACAAAGAATCTAGTGAAATCTTCTAAGGATTTCAATGATGCACTACATGATGTCATGTGTTTGTTTTTCTATTTTTAATATGTAAATACATATGTAATGTTTTGTTTTAAGAAACCAAAACATTCTTGGACTAAAAATACTAACATACATTATGGTTTAGAGTCATATCAAGATATGATTAATCACAATGTAAATGCTTGAGTTGATGAAGATATTATTTGAAAAAAGCTTTTTTTTAATATCTATTAAACTTGACAAGCTTTAAGCTTTATAAAAAATAAATTTACTTTTGTCGTTAACAAAACTTAGGTAAAGATCAAAAATATAAATAACGTTTAATGACGATATTTGTATTAACAATCTCCCTTTTTTTGTTGAGGACAAAACATAAATTTTATTTTTATAAAAAATGTAAAGATTGTACAAGATTTATAAAAATATTATTTTTAGAACTTGAAAGATAAAGATGATAATGCCAGTATGTCCAATTTAGACATGATGTTGACTTTTCAGAAAGTCAAAGTCTTCACTAGTTGAAGCATGATGTTGACTTTTTCAGAAAGTCAAAGTGTGCAGTTGACTTTTTCAGAAAGTCAAATATAACCAATGAAGTATGATGTTGATTTTTTCAGAAAGTCAAATATAACCAAGTTCTAAATATTTCTCCCCCTTTTTGTCTCAACAAAAAGAAGATACGAGGCGGAATGTATAATGAGCCCGAGCCATTATCTCCCCCTTGACCAATGCTCCCCCTAAATTGGGTGTCAAGAGAAAGATACATAGATTGTGAAAAAGGTACAAAAAAATTGTTAGTTATAAGCATCATCACAAGCATTTCCAAACACCATGTAACAAGCAACAACAATATAAGAAACATCATTCATTTGTTAAAAATTTTCATGATTTAAGAATCATGAAAAGGGAACACAATGAAGTGTTTAGTACAATGATAAAATCCTAAAAAAAGAAAAGAAATTATCATAGAAAAAAAATTACAAGAAAAATCCTAGAAAATAAAAAATGCTTAAAGAAAATAAGCTAGGACCCTCTTATTGAGGTGGTGGATGAGCAAGAGCATTGAGGCGCTCTATTTTTAAGTAGGATTAAGCTAACTTTAACAGATTTTAAGCACTTTAACTAGAATATGCAAATTTCCAAGAAATAACTTACAATTTGGAATTCAAATGTAAACAAGGAACCAAGGCCTGAGATCCAACCCTATGGCTTCCCAAGAAGCTCTAAACCAACATTACTCCAAAATCAGCTCTGCTCCATCTTTCTTGTACCATCTCCATGATTTTTTATTTTCTTACTATTTTTCTTGATTTTTTTGTGAATTTTCTGTTTTTGAAACTAAACAAAGTTTTACACTTACTAAAGCTTTCAGAAGCTATAAAATGAACTTTTATGAGCTATTGAGTTCAAGATAACCACTATTGACAATGTTTAAATATTTTGAGGATTCAAGCTTGAAAATGGCATTAACTAAATTCGTACATAAAACTTGAAACTAAACTGAGATTATGTTTTTATTACACACAGGTTTGATTACAAAATACTTTAGAGCTTAAACAATAACTAGAAGACTTGAAGAAATTAAAACGACATAAGTAAAACTAAAATTACACTAACTGCCTCTTCCTCTCTGTCTTCTCTTATGCACCAAATGAGCTCCACGTGGCCTTCTGAGATAATCCCACCACTTTGTTTGGCCAATGGGAGTGTTTTGAGCGAGCTGCCTGTTTTTATCATTTTGGCGGGAAAACTACTTTTGACTTGTAGGCTCTGAAACGTGCAAGTAGGGGGTGGCATTAATTGTGGGGGGCTAGTGATGATGAGGGTGGTGGAAAAGATGAAAGGTGATGGGAGAGGTGGAAGCAAGTTGGAAGACACAGGGGAGAGGTGGAAGAAGGTGTACAGTGACAGTGGGCGGGTTTTGGGTATTGTTTAACTTTATTTGACTAAGGGGTCAAAATAGAAAGTGACAGGGGTCACAAAGGGTTTAGGCAGGGTCTATTTTGGTTATGGTAGGGGTCTATTTGAGTATTGACAAGTCCAAAAGGGTTTTAAAAGGTTTAATATCATAAGGACTTAAGTTGTAAATTTCAAATTCAAGGACCATTCCTGCCAAATCTACAAAGTTGTTCCAGGGGCTAAAAGTGACAAGTATCAATAATTCAAGGACTAAACTTGACATTTAATGAAAGTTCAGGGACCTTTTCTGCTATTTAACAAAAGATTTATTCAAGGACCATTTTTGACAATTTAGAATATTTCAGGGACCTTGAATAACATTTTTCTTTATTTAGATTTACCAGGGACTGTTTTTGACAACTTTTGAAACTTGGGGGACTAAAACTGCCAATTATGCAAATTTGATACGTTTTTCACCAGATTTTGATATTTTTGCATTTAAAACACATAAAACACTTATTTGTGATATTTTTATCATTTTGATGCATTTCAGAGTGTTTTCAGATGTTTTTGCAGTTTAAATGGTACAAAAATGATGAGTATTTAGACACTCATCAATCCCCCACACTAAGATATTGCTAGTCCCTAGCAATGTTTTGAGAAAAATTAATGGATTTCAATCTCTTTACCAAAAGCCATTACTTCTGGAGTATCCAAATGTTTTAGTTCAAGTAAGAACCATGGTACACCGATAACCATGTGATTTTGAGCAAACCACCGCCTTTCAACGGTTTTGATTTGTCTTTACCAGAAGCCGTTTGCTCTAAACTAGCCAACTCTTAGATAAATTATCAATATTATCTTTGGTGAGCTGATTACCAATTATGGTTTTTCCACCGCCTTTACCACAAGCCATAAACTTGCGGGCTAGCCAACTCTTCACTTTTAGGATATGGTGAGTTGAATACCATACAATTTTGGGCAAATTGCAAGCCGTCAACGGATTTGAGATATCTTTACCAAGAGCCGCTTTGTTCTGGATTAGCCAATCCTTTTGTTTTTAGACATGGCGGATCGATAACCATAAGTTGAGTAAGTGCAGAACACTTACTCCAAAAAAATATTTTGGCCAAAAATGGGGAATTAGGCGGTATAATTACATGATAAAATTCGTGAGAATTCCCCCCCACACTTAGAAATGAATATTGCCCTCAATATTCAAAGTACCGGCGTTTATGCCGAAACATAGAACGTAAAAGGGAAATACTACGGCCATTATTTAGAAAGATGATGATTTTTTTTTTTTGAGAAGACTTATATACACAACATGTGGGGCAACCCCCCACACTAGGGTGGTAGAAAGTAGAAAGAAGTCAGAAATATGGGTGAAAACCCATATGGCATGCTACTGTTTTTGATTCCCGAGTCGCTAGCTTGACTCGATCCCCGCATTTATTGGTTCATGGGGAAAGTTTGTAGATCTGGGACAACCACAGGGGGAATGTCCTCTCCAAAGTAATGCTTCACTCGATGACCATTCACTTTAAAATTAGGACCATCGGGTTGAGATAACTCAATGGTACCATAAGGATAAACCTTAATGATAGTAAATGGACCGCACCAACGGATTTAAGCTTTCCCGAGACAATCTTCAATCTTGAATTGAAAAGAAGGACTCGATCACCAACGTTGAAAACGCGGTTCTTGATCTTTGAGTCATGAATCTTCTTTGTCTTTTCTTTATAGATCAAAGAGTTCTCGTATGCTTGATCACGGAGTTCATTTAATTCATTCATTTGAACTTTCCGGTGATCACCAGCTGTCTGAATATCGAAGTTGGCATGCTTCAAGGCCCAGTATGCCTTGTGCTCTAGCTCAACAGGTAGATGACACGCCTTCCCGTATACCAGCTTGTATGGAGTACACCCGATGGGTGTTTTATAAGCTGTCCGGAAGGCCCAGAGTGCGTCATCTAGCTTATCCGACCAAGAGGCACGGTTTTCAACCGTCCCTTCCAGAACTTTTAATCCCTCGGTTGGAAACTTCCACTTGCCCACTAGTTTGGGGGTGGTACGCAGTAGAAAGACGGTGAGTTACACCATACTTCTGCATGACTCTTTCAAACTGGTCATTGCAGAAATGCGTACCACGATCACTGATTATGGCTCGTGGAGTTCCAAACCTAGCAAAGAGAGATTTCAAGAATTTCACAACAACTCGGGCATCGTTGGTAGGTAAAGCCTTAGCTTCAACCCATTTTGACAAGTAGTCAACGGCCACGAGTATGTACTTATTACCGCGAGAAGAAGGAAATGGCCCCATAAAGTCAATGCCCCAGATGTCAAAGATCTCACACACTTGAATGGCGTTTTGTGGCATTTCATTCCTTTGTGAGATATTCCCGTGACGTTGACAAGTGTCACAGGCTTTGACAAATTCGTGGGCATCCTTATAGATCGTGGGCCAATAGAATCCGGAATCAAACACCTTCTTGGCGGTGTAGTGGGGCTATGATGTCCCCAAGTAGGTCCAGATGGCAAGCTTTGAGAATATCAATAGCTTCCTGACCATACACACATCGCCTGATGACTTGATCCGCGCAAATTTTAAACAAGAAAGGGTCGTCCCAGAAGTAATGTTTAACATCCTTGAAGAATTTGTTCTTCTGTTGGGATGACATCCCTTTCACTATGAAGTTACCCGCATGGTAATTTGCAAAGTCAGCAAACCATGGGGTAGAAGAGTCTCCACCCAAAAGAAACCGCATTGAGTGTCTCGAGAGGAAATGTTTCATTTATTTCCTTTTTCTCGAACACATCTTGGTGAGGGTTCTCTAATCGTGACAGATGATCAGCAGCCAGGTTCTCAGCTCCTTTTTTATCACGTATAATGATATCAAATTCCTGGAGGAGGAGAACCCAACGGAGCAATCTCGGCTTTGCATCTTGTTTTGCAAAGAGATATTTAAGAGCCGAGTGATCCGTATACACCACGCATTTGGTCAAGATGAGGTATGGCCGAAACTTTTCAAACGCATACACCACAGCTAATAGTTCTTTTTCTGTAGTGGTGTAATGGGTTTGAGCTTCAGTCATAGTCTTACTTGCGTAATGTATAGGCTGAAAATGCTTGGTTTTTCGTTGCCCCAAGACTGCACCGATAGCAAAATCACTTGCATCGCACATGAGCTCAAAGGGTAAATCCCAGTCGGGGGCAACTAGAATGGGTGCTTCCGTAAGCTTTTTCTTTAGTGTTTCAAAAGCTTCGACGCACTCAGGAGAGAAGATAAAAGGAGCTTCTTTTTCAAGAAGATGGGTCATAGGCCGAGCGATTTTGGAAAAATCCTGTATGAATCTTCGATAAAACCCGGCATGACCAAGGAAACTCCTAATACCTTTGACGGTAGTAGGATGAGGCAGTTTAGCAATAACATCAACTTTTGCTCTATCGACCTCAATCCCGTTTTTTGAAATCTTATGGCCAAGGACTATGCCTTCTTTGACCATAAAGTGACTCTTCTCCCAGTTTAGACATAGATTGGTGTCTTCACACCTTTTTAACATTTTGTCTAAATGGGAGAGACATGTCTGAAATGAATCCCCGATGACTGAGAAGTCATCCATAAACACCTCCATTGTTTCCCCGATCATGTCGTGGAATATGGCCATCATACATCGCTGGAACGTGCCAGGAGCGCATACATAAGCCAAAAGGCATACGTTTGTAGGCAAAAGTTCCGTACGGGCAGGTGAATGTGGTCTTCTCTTGATCCTGTGGATCAATGGGGATCTGAAAGTAACCCGAGAAACCATCAAGGAAACAATAGTACTCATTCCCTGCTAATCTCTCAAGCATCTGGTCCATGAAGGGTAGAGGAAAATGGTCTTTACGGGTGGCGTCATTTAACTTACGATAGTCAATACACACACGCCATCCCGTAACCAATCGAGTTGGAATTAACTCGTTTTCTTCATTCGTGACAACAGTTATGCCACCCTTTTTTGGAACACAGTGAATTGGGCTAACCCAAGGACTATCTGAGATCGGGTAAATCAATCCTGCATCAAGAAGTTTGATAACCTCCTGTTTGATAACATCATGGATTTTTGGATTCACCCTTCTCTGATGTTGAACTGCTGGTTTGAAGTCATCCTCCATCAAGATTTTGTGAGTACAGAACTCAGGGTTAATACCCTTAATGTCGGAGAGTTTCCAAGCAATTGCTTGCTTGTGTGACTTCAAGACCTTTATGAGAGCAGTCTTTTCATCTTTACTCAAATCTCGAGCAATAATGACAGGCAATTTATCATCACCTTCAAGAAATGCATACTCAAGATGAGGCGGTAAGTCCTTAAGTTCGACTTCAGGAAATTCTTCAGTTTTCTCAACTGACTTGACTTCCTTGTTATGAAGTTTGACGGAGGGAGAGAGGAGAAGTGTCCTGATTTAACAACTTCTCAAGAGTAAGAATATCTCCCTCCGAATTAATCTCATGGTGATTAATCTCTTCTGGAATTGCATCACTAATGTGAGGGGTTGATGAGTGATCATCTTTAAGCAACTTCTCAATGAGAAGTATGTCCCCCTCGATGTCAATTGGAGCGTGATCAATTTCCCATGGAACAGAATCACTAGCCAAGTATGCTTCAATCTCTTCCAAGATGAAGTCGCTTCCTCAAACGGAGTGATAGAAGGAGTAGAATTGGCTATGATAGGTTGAGAAGATGTGGTGGGATCCCCACTCACAGAATTATGAGAATAACCAAGAACTTCTTGAGAGTACTCTTCAGAAACAACATCAATGATATCTATTCGGTTAACCGATTCAGAATCATAGTTTGCGGAGTACCTCGAAGTTTGATCAAGGTTAAAGGTGACACCTTCATTACCAACACGTAATGTGATTTCTTGCTCAAATACATCAATGAGAGCACGGCCCGTTCTCATGAATCCTCTTCCAACAATGAGAGGAACCCGTGGATCAGCATCGAAATCAACAACTACAAAGTCACCTGGAAAATGGAACTTTCCTACTTTCACAAATACGTCCTCGGCAATTCCAAGAGGACGAGATATTGTACGATCTGCAAGCTCGAGAGTCATGCATGTAGGAGTAAGATCCGAAAGAGAAAGTTTCTTCCATACTGAATGAGGCATCAGGTTTATGCTTGCACCAAGATCGACTAAGGCAAAGCATTCAACCATTCCTGGAAATACACAAGGTAAGAGGAACTTTCCAGAATCTCCAAGCTTCTCGGGAAGCTTCTTCAAGATAACTGCAGAGCGCTTCGTTGAGAGGAGTTTTAGCCATTTCAAACAGCTTTTCCTTGTTGCTTAACATGTGTTTGAGAGTTGATGCAAACTTGGGCATCAACATGATAGCATCCGCGAAGCTTATGTCAAAATGAAGTTCTTGGAAAATTTGAAAGAATTTTTCCATTTGATGACCTGCTTTCTCGCGGAGCTTTTGCTCATGTAAACGTGATGGGTAAGGAATAGAAGATTTGGATTTTTCACTGGGAGCTACTGGAGGTTCAAAACAACTCCGGATTGGATTTTGGTTTCTGGACAACCTGAGGATGGACATTGTTGGTACTTCCGTTATTAGTAGGAAGTTCCTTGTCCTTTGTCGCCTCAGGTTCACTTTCCACTACCTTCGGGAGAGAAGAAGAAGAGGTAGTAGGAATAGCGGGTCCATCATATGAAGTTCCACTTCTGGTTGTGATCGCCTTTGCATCGCCCCTCGGATTAGCGATCGTGTTGCTAGGTAGAGTACCTGAGCCCGAGGGTCGATCATTTAAAGACTTCTTTAATTCAGCGATCTGACTGACCAACAACCTGTTTGTCTCCTCTTGAGTCTTCATGAATTGCTTTAAAAGCTCATCAGATGTTGACACAGGAGGAGGTGGAGGGACAATTTGAGGCCGTATGTTCTGGTTATAGCCAGAATTCCCTTGATTAGGTTCATATTCCCCAAATTGATTCCCTCGGTTGTAAGTGTTTTGATTAAGATTTCCTTGTTGTTGGAAACCTTGGTTGGGTCCGAAATAGAAATTACCTTGGTTTTGATAACCTTGGTTCATTCTTTGTTGGTTCTGATTCGTTAGGATTCTGTTGAAACCGGTGGTGCCTGATAAGTATTAGCACGGTAGTTTGGTTCATTATGAGGACGGTATTGATTACCTCCTTGATTTGAAGTACCGGCTATAGCATTAGCTTCAAAAGGACTACCATCGGTGGCAGTACAGTTGTAGTATGCATGAGGACCACCACAAGTAACACAAACTTCAACTTTCTTCACTTCACCATATGATGGTGCTTGTGTGAAAGTGACTTTCTTTTGGTTAGCAAGAACCAAAGCTTGAACAATATCCGTGAGTTTGTCAATCTTAGAATCGGTGCTAGATGTACTCACGGGAGATGAAGTAGAAGGTCCAGCCTTAGACTGAGATTGATATGTCTTTGCTCGGAAAGGGCGGACCTGGGACTTGTTTTCAATTATTTGCAAGGCTTCTTTGGTGGTCTTGCTCAGAAAATTACCTCCCGCGGAGGCATTTAGAGAGTCTTGATCACCTTGGTGCAGACCATTGTAGAAAGTATCCATTTGCATTAACTCGGTAAAACCATGATGCGGACACTTGCGGAGCAAGTCTTTGTAACGATCCCACGCCTCCCCGAATGATTCATCAAATCTCTGAGAGAATTTCATTATCTCATTCTTAAGACTTGTAGTTCGGGATGGAGGATATAATTCGTTAACAAACTTTGTGACAAGATCTTCCCATGTCTCAATGGAACGAGGGGGTTGTTTCTCAAGCCAATTCCGGGCTTGTCCCTCTAGAGAAAATGGGAACAGAAGAAGCTTGATGGCTTCATGTGGGACATTCTTGTACTTGATGGTAGATGCAATCTTGTTAAACCATCGAATGTGTGCATGAGGATCATCCCGCTCAAAACCATAGAATTGGCTTTGGGTTACCAGATTAAGTAACCCGTTTTTGAGCTCAAAAGTATCAGCCACGATGGCTGGGACAACAATGGCATCTCCGTAACCCTCGATGGGTGCTTGGAGAAGCTCATTCATCGGTTTGTCTTCTGCCATTACGCAGGTGGTGGTGGTGGTAGACGTTCCTCGCCACGGCTGAAGGAGCGAACGCCCTCTACGTCTACGAGGAATCTTTCCAAGTTCTGACAATGGACTTGTAGAACTGGAAGAACGAGTGCGCATGCACTAAGTATAAAAATCAGTTTTCAAAACAAATGCGAGGCAAAACGACAAGTGAACTTAACCAATAATCACAAATGAAATGGCTTCTTTGAAAAAGGTACACCAAATCACAGGAACACAAAGGCAAGTTTTAAATCGATGTTCGAACTTATTATGGTCTCACCCCCAGTTAGGTAGTGCACTGCCTTGATTTGCGGTGGTTGATTTTTATGTATATTAAGTATCACTGAAAAGACGTAGGTACAGATTTGTGCTGATGGGTTTAAAAACTTTTTGGACAATATTTTTGGTATCGTTTCGTTTAACCAAATCGTATTTCTTTAAGAATCACCTTAAAAGAAACACAAGCTAGAAAACGTTACGATTGTTTTGTTGTTTTATATTTTGTTTGGTGTTTTTAACACTTTAGGAAAAGTGTTAATGAACTTTTTTTTGATTTTTGTTATAACTTTACAAAAAAACTTTTTACAAACTGTGGTATATGTGCAAGTACGGGTCTGAAAAATGCTTAGAACACGCTTACAGCCTCCCCGGCAGCGGCGCCAAAATTTGATCGGTGCTAAACCGTCAAGTTATCTCACGCAAGCTAGCCACTTGTGAATGGCTAACTGTAAGGAACTTAAAACAGCTCACACACCAAATGCAATTTAGATCAGGAGAATACAGTGGATTCCCGGGTCGTTAAGTCCCACGGAGGATGACTGGTGTTTAACACAATCAGAATGTCGAATAACCACTAAGGATAGTGGTCAGTAAGGATTTTGATTTGTTTATAAACTACAGAAGATTAAAGGAGATTAAAAAGTTAAACTATCTTAAATAAACGCTATCACTAATTTTATACTGATGTTTTTGATTTTTCTGATTTTAAAACTTAAATTAAAAACTACGCGACGTACAAATAAAAACGTGAAACTTACACAATATTAACCCTAAAAATATGAAAATTATATTTTTATAAACCTAATGATGTAAGAAAATTTTAAGAAAAATAAAATTATTTTTATAACTATTTATCTAATTATTATTAATTAAAAACTAATTTTAACTAATTAATAATAACCTAAATTACAAGAAAATAGGAAACAAAGCTAGAAAATTAAAATTATGATTTGGAAAAGTCTAAAATATCAAAATAGAATTTTCAAAACTATTTTTGTATTTTTCTGATTATTTTTCTATTTTTTATGAATTTTAAACTATTAAAAACTAATTAAATTACTAAAAATTACAAAATAAACTATGAAAAATCTGGAAAATTACTTTTTTTACTTTTTATATTTATCTAAACTTAATAAAAATGAAAAATTATTTTTTTGAACTTTTTCTTGATTTTTTGTATTTAAAGCTAATTAAAAAGTGCTAAAAACTGAATTAAATTAAGAAAAATAGCAAATCAACTTAGAAAAATCTGAAAAATTCAGGAAAACTCTAAAATTATATTAAGAAACTAGGAAAAATGGAAAAACAGTGGGTTGTGTGGAGAAAAATGCGACTGCTATGGATTGTGCTTAGAAATAAGCACTTTCAATAAGCCAACAACCACAATAAGCTACCAAATGTTACCAGCAGTTATGAAATACTCAAAGAACCAAAATGAAACTTAAATCAACAATCTATAGCCACTGAAATGCAAGATAACACAGATTTGATGATTTGAGTGTATGAGCTAAAACAGAATTGAGGTGCCTACTTTAAGTACAAGTACAAGCTTTAAAATAAGCTCAAGATGAAAAACACCAATTAGAACTTAAAGGAGACCCGTGAGAACTAGCAAACCAAATCTCAGACCTAAACAAGCTCTAATAAGCCCTGTGACAATCATGCAAGATCTCGAGAAAAACTCAGGTCAACTGAGCCTGTGGAGCAGGGCATTTGGGCCTGAAAGAGGAGCTTGTTTGAAGCTTTTAAAAAATTTATAAAATTGTACTAAAATGGTGATAAGGAAGAACACCAACTGAACTTTTTGAAACAACAAATTTCACCTAATTTGACTTAAAATGAGTCAAGGAAAAATCCTTGCAGTTGAGCTCAAATCCACTTTTTGCATTTTTGACTTTTGAAAGCAATTGAGAACTTTGACCAAAATGAAATTTAAAACCAATTTGAGGACTGGTTTTGATGTTATATGATGTAATGAGTACAAAGCAAAAGGTTTAACACTTCTAAACACAAAACAATGATCTCTAATCCTAAAATCACAACAAGTAAGCAAGAAGACAGTTTTAATGTAATGTTGACTTTTGTGGTTTTGCAGACCCAAACCAAGATTGATATGAACACAAATGAACTAAACAAGCATTAACCAATAGATTTTAACCACTGAATAAGCCCACAAGACAGAGAGATCAAGAAATCCAAACATCCCTTAACATACTGATTTGAGAAGCTTTTCAAAGGTTTCCACCAATAAGACCATACAAATGATTAAAAACTTTATATTAACTGTTTTTAAGTAGGATTAAGCTAACTTTTAACATTTTAAGCACTTTAACTAGAATATGCAAATTTCCAAGAAATAACTTACAATTTGGAATTCAAATGTAAACAAGGAACCAAGGCCTGAGATCCAACCCTATGGCTTCCCAAGAAGCTCTAAACCAACATTACTCCAAAATCAGCTCTGCTCCATCTTTCTTGTACCATCTCCATGATTTTTTATTTTCTTACTATTTTTCTTGATTTTTTTGTGAATTTTCTGTTTTTGAAACTAAACAAAGTTTTACACTTACTAAAGCTTTCAGAAGCTATAAAATGAACTTTTATGAGCTATTGAGTTCAAGATAACCACTATTGACAATGTTTAAATATTTTGAGGATTCAAGCTTGAAAATGGCATTAACTAAATTCGTACATAAAACTTGAAACTCTAAACTGAGATTATGTTTTTTATACACAGGTTTGATTACAAAATACTTTAGAGCTTAAACAATAACTAGAAGACTTGAAGAAATTAAAACGACATAAGTAAAACTAAAATTACACTAATCGCTCTGCTCCTCTCTGTTTCCTCTTCTTTATGCACCAAATGAGCTCCACGTGGCCTTCTGAGATAATCCCACCACTTTGTTTGGCCAATGGGAGTGTTTTGAGCGAGCTTCTGCTTTTATCATTTTGGCGGAAAACTACTTTTGACTTGTAGGCTCAAACAAAGCAAGTAGGGGGGGTGGCATTAATTGTGGGGGGCTAGTGATGATGAGGGTGGTGGAAAAGATGAAAGGTGATGGGAGAGGTGGAAGCAAGTTGGAAGACACAGGGGAGAGGTGGAAGAAGGTGTACAGGACAGGTGGGCGGGTTTTGGGTATTGATTGACTTTATTTGACTAAGGGGTCAAAATAGAAAGTGACAGGGGTCACAAAGGGTTTAGGCAGGGTCTATTTTGGTTATGGCAGGGGTCTATTTGAGTATTGACAAGTCCAAAAGGGTTTTAAAAGGTTTAATATCATAAGGACTTAAGGTGTAAATTCTGAAATTCAAGGGACCATTCCTGCCAAATCTGCAAAGTTGTTCCAGGGGCTAAAAGTGACAAGTATCAATAATTCAAGGACTAAACTTGACATTTAATGAAAGTTCAAGGACCTTTTCTGCCATTTAACAAAAGATTTATTCAAGGACCATTTTTGACAATTTAGAATATTTCAGGGACCTTGAATAACATTTTTCTTTATTTAGATTTACCAGGGACTGTTTTTGACAACTTTTGAAACTTGGGGGACTAAAACTGCCAATTATGCAAATTTGATACGTTTTTCACCAGATTTTGATATTTTTGCATTTAAAACACATAAAACACTTATTTGTGATATTTTTATCATTTTGATGCATTTCTGAGTGTTTTCAGATGTTTTTGCAGTTTAAATGGTACAAAAATGATGAGTATTTAGACACTCATCAGGCTCCTTGGGTGGATTTTTATGATTTTTGAATTTTGGTGGGAAATGGATATCCTATGTGCCTAAGTGTGTTATACTAGTTCTAATATGGGTAAGAACTAGTTAAGATTAACCTAGAAGCAATGTATGGTAATTTGGAATGTCAAAATAAGCGAAATTCAGAAAATTACCTGTAGGATCCACGACACCAAAAAAATACACAGGCGGAACCCAAAAAAGGGTGCCGCATGGTCCGCCTGTACAGGTACGGCGGTACCAAATTCCATAACAGACGGTACCAAATTTTTGGTGCCGTCTGATCCGTGGACACCAGAAATCAACACAAAATAGTTTTTTAGGTGTCATGGACTTTTCCGAAACCTAAAATTTTACTCAAAACATGTGACATTAATCATTTCTAGTTAGGAAAAGTAAATAACACATATACAAACATAGTGGAGCATAGACTTTGACAAAGGGCTAACGATTTTCACATAAAAGTGAAAATGGGTAAAATTTGATAACACAATTGTGTTATCCCCCTGCATGAAATTGTTAGCATACATCATTGTTTTAAGTTATATTATCATCCTACAAGTTAAAATCAACAAAATTGTATCATACATCAAAGTTATTGTCTTGTTCCAAACACTCCTTAAAAAGAACCTCACTTGTCCAACTTCTTGTAGATCTTGTTCATCATCCTACCAAGGCATTTGAACATCCCCTTGGTTTGCTTGAACTCCGCCGATTCATTCTCAAACTCGGGGAGAGACGCATAGTACTCTTGAGGTGGAAGGTGAGAATTTGGAAGACCATCCTTGGAGCTATTGGTTGATGATGATGATGGAGTTGGAGGTTTTGCTCTTTTGCCTTTAGTCTTAGCCACTCGCTCGTCACTCAAGGGCACAAAGATGTGAGGGATGAGCTCATAGTCAAGCTTCAACCCTTTTGGGCTTGGTGGAATGGGTGCAAAGGCTCTATAGAGACGGGTGAGAAGCATCTGGTAAGGAAGAGCAACCGATCCTTGAGTTGGAATGTCAATCATTCTCCTAGCAATGTAGTAGGCTAAATTAAATGGTTGACGGGTGGACAAGTTGTAGAGCATGTGACAAAGGCAAGCATTGATATGGTCCCTATTTCCTATGGTGCTAATGACGTTGGCTCTAAGTAGTTCCTCCCATTTCTTAAATTCGGGCTTAAGTTCATTGAGCTCCATTCCATATGGATCTCGGTTCACCTCCTTTCCCTTTCGGGTGACACGGGTTGGAGCGACCCTTGCATTAAAAAGGTGCTCACGGATGATGTCCTTATCCGCTAAAGGAGTTTGGTAGGGAAGAGAGCGGTCATTGATTCCATCAAGGATAGTGAGTGACCACTTATCCGAGTAGACACATGTCCCTCGGTTGGGAATTCCTAGCACTTGACCAAATTGGGTTAAGGAGATGGTGTAGTCGTTTTGATTGATCCTAAACCTAAGGCTAAATACATCATCCTCATCAATAAAACCGGTGACACTAGCATAGAACTCTAACACAAACCTAGGACAAATGGGTTCATCGATGTCAATGAGACAATCAAAGTGAATGACGGCTAGTTCTTGACGGATATTGGTTCTGTCGACAAAGGAGGAGTGAATGGTTCTACCCTCATGGAAGTACCTTTGTTCTAGACTCTTAAAGATTTCGACTTGTTCTTTGGAGAGGCCCTTGGTTTTGTGATGTTTGGGAATGTAGTTGAGAGTATCCTTGTGATCATAGAATCTTGCGGCTACCATGGTTACTCCTATGAGCAAGAATCAACATGCTAAAATGAGAACAAACTTAACATTTTGGTTCTAGTGTGTGCCTATATGAAAACGATTTGGATTTGCGGTTATCTCGACTCATTTTATGCATAAAATGGTTTTAAGTGGGGTTGTTTGGCAAACGGCATGAGATAACCAAAACGCTCCTAATTCAATGTGGCTTCATTTGAATATACCTGGGAATGCATATTAGTTATGCATTACCTTTAGTATTCAAGAGCATGCAAGTGATGAAAACTTAACGTTTCTATTTGTATTAACAATGAAAAAATTGTTTTCCTACAAGTGAGAAGCTTTTCAAAAAAATTTGACATGGGGTGTTTGGTTATTTGAATAAAACCTTATAGTCATTATCTTTTGATTAGTGGGAAACATGATTTATTTATGCAATGTAACAATGTAGTACCTAATTTCAATGACTAGTTATACAATTTGCCAATTGAGTCCATGTTTTGTACAAAAATATACATAATCCCCATGTAATGATTTTGTGCACAAATTAGAATCCTAGACTCAGATTTAAGAGATAAAATGTAGTTAGGATACTTACAATGATGTTATCTTTAGTGATTAGTGGGTGAGAAAATGTCAACAATGAGTTAGGTCTAATGTTTACACGTTTTGGTAAAGTAGGTTGTGAGGAAGAAGATGTTTTGTAGGTAGCATTTTTGCTACTGTTGTCACTACGGACCAGACGACACCAAAAATATGGTACTGCCTTTGTTGTCGTTTGGTGCCGTGGGTACAGTAGCAGGTTTAAACAAATTTGTTTTTTTTTGTTTGTTCTAAGGTTTAGACTATGTTTTACCTACATGTTTGGTTCCATTAACCCCAAACCAAGTCTAAGAAGATTAAATGGTTCTCGTTTGAGAGGCTTGGTTAGAATGTCGGCAATGTTGTCTTCGGAGGATACTTTCAATTGAGATGTTTCCTTTTGAACATTGTCGCGAAGAAAGTGATGACGGATTTCAGATGCTTCGCACGCATGTTGGACGGATTTTTGCTGAGATCAATAGCTCATTTGTTGTCGCAAAATATAATGATATCGTTGAGATGAATTTCAGAATCCACGAAAGTCGCTTCATCCAAAGAGCTTGTTGACATGCTTTTCAGGCTGAGACGCATCGGCTTCAGTAGTTGAAATAGCTAAAGTCGTTTGCTTCTTTGCAAACCATGAGGTGAGACAATGTCCGACAAAAGTGCAAATACCACTTGTACTTTTTCTATCGACATAGTCACCGAAATGATCCGAGTCGGCATACACTATAGTTTCTACACCCGTTCCTTTGGGATACCATAATCCTAAACATGTCGTTCCTTTAATGTATCTAAATATCCTTTTCAAGGCTTTTAAGTGTGATACCTTTGGATTTTCTTGAAAGCGAGCACATAGACAAACACTAAACATAATGTCGGGTCTACTAGCCGTGAGATAGAGAAGGCTACCAATCATTCCTCTATATTTAGTGTTATCTACCGATTCACCTTCCTCATCCTTGGTGAGTTTAGTGTCCGAAGACATGGGTGTCTTAGTTGGTTTTGAATCTTCAAGACCAAATTTCTTAAGCGTATCTTTTATATATTTAGATTGGTTAAAGAATATGCCATCTTCTAGTTGTTTAATTTGAAGTCCTAGATAGAAGTTTAACTCACCCATCATACTCATCTCAAACTCATCGTGCATGATTTTAGAGAAATCATCACATAGCTCTTGACAAGTTGATCCGAATATGATGTCATCAACGTATATTTGAACAATGATAATGTGTGATTCCTTTTTCTTGGTAAAAAGAGTATTATCTACTAATCCCATGGTGTACTTGTTTTCAACAAGAAAAGTCTTAAGTCTATTGTACCAAGCTTTTGGTGCTTGCTTAAGACCGTATAATGCTTTCTTGAGTTTGAAGACATGATGTGGTTTCTCAAAGTCGGTAAAATCGTGAGGTTGAGCAACATATACTTCTTCGTTAATAAACCCATTAAGAAACGCACTCTTAACATCCATTTGAAATAATTTAAAGTCATAAGCACATGCATATGCAAGTAAGATTCTAATAGACTCGAGCCTAGCTACCGGTGCATAAGTTTCATCATAATCAATTCCCTCTTGTTGATTATAACCTTGTGCGACAAGCCTAGCTTTGTTTCTAGATACTACACAATTTTCATCCATTTTATTTCGAAAAACCCATTTCGTTCCAATTATAGTTTGATCTTTAGGTTTTGGAACTAATTTCCAAACATCATTTCTACCGATTAAAAACTTTGTTTTGAAACTTATTGAAAGATCAATTGATATTGATCTTAGATATGTTAGTAAATAGTAATCAACAATATGTAAAGAGTAGATAAGGAAATAAACAATCAAACCACAACAAGTTATTTATAGTGGTTCGGTCTACAATGACTCTTTTTCCTTGCCCTACTCCACTCCCCGAGTCTCACACTCGCGAGTTTAACTTCACTAGTCAACAAGCTCCTTTCACCGGCGGAGAAACCTTTACACTTCGCTTACACACTATTTCCGACACTAAGCTAGATGTCGAGTTCTTTTCAAGGGTACAACCACTCCCACACACAATGTATTTTAAGGACTAAAATACTAACCACTCACACTCACAAGATTATGATGGTTTTGGTACAACAATGATGTATGAATCAACACAAGATCATACAACAACAAACAAACAAGATTTCCAACTTCTTGTTGAAGCTTGAATGTATCTTGTTCTTTTTTGCTACAAAAGAGATCACTAATATGATATGAAACTGAGTTAGAAATGTTAGAGAGAAGGAATGTATGAGAATATGATAGAAAGGGATGAAAAACAACTTGGTTTGGCTTTGCTATTTATAGCCAAAAACATAAGCAAGCACCACGGACCACGGACCCCTTGAAAGGGTTCCGTCCGTGTATTATTTTGGTGCCGCCGAGGTCTGACAGCAAGATCTCAAAATCTTACCAAAGTCAACTATATCTATCCGAGATTGTGTAAGATATGTAGAATCTAAATCTACACAAAGAATCTAGTGAAATCTTCTAAGGATTTCAATGATGCACTACATGATGTCATGTGTTTGTTTTTCTATTTTTAGAAATATGTAAATACATATGTAATGTTTTGTTTTAAGAAATAAAACATTCTTGGACTAAAAATACTAACATACATTATGGTTTAGAGTCATATCAAGATATGATTAATCACAATGTTAATGCTTGAGTTGATGAAGATATTATTTGAAAAAAGCTTGTTTTAATATCTATTAAACTTGACAAGCTTTAAGCTTTATAAAAATTAAATTTACTTTTATCGTTAACAAAACTTAGGTAAAAATCAAAAATATAAATAACGTTTAATGACGATATTTGTATTAACAAACAAGTTGAAAAACAATCGACACACTAACTGATGAACAAAACAACCTAATAAAAAATATTGTTCAACAATAAATAAAAATTATAATGTTCATCAGTTGTCTAAAAAAATCACAATGTTCATCAGTTATGGTAACCTTGTTCATCAGTTTATCAGTTGCTTGTTGTTCATCAGTTAGTTTGTTCATCATTAAGTGTTTGTTCATCAGTTAAAAAAAGTTAAAAATAACAAAAATAACAAAAGATGTATTGTGGTACACTAATTAGTGCATTTAAATGTACTTTTATAAGAAAAATCTCTTTTAGGCATTTTATCAAAAACTTTGTGTGCACTAAATACGACTAAGACACCATCTTTAACGTACGATATCTCGCTCATATCATATTGAATTTGAGTGATTCAAATTTCTGGTTAAAGAATGGCTAAAAAGCTAAAACTTTCATGTTTTGAGTTTTGCATAATTTGGCCTTTAAACTAAATAAAATTATAGCCGAAAATGTCAAAAATTTCAAGAAAATTAACTCCCACTTAAAAAATTGAAAAATAAAGTTGTGATTTATATATCAAAATGTATACCAAATTAAAGAGAATTGAATTTGAAAAATTATAGTGAAATCGGTTTTTTGTAAAAGTTTGTCGTTTGAAAGATATTTACATTTGAAGTTTACGGTAGAATAAAAAGAGTGGGTTAAAAGGATCAAATTGACCCTAAGAGCACATGCAATGGTTAACGCCGGACCGGTGTTATTTCGGTGTTATCCGGTGTTAACTCATGTTAATCATTGCACGTTCGGTGTTATTTCGGTGTTAAACCAGGGGTTGTTTTTGTAAATTGTTGGTGAGTTAAAGTTTAACTTGAGAATGTTATGATTGCGGATATTTTTTTTGTGAGTTAAGGTGAAATGCTAAAACTGATGTGCCGCAGACGTGGCACGATGTTAAACCTTGCAAGTGCTCAAACCAAAAATAATAATAAAAAAATATAAAAAAAAATGGGTGAAGGACATGTGACAATAGCTCATCTATACTACTTTATAATGCATTTAGGCCTTCTAAAATTATAAGGCTTAAAAATTTTGACTTTTTTGCTTGATTATAATGGAAAGAATTGCCTCACACAAAAAATTAAGATAAGGAGCTCCAATCATTAAGTGACATGTGTCACTTATCTAACTAAAAAACAAAAAGGGAGAAGCTCTAACAAACTAAAATAAGGAGCTCCAATAATGGAGTGACACATGTCACTTCTTAACTAATTAATCACCATTATTTTTAAATTTAAATATCTTTTAATTCGTTTAATTTTTTTATGATCTAATTTCACCATATTTTTTAAAATTTTGTGCTCTTTAAGTCAACATCCATTTTGATATATTTTTATGAGTTTTTAGTTTTTACAGTTTTATTAGGTTTATTTTATTTTGATAAAATTTTTATAACTTTAACCTTTATTTCAATCTGATCACGTATGACCCTCCTGGCACCAATACGGGTCAGACGCGGACTAAGCACGACTGTGTAATACTCCCGGCACCCATATGGTTTGGTCGCGGACCAAATACATACCCCGGCAATGGCCACTAAGCCATTCCGCGGACAAGAGACGTCCAAGAGGAACACAACCGCGTCCAACGTAAAAGGTAGGGAATTTCACTCAGACTCAACGTACTGCAACGTGCAGTCCCCAAAAAGGGAAAGCGGGACAACTCCCGCCCAAAAACGTCGCTATCACAGTAACGCGACAAGCTCTGGAGTTGACCTACGTCACCACTCCCCCAAGCTGTCGTTCTCATGACCCGTGATCTTGAGAACACGACAGAAAGGTCAACCATATAAATAGAGGCCTCGCCACTATTCAAACGGTAACACATACATACTCTCTCTCTCTATAACCAACTTTATCTCTCTAAAACTATCACTTACTCTCACGCCGGAGGTTGACCGCGGAACCCCGTTCCGCGGTGAGACTAACGGTGTTGGTTTTCTTAGCAGCTAGCAATCAAGAACCTCACTTAATACAAGATCTACTTCCTGGGAAGTTAGCCTACACTAATCTTCATCAGGGGTGTGCCCAGAATTGTATTAACAAGTTGGCGCCATCCGTGGGACACGACATAACTGCGTTTCCCTTGTGCATAAAAAAAAAACTCTAATGAGCAACTTGGCAGAAAACCCTTCCCCGTCTCCTGAGCCGTCCACGGTCAGAAACACGGGAAGAAAGGAGAAAGTGCAAGACACAGAACAATACGGCCCTAATGTCGCGACAGACGCGTCAATAAGGGAGTTCTGCGAAAGGCACTACCATCAAATCTTGCCCTTATGGCGAAAAGGTCCATCAGAAAACTGACCGGGTCAAAACTCGCCCTGATTTCGATGAAGAGACTAGAAATGAGAGATCTCGAGAACACGCCCGGAATACTCGCCGATCTGAAAAGAAAACGGGCACCCAAAAGGAGGCGAGACCGCCCTAGTGTTAGTCTCGACCCTTCGAATATTCCAAGTCACGAGTGTTTTCTCGCGACTCGCAGTCGAGACGATGGGTGTTCTAGAGAAAAAAGCCGGAAACCAAGAGGTCATGCACTGCATGTCTTCTCAAGATGGAAAA
Organism: Chrysanthemum makinoi; assembly: GCA_910596185.1. NCBI lineage: Eukaryota > Viridiplantae > Streptophyta > Magnoliopsida > Asterales > Asteraceae > Chrysanthemum > Chrysanthemum makinoi. The sequence continues at coordinate 233,295,339 of OU343218.1, forward strand.
GGAACGTCCGCACATATCCGCGAGACTTGGTGACCGAAGCCAATCTGGTTCTCCAGCACTCCGCCAAAGTTTACCCCCAGAGGCAACGCAAAGAAAAACAGAGAAGCGAAGACACCAACGGATCCGAGTGTTACCCGCCGCAGTGCTTCCCACTCAAGTCCGGCGGAGGAGAAACATATCACTATGCCGCAGTAGAACCAGGGAAGTATCTCCCCCGGAAAGCGAGGAAAGCACCGGAGGACACTGGAGGTCTATCCCGAAAAGCAAGAAACGGGAAGATGACGCCTTACTCCCCGTATGACGTGGTCGACACAGCACTTTACCCGCCGTCTACGGAATTTCGAGTTCCCGGACAAGAACAAGAATGCCACCACATCAGAACATACGACGGACAGGGAGACCCGGAGGATCATATGAAGATCTTCCGCACAGCGCCAAAGTGGAAAGATGGGCCATGCCCACATGGTGCCACATGTTCAACTCCACCCTGTTGGACACGCCTGGGCGCCTGGTTTGACGAAGCTGAATCCGAGATCATCGACAGCCTTTGAGGAGTCATGCGATCGAAGCTTTCTCGTACTTCCTACGCCAGAAGAAAGTATACGAAAGATCATGTTGAATTACACCACATAAAGCAGCGGGAAGGGGAGTCCACGGACGCGTTCGTGGAACATTTTAAGACAGAAAGCATGTATGTAAAGGGAGCCCCAGAGTGCATGAGAGTGTCTGGCTTTATGCACGGATAACGAACCCGAACTAATCAAAGGCTCAATGATAACATCCCCAATCGCAGATGAAATGTGGAAGGTCGTGAAAGCATTCCTCAGAGGTGAGGTGGTCGCGGCAACCCAGTCAAAGAAGAAACACTCTCAGTGGAAGAACCAGGACGGAGGACAGAAAAGCATCCAGATCTTTGAAAGAAAAGGGGAGTTCAAGACCCGCTCAAAGCCGGAGAGGAAGAGGGGGGACATGTTCACACCCCTTACAAAGACGCCGAAAGAAATCCTGGCCATGGATACGGTCAAATTCACAGCTCCTCCACCAATGTCTAGCCCGCCGAAGTCTAGAATAAAGACAAGTACTGTGACTTTCACAGAGAAAAGGGGCACAACACGGACGAGTACAGATAGAGGAGGCAGTCAGGTCCGGACAGCTCGCACATCCGTCAAAGAGATCAAGAATGGGGCGCAGAAGAAATGAAGAATGGTGGCCCCAAGGGCGGAAAGAAAGACACCGCAACCAAGGACAAAGCTCACGCCATATACATGGTCAACACTGCAACGGTCGGTCAAACCCAAGCCGGGTCCGGAGCAGTTTTGAACATGGAGATATCTTTCCCCATATCCGGGATGACTGGATGATCATCCGTGGTGATCAAGGCAGACGTAGAGGTGCACAGCCCACAGATGTATGTGGACAACGGAAGTGCTCAGTAAGTCCTGTACGAACATTGCTTCAACAAGCTAAACCCAGACGTTCGCAAAAGACTAATTCCTGCTTCATCACCACTGTTGGGCTTCAGTGGAGAACTCTCGTGGCCGTTAGGACAGATCCTCTTGGAAGTAACATTGGGAGACGAAGAGAAGTCAGCTAGTGCTTGGATGAACTTCATGGTGGTACGATCCCCGTCTCCCTACAACGGAATAATTGGACGTCCGGGGATTAGGCTGTTAAGGATAGTGCCGTCCACGGCACATAGGATGCTGAAATTTCCTACCTATGGCGGAGTTGTGACTTTGAACAGTGACAAGGTGGTCCCGGTTAAATGCAGAATGATCGTGGAACCAGAGTCCGACGTACAAACCACAGAAGTAAAAGAAGGAGTCGCGGTGGCAATCAACCCCAAATTCCCTGACCAAACGGTCGTCACCATAGGGGGCGGGTTAATTGAGAAAGGAAAGAAGAGCCTCTGCGACCTGCTTAAGAATAACTTGGATATCTTTGCTTGGGAGCCTTCCGACATGACTGGAGTTCCGCGGACAATCGCGGAACACAAACTGAATGTCCGGGACGGCTATGACCCTGTGCGACAAAAGAAGAGGGGACAGGCCCCAGAAAGAAACAAAGTAATCAATGAAGATGTTACCAAGCTAGTCGCAGCGGGGATCATGAAAGAAGTACACTACCACGATTGGTTGTCTAACCCCGTGCTCGTCAAAAAGAGTGACGGAAGCTGGAGAATGTGTGTGGACTTCAAGGACTTAAACAAAGCCTGCCCAAAAGATTGCTACCCTCCGGAGATCGACCGAAGGTCGAATCCCTCTGCGGATATTTGTTCAAGTGCTTTCTTGACGCATAAAGGGTATCACCAGATACAAATGGCAACCGGCGACGAGGAAAGACAAATAAGCGTTTCACACAAACAAGGCATCTTCTCGTTACACCAAAATGCCTTTCGGTCTAAAGAACGCTGGTGCCACATACCAAAGACTCGTGGACAGGGCGTTTGAGAAACATATTGGAAGAAATTTGGAAGTATACGTTGACGATCTAGTCATCAAGAGCCATTCAGAGGAAGAAGTACTCAGGGATATGAACGAAACCTTCAAGACTCTAAGGAACATCAACATGAAGCTTAACCCCAAGAAGTGCACATTTGGGGCGGAACAGGGGATGTTTCTAGGTCATGTGGTAAGCAAGGAAGGCATCAGAGCTTGCCCACAAGTCTGCGCCGTAACTACTCTCGATCCCCGACGCACCAAAAGGAAGTACAGTCTCTGAACGGAAAGTTAGCCTCCTCAGCTTCATGTCCAAGTATGCGGAAAGGTCCCTGCCATTCTTCAAAACGCTGAAGAAATGCATTAAAAAGAGCGACTTTACTATCGACATCGGACGCAGAGTGCATGCGTTCAAAGAAATGAAGCAGCACATTGCCAATCTGCCAATGGTCATCGCCCCACAACCAAAGGAGGAGTTGATCATGTACTTAGCCGCGTCCCAAGAAGCTATAAGCGCGGTGTTGTTAGCACAAAGGGAGTCGAGGCAACAACCAGTGTACTTCGTCAGCCGCGCCCTAAAAGGCCCGGAGGTGAATTACACTCCGATTGAGAAGCTTGTCCTAGCACTGGTATATGCATCCCGCAGGTTGCGGCGATACTTCCAAGCACATCCGGTAGCGGTCATCACAGACCAGCCACTGAAGCAAGTCTTGACTAAGACAGAAAAGAGTGGAAGAATGGTTGGATGGGCAATAGAGCTCGATCGAACATGACGCCACCTTTCGACCCGGACACCATAAAGGGACAAAGGTGCTAGCGGACTTCATTGCGAGATGCCGAGGAAGAAGCTCTTGACAAGAAAAAGGACCAGCAACAATACTCAGAGCCGTGGAAACTATTCACGGACGGATCTTCGTGCATGGAAGGGTCCGGAGCAGGCTTAATCCTGAAAATCCCGGAGGGACAGGAGTTCACCTATGCCCTCCGTTTCGAGTTCGAGGCATCCAACAACGAAGCGTGAGCAAGGCACTAATCGCAGGACTAAGGATTGCTGAACAAATGCGGGTAAAAGACTTATCAGCAAACGTTGACTCCCGTCTCGTGGCAAATCAGATAAACGGAGCATACGAAGCGAAGGAAGAAATCATGGCGCGCTACTTGGCGAAGGCCAAAGCATTGATCGAAGGGTTCCGGACGTTCTCCATCAGACAGATTCCTCGGAGTCAAAACAAACAAGCAGACGCGCTAAGCAAAATTGCATCCACCAGCTTTGCCCACCTGACAAAACAGGTCCTTGTGGAGGTCTTAAAAGAAAAATCCATCGAAGAAAAGGAAGTACTGGCTATCGTGGAAGAGGACGGGGATACGTGGATGACACCCCTGATCGAGTATCTGAGGGATGGAATGCTACCGCAGATGACAAAGAAGGTAAGAAAACTACGAATCAAAGCGATAAAGTACACGTTGAGAGACGGAATCCTGTTCCGGAAATCTTTCCTAGAACCTTGGCTCCGATGTGTAGGTCCCACCCAAGCCAACTACGTGCTGCGAGAGATCCACGAAGGGTCGTGTAGCATGCACTCCGCCCAAGGGCGGTGGTAGCCAAAGAAATTAGATCCGATATTATTGGCCGACGATGCACAGGACGACCACGTGAGTTAATACAGGTGCGAAGATTGCCAAGTCCACCGCCCGTACTCAAAAAAAAATCCGCAGCAACATCCGACCCCAATCACCTCCTTGGCCTTTTTACAAGTATAGACATCTCGGACCTTTCCAGAAGGCCCCGACAAGGTAAAGTTTATGATTGTAGCAATAGACTACTTCACTAAATGGATCGAAGCCAAACCCTTAGCCTCCATCACAGGAAGGCAAGTGAAGAAGTTTGTTTGGGACAATATAGTTCGCGCCGGCTTGCCGAGAAATAGTGTCGGACAATGGAAAGCAATTCCGCGACAACCCATTCAAGGACTGGTGCCAGAAGCTCAACATCAAACAACGTTCGTGACGGTGAAACATCCGCAGGCAAACGGGATGGTCGAAAGCGCAAACAAAAGTCAGGGAGAGGACATCAAAGCGAGACTAGAGAAGGGAAGTAAAGACTGGGTGGAAGAAGTGCCGCACGTGCTATGGACGCATAGAACCATGATCAAAACGAGCAACGGGGAAACCCCATTTTCTCTTACTTATGGCACCGAGGCAGTTATCCCAGTCGAAATTGGAATGCCAAGTCTCCGATGTACAGCCGTTCATCAAGTCTCTAACAACCATGAGCTCCGCCTAAATTTGGACATCCTGGAAGAGAAAAGAGAAGCCGCGGCCATCGAAGAAGCGCACAGCAAAGCAAGGATGGAGGGGTACTACAATGCCAAAGTGTGAAGCACGGCCTTCAGGCCCGGAGAGTTTGTCTACCGCAACAACGAAGGTAGTAGAGCGGAAGACACTGGAAAGCTTGGCCCAAAGTGGGAAGGGCCATATGAAGTGATGGAAGCACTAGGGAATGGAGCGTACAGGATCAGAGGCGCGGATGGGGAGATACTCCCTAGAACATGGAACATCCGCAACTTGAAGAAATGTTACATCTAAGTTTAAGTAGGTTTTCCCCGCCGCTTGTAAGTTGATCACGGATCAGGTCCGGAAAACAGGGGAACTTTAAATTGTCATGTTTCTTATTTCTATTGTAATGTTTTCTAATTAATGAAACGTAGATGCCTGTCCCGCTCTACAATTTTCCAAAATAAAGACTTAATCACATTTTCACTTTTTCGCATATTTCTCACATCCGCGACAAACAGTGTCGTAAATAAATGACGAGCAACCTCAAAATTGACTCAGGCATATAAGTGGTATTGCAAGCCCATTGACCATTCTTTCTTACCCCCGGACTCCCAGAGTACGGTCAAGGGTACAACTCAAAGCCCGGATCAACGAACTCCGGCAAACAAGTAAAAAAAAATATATATGCATGCAACCAAAAATTTCCATACGCAAAATTTTTACAAGTACACAGGGGCATACCCCCGGCTTACAAAAAAAAAGGGCGTCGCGACAACCACGACCCTTACTAAGTTAAAAACATTACCAAGCTTCACAATAGATGAAAAAGGCAGGCATAGTCTAAATGCCGCCCACAAGAGACTACTTCCCAGAACCATCAAGCACACTCGTATCAAAAATGTCATCATGAGTGGTCTTTTCTTCTTCCTCCTTCTCGTCTTCCCCGGTAGGACCGGTGATCGCGGCAGAAGGGGTCGGACCAGAGGAAGCAATCACCATGGAAGGTTCCCCAGTAGAAGTAACTTGGTGCTCGACCTCGGAAACAATCAGCTCGGGGTTCCAAACATCAAATTTCTTGCCATATGCCCGATGCTTCCTCTCCTTGTACGCGGCAATGGCACGCGGGCGCCTGGTGATGGTTTGAAGCAAAGAATTGGGAAGGGCAACCTCTTCCTCCACCGGGGCATTAAAATCGAATTGCCCCGAACCACTTGGTCGTTCCTCTTGCAGCACCAACTGGGACATAAGAAACTCCAAAGAAGAGTCCTTGCACGCCTCTAGGGAATCCAGAAGGGGGAAAGGAACATCGCTAAGGCGAATGACAGCCTCGCGATAAACCTCCTTAGCCCGTGGATTGTAGGCCTTGATCTGCTCCAGCTTTAGACCTTTGGAACCATGAACAATCCTAGCTTCCAAACCCTGCCTTAGACCCTCGGCGATGGCCTTACTAATACAATCCCCAACCGCTGTCTGCAATTCCTCGATTGCTTAAACGCCATCCACGCCTCGCGGAAACCATGCCCAATCACCCACCGCTTACCTTCAATCGCCATAAGAGTGCTCGGGAATAAATCCTCATCAAAATCACGATTAAGTTTCGCCAACCGCTGATCTAACTGAGCGAGTTGACCATCATACTCACTGCGGACTCTTCCTTCACACTCCTTTAATTTCTCCTCCAGCAACCCGGCATCCTTAGCCTGTTCTTTAAGCTCATCACAAACAGAGGTAAATCCGGCAACCTGAACCTTCAATTCTGCATTTTCAACGGTTAAGTTAGCCAGTTGCTCATCTTTGGGCGCAATCATGCCCTCCAACTGCGCTACACGCTCCCTCAGCCTCTTCACTTCCTCCGACTCAGACTCAAGCACGCCAACACGTTCGCGGAGACTCGTTGCCTCCGCGGCATCGGACTCCAACCCCTGCACCTTCTCCTTAAGAGCTTCAATTCTTTTCTCCTTCCTTTCAAGCCTCCTGTTCAACTTGTTAGTCTGGTTGAGCTCAAACTGCAACCGCAAACGCACCTCGGAAGACATACACGCTTGCTGAACAGTCATCATGTTATACTGCTCAAGCAAGTCCGTGTGGGGCATGTTGCGCAATGTAGAAAAGTATCCAGGAGTGTCAAGATTGTCCAAAATACTCTGACAAACCCAAGGATCATTCATCCGGAACTCATTAGTAGGTAACCACTTCGGAACATACGTATTCTTTGCCTCCGCAGTATCCACAGACAAAGATTCATAGAAATCGTCATCTGATGCTGCGGGGCGATGGCTGGATGGGTCCTGCAGGGGGGATGCAACCCCGAAGGAGCTCTCTTGGTGAAAGGGTGGTGGCTGAGAAGGGCCGGACATATCCACATCCAAGTTCTCTTGATGGGCAGTAGTGGATGTCTTTGAGGTAGAGTCCGGATCTGCCTGAGCGTCCGGAGTAGCCTCAGAAGAAACATTGATCTCCTCCTGTGGATGAAGCCCAGAATCAGACTCGTCGCGGAGCTCCATAACAAGAGTAGATCCCGCGGCCGCATCTCCTACACAACATATAACATTTGAGTTTTCTAAAAAAAAAGAAAAAAAAAGAAAAGGGCTGTACCCGCGGTGGATCCAGAACTCTTCTCCGTCAAAGGAGTAACTCTCTTCTTCTATGGCTGCTTGGAAGGAACATCGAGCCTAACCCTCTTCTTCCCAGTTGGTTTATTAGCCTTAGCCGCCTTTACATTATCCACAGTAGTCTCTTGGACTAATGTGATAATATTCTCAGAGGGCTCGATAACACGGCTAGCGGTCTCATCTAGCAACGTCTTCTCACCTTCTTGCAGCGTTCTTTCCCCGGATGACACCTCAAAAGGATCCGGTTGGTTAATAAAAGCAAAGAGAGACATATCTGCAAACAAGAATGCACGAATTAGTAAGACATAAAGGGGAAGACAATGAGACGCGACAAACCCTAAAAAAGTTACCTACCCTCTGTATCCGAAGATTTAAAAGTGGGCCGTGCTGTTGCATCATCCCAAGCACGGCTAAGGCCAATCACGGACAGGAAGGGCTCCGGAAACTTCTTAAACGGAGCACGTTGTGTATCAAGTAGATGCAATAACTCCAGATCAACATCATCGTCGGTTGGGGGTGGGTCACGGTCAATGGAAACCTTCTCATTCCATGAGATGACCAAAGGGAACACATTCGCGTCAACCCAAAAGAAATACTCCTTCCAATTCTTTACGGAATCTAAGGGGGCAGTATAACAAACCGGCACAACTAAAGATTTGGGACCTTTACGTTTCTCTAGGGTCATCCACCCATCTTTCATCCCGGAATAATAAAATTTCCTAAACAAAGATACAGTGGGGGTTCCACCATGAACGCGGCAAAGGATTTCGAAGTGACTAATCCTAGCGGCGGCTAACACAGATAACTGAGACAAATGAATCTGAAAATACTCTAAAACCCTACAAAGGAAGGCGGAAAGGGGGATCCTAAAGTTGCAAAACTCAAAAAATCTAGTGTATACCCCTATCTTACCCTTAGGGGCATCCTTTATGGTATCCTCAGGACCAGGAAGAAGAGGGTGCACAGTAGAAGGAATATGATATTTCGAGCAAAAATCACTAAAATCTTTCTGTGATAACTTACAGGTAAAGTCGCTTAAAAGTTTTTTAGCCATGGTACTACAATGAAGGAAGGAAAACCTAACCTGATAAAGAAGGATCGAATACACAGAACTTGGAAGGCGTTTTTCTTTTTTACTTGCGAAGAGGAAATGACAACAGTAGCCAAGGAAGTAAAAAAGAGAGGTATTTATACCCTCCCAAAAGTAAAACCAACGGGTAAATCGAACGGTCGAAACAACGCCACGTCTCCGGTCTGTAACCAACAGTCCAGATCTTCCTGGATCAACGAACGAGATATAAGCAGCCAAAACGTCTTGTCAGTCAGAAAATACGCGACTGAGGGCTGTTCGCGAATCCCAAGGGACAGCTGTAACGCACACCCTTTCCGTAAATGGAAAACACTGTCAGCAGTGACTAGGATTTCCTACGGCACACCCAACCGCGGATACACGGAATAACTTAGTCTAGCAGCGCTTGCAATGAGACTAACAAGCACAACTAGACTGGGGGGACTTGATCACGTATGACCCTCCCGCACCAATACGGGTCGACGCGGACTAAGCACGAATGTAATACTCCCGGCACCATATGGTTTGGTCGCGGACCAAATACATACCCCAATGGCCACTAAGCCATTCCGCGACAAGAGACGCGCCCCAAGAGGAACACAACCGCGCCCAACGTAAAGGTAGGGAATCTCGCCAGACTCAACGTATCTGCAACCTGCAGTCCCCAAAAGGAAAGCGGACAACTCCGCCAAAAAACGCCGCTATCACAAGAACGCGACAAGCTCTGGAGTTGACCTACGTCACTCCCCACTCCCAAGCCTCGTTCTCATGGCCCTTGACCTTGAGAACACGACAGAAAGGTCAACCATATAAATAGAGGCCTCGCCACTATTCAAACGGTAACACATACATACTCTCTCTCTAGAACCAACTTTATCTCTCTAAAACTATCACTTACTCTCACGCCGGAGGTTGACCGCGGAACGGGGACTAACGGTGTTGGTTTTCTTAGCAGCTAGCAATCAAGAACCTCACTTAATACAAGATCTACTTCCTGGGAAGTTAGCCTACACTAATCTTCATTAGGGGTGCGCCCAGAATTGTATTAACACAATCAATACAAACTTTATTTATCAAAATCATTTACTTTTGGGAAAGTGTTTGACGGAAAGAGTTTGTGAAGGTCTTTTTATATGCGAGAATAATGATGTCACGGGAAAGATACGGAAAACCGAAACAAAAACATACAACTAACACATATACATTTGGAGTGTTGGGAAATGAATTCACTAAGCGGGTAGAGAATTGCGAGGAGAGTTGGGTTAGCAATTCAATTACTATATTTTATTATATAACTATATTTATCGCCGTCGCTGTGCGCGGGTATCCGACTAGTAAGTTTTAAATACTTAAAAGTAAGAGAACCACATGACACTTACAAAAATATAACACGCAGTACAATCACACACAAAAAAAAATAATGAATTCTAACAAGTTTTTTACCAAATTGACTTGTGACCACCACGCACAGTGTTGGATGCGTGAGCGAGTTATTTAACGCGTGGTGATTACCGGTCTAAAAGAAGCTGAATTTGGTGGTTTTTAAATGGGGGTAAAGAAAGAAAGTACAGTAAAAAAGAGTACCGTCTCCCTCCCAATCCCATTAACAAGAAAGAAACCCTACACTAACTAGAGCTGAAATTAGCAGCAGAGCAAATGATGATGAATAGTAATAATGTTTTAACAACAACACGACCACCTCCTTATTATTATTATTCTTCTTATCAAATTCCATTAACCAAATCACCCTTATTATATCTACGTCAATCTTTTCCATGTTTTTCGGCTTCTAGAGATAACGGTAACGCCAGTGTCAACGTTGTTACTCAACAACCATCGGATAACGGTAACGGAAATGTCAATCTTGTTACTCCACAACCAACAACCAACTCCTCTTATTCCGGATGGTTCCTTGAGAACAATGCCACCCCTAAACCAAAGCCCAAACCAAAATTAGGTTCGTTTCGACTTCAGTCATTTCGGCTTATGACCATATATAATAGGGGGCGTTTGGATTACCTTATTTCATTTACTTTTTAGACCTTATTACTATTAACTTTAGCTTGTGTGACCCGCTTATACTTCGTAAGCCCACCTTATTTTCAAACTCGTGAGCTTATTGGGGCGTTTGGATAAGCTTATTTAGCCCGCTTATGCCCTCATTTGCTTTTGTAAAAGCCGATAAGCTCACTTTTTAGAGCTTTTTATTAGCTTTAGCTTATTGGCTTAAGCCAATAACGTGAATTTGATAAGCTTCCGAAAGTGAGCTTATTGGCTTTTCCAAACTCAAATAAGCCCATAAGCGGGCTAAATAAGCTGATCCAAACACCCCAATAAGCTCACGAGTTTGAAAATTAGCTGGGCTTACAAGCGGATCACATATGGCCAAATATAAGCTTAAACAAACACCCCCTAGCTAAGATTATTTATTGCAATACCTGATAACGCGCCTCAACTAGTTTACTTTCAGGTGTAGTAGTGGGAGCTGGATTAGCTGGGGTTGTACTTGTTACTGGACTCGCCTTTGCAGTGTTTTCTATAAGCAAAAGCGCCTCAGGTAATTAAAATAACATTTTGCTAAAAGAATGTATGCATATTCTATGCCTGATTACGTAATTTCTTTATAGTGTCGAAATGGAAAATGACTACACAACAACAAGAGACGTTGTCGTCGGCTGAGGAAAGTGATACTGTTGATTACGATGGAAGTAACAGAGATGGCACATCACAAGACGATACACATTTGGAAGGAAAGACAGGTATAGACAACGTCTTTGTTCCGTATGGAATTTTTTTTTCATCATTCAACAACTTAAAATGTTGCATTCTTGTACAACCAACGATAGCTACAAACATACAATGTGCCTGTCAAAGGATGAACATGTCAATGCTGTTATACTCTGTATACGGTTGAGATGCCTGATCTGATATTGTGCCGTTTTAGTTATGACATTCCATATTTCTACATATAAAAAAGACTGCATTCTGTACTTACCACTCTAACACAAAAAACGAGCCTTAAACAGTTATTACTTATCTTTTCTGTGAAGTTTAATTTAAATCAATTATATTTTGTAAAAGTTTCAAAAACCAAGATACGTGGTTGCAGATAAAATCCATATACGGCATACATCGAATGAGCCATTGGCTTTGAAGGTACCTGTCAGCTCCACTTAGGCGCAACCTTAGAATCTCAATTAGCGAACACAGAGGAAAAATGGACTTTAGAAAAAACGGGTTATAGAGCATGCCAAAGTCAGAACCAGCATTGCCATAATAAGATAACATTAAGAGGGCGTCACTTTTTTTTTATAATAATTATAAGAATGACATAAAGAATGCGTCAATGTTTTACTCTATGGATGTTGGGAAGTTTGCCTCTTGTGCTAGCATGCCTGCTCAATCTGTTGTTTCTTCAGCTCCACAGGTCCTCCCAGGGAAGGTGATAGTTCCTGCAGTTGTTGATCAAGTTCAGGCACAGACATTAGCGGCCTTGCAAGTATTGAAGGTGCGTATTCTGTATGATGAGCATATAGTTATATATTGATGATGAAGTATATATAGTTGTAGATCAAGTTCACGGGCAGACATTAGCAGCCTTGCAAGTATGGAAGTTATATTGATAAAAAGGTGTAACCTAAAACTTCAATATAATAATTGTCGATGTTTCGTAATATTCTGTTTAATAGTCAGCTGCATCAAATTCATAAGTGGTGGAGTAGACCGACAATTCAACCATTTCATTTGAAAATGGGTATATTTGGGTTATGTAAAATTTAGTTGAAAATAAATGGGGTAAATTTTTTTTATAGACCCCCAACACATATTTAAGTGTTCACAACCTCCTAAACTGCTTCATTCCAAAAAGTTTGTGGTCAACCCAACCTGTATTGATATGCTCTGAAATTACTCGTGTGACCAATAACCTGCCGCTCCGCCTATCTTTCCAGCTATAATATCATTCATTTCTTCAGAGTGCAGTCTACCGTTTTGGTTTCTTTGGAGTCACTTTTGTCTAGCTTACATAATTTATCTTTCAATAACCCTTCCTCACTGTTTACCTTCTTGATTAAATCTGCATAGTTGTGTTAATTGTCAAATGATGCCATAAACGTACCGTCTTTTATCTTATACAGTAAAATGATAAAGCATGCAAAATGAATGCATACAGAAATCTTCAATTAATCCATTATGCTGGAAATGGTAGTAATACTAAGACATGCAAGCATAATACTCTCAGGTTATTGAGGGAAATGTTCAACCTGGCGATATATGTACTCGCCGTGAATATGCTCGCTGGTTGGTTTCTGCAAGCAATGCTCTATCGAGGTGCATATACTTGCATTGAAGCTTTTTTTTAACTCAAATTTGCTGTACACTGATATTTTGCTGTTTTTAATTTGAGAAAAAGTGTTGGTGTTGAACTAATAAAGAACTATTTGTAAATATTTTCTCTGTAGGAGCACTATGTCAAAAGTGTATCCTGCAATGTATATTCAGAATGTTACTGAACTTGCATTTGATGACATTACACCTGAAGATCCTGACTTTTCATCCATTCAAGGTGAAGTGAGAAATCTGAACTTTCTTGATTTTAATATTTTGACATATGCTGTTGCATGGTTTGGGATGTATTATTTTTGCTATATCATGTCTCTAATGGATTTGGATCTTCAGGCTTGGCAGAAGCTGGACTTATTTCCAGCAAGCTTTCAAGACACGACATGAACCCTTCGGATCAGGATGAGAGTTCATTGAACTTCTGCCCTGAAAGGTGACTTTCCACCACTATTAGGTTCAAATGCATCAGAGAGTAGTAACCTGTTGAACTATCTGACTTGTTTTCTTTTTAGCTCAACTAACATCTTATACTTTTGACCCATTAGCAATTAGTTAACCGAAATTGAATCATTTTCACATCTATAAGTTGGAGTTGACACATGTTATGTTACTTGTACCGAGCAGCCCCTTGTCTCGGCAGGATCTTGTGAGCTGGAAAATGTCCCTGGAGAAAAGAGTGCTTCCTGTAGCTGACAGAATGGTTGTACCACTTTAATTAAATCCAATTTTTTTTATTGAAATTTCATTAATTCGTAATATTCCATTATGTTACAGATCCTTCAGCAATCTTCCGGATTCATAGACATTGACAGGATCAATCCAGATGCATGGCCTGCACTCATAGCAGATTTGTCAGCAGGAGAACAAGGAATAGTAGCCCTTGCGTTTGGTGAGTTCTAACTTCCATCACTGCTGGTTACTTCTTTCTAGAGGCTGCAAATTTGACCCATTTACTTATGGATGGGTTAGTTCGTGTTATGTTATATTTTTAACGGGTCAAAGGGATAAACTAAAACACCAAAATAGGAAGCAGGTGAAATGGGTCGAGAAGTCTTCCAAAGTGTAATTTCAATGCAAAAAAATCTGTTAAGTGATTTTATTTAGAAAATGAGGTTGTCATTGATAGATTATATTTTTGACAAATAAGTGTTCTAGGTTCATGTGGCTCGAGTCATCCTGTTTGAGCAGATGCAACTTTATTCGTGTTTTTGACCCGTTAGTCCGTTACCCAACCTGCCCATTTTTCCGTCTCTACTTATTCAGTCACTTTTTCCTGATTGAAAATCAACTTATTTTGTTTTTCTAGGTTACACAAGGCTATTTCAGCCGAATAAACCAGTGACAAAAGCACAAGCAGCTGTTGCTCTTGCATCTGGTGAGGCTTCTGACATAGTTAGTGAGGAACTTGCACGTATTGAAGCAGAGTCTATTGCTGAGAAAGCTGTTGCTGCACATACTGCTCTTGTTGAACAAGTAGAGAAAGATCTCAATGCAAAGTTTGAGAAGGATCTTTTGCTCGAAATGGAAAAGATAACCACTGTGGAGAAAATGGCTGAAGATGTAAAGCAAGAATTAGAGAGCTTAAAGGCGTGAGAAAGAAAACATCAAATTAATGGAAGAGCGTGCTGCTGTTGATTCAGAAATGGAAGTTTTTTCAAAGTTAAGGCATGAAGTTGAGGAACAGGTTCGAGTATTATGAGCAACAAAGTAGAGATATTACATGAGAAGGAAAGATTAAACAAGCTTCTAACAGATGTCGAAATTGAGAATGAGGAGATTGCAAAGTTGCAGCATGAGCTCGAAATTGAGCGCAAAGCCTTGTCCATGGCCAGGTTAGCTACAATTTTCTTATTTTGTTCTTCTGAAACCTCTATATACTTGGTACATTGACCACACATTACAACAAAACATCATGCTTGTTTGAAAAACATCCATTTTGCTAGTTAATAAATATTCGATTACTAATGGTCAAATGCAGACTTTCAAAATGCAGCTAAATTGTAACAGATCAGATAGCTCGATAGTTGCCTAAAGTGTAGTCATATCCTTACAACCTCTTAAATCGCTTTAGTGTAGAAAACAGATTTGTTATTTAAATAAGTGTAGGCCGGTTATTTAGTTTTCTTCCTATCATCAAGGAAGCCTTCATATTAATGCCTGCGCATTTGGTAAATCTATAAAATCCTGCAAAACTGCAAACTGTAGCAAATAACAAGATTTCATGGGAGACAGAGTTGAAATTAGTGTTGCATATTAAGTAATGCAGCCTACACTGATTTGTTTTTTCATCTTGTCATCAGGTCTTGGGCTGAAGACGAGGCAAAAAGAACTAGAGAGCAAGCAAAAGTCTTAGAGGAGGCTAGAGACCACTGGAAAAGTCAAGGCATAAAGATCGTCGTGGACCAAGATCTTCATGAAGATGCAAATGCTGGAGCTACATGGCTCAGGGCTGGGGACCAGCTTTCAATCGAAGGAACCAAGAGCCGTGCTCAAAACTTGGTTGACAAACTCAGGCCATTGACCACCAATTTAAAGGGAAAATCCAAAGAAATAATTGATAGGATCATCCAGAAGGTACTCTATTTTATATCTCAACTGAAAGAATGGACATCGAAGGCCGGGAAACAAGTGGAAGAGGTCAAAGTAAAACTGACGCACAAGTTCAAGACATGATTATGTTCTCATATGCATCTGTTGCAATTTTTGTAGTTCTTCTGGTATGCTTCATTGCATTTAGCATTGTTGGAGTCGTCATACAGGAAGAAAGCGAGAATATATGACCTGAAAACTTGCGGTTTCCAGTGTGACTTAGAGTAGATGGTTCCACTTTGTGCTCACATCGATATGTATGTAACATTTCCATTTTAAGGTTTGTAGTAAAGCCTCTATTTCGGCTCTCATCTGGTTCCACAATTTGGCGACGGGTGTGCAAAACTTGATCCTTAACCGAACCAGAACATGGTCTAATGCTAATATAGATATGAACAATTGACAGAGAATGATTTACTAGTACTAATGTAGACATTTTGATGCACTTTTAGTGCAAGAACAAGGGGGTATAAACGTAAATTACACAAGTCCATGTCCATTAGATTACAGGCTAACAAAGGGCCCAATAATAAATATATGAAAATGATGACTAAAACACGTGCATGTCACGTGACTTATAAAATGGGAATATCCTCTAAGAAGACAATATTTATTGATGATGAATTGATGATGATGTTTTTAGATTGTGTTTTATTTCACTATCATCATCTTATAAATAAATAAATAAATATACTGTGTGTATTCTTAACAGCATAGCTCAATGCTTGGAGAACCAGTTGACTTACTTTTATTCTAAGGTAAACTCCAAAAGTTAATACTTTTCAGTTTTCTTAAATTTTATTCATACACTTTTTGAATCTTTTCTTTTTGAATTGTTATTTTAGTTTTATATATTGGGTTTCTTTTATTTGATAAACCCTTAACTGGGTTGTTAAAGTTTTGATCTTGATCATTGTTTCTTGAACAGAAATGGTCATAATCTTGAATTCTTGATTGTTGTTTTCTTGATTATATGATGTTAGTTACTATAGCTTCAGTTTGTAGTTGGATATAGTAAAATACTACTAAAATCCTGAATTTTTTTAAGCATCCTGTTGAGTGTTGACCTTCCATCTATTTGATCAAAATTTTTAAGTTCTAATCACTTTTAGCTTTTGACTAATGGCAAATTGCAACTTTTAGCTTATCTTTCGCCTTTGGTCAGTTAACTTAGAAATTGGGTACCAAAACCGTTTTAAGTTATAAAACCTTGCAAGAGATCATTCAACATCGAAACCGTTGTAAGAACTGTTAAAGAGATTACTATTATTTACAGGTTTTCCTGTCAAAATCGAGTGACTGAGTTAGAAATGAAGTGATAGTGTGTTGGTACATGATTAATTGATTTCCACGAGTTACATGAAAATGCATCTTCCTTGCTGACATTATTGTGCCTTTGCAGCCACAATGTCGATCATATGTGGTGGTGTCCCTATTCTTGAATGTGTTTACTGTATAGCTTGTGCTCGATGGGCTTGGAAGCGCTGCCTTCATACTGCAGGCCATGACAGTGAGACATGGGGTCTTGCCACAGCTGAGGAATTTGAACCAGTCCCTAGGCTTTGTCGGTATATTCTTGCAGTATATGAAGATGATCTTAGATGCCCTCTTTGGGAACCACCTGGTGGATATGGAATTGATCCAAATTGTATAATTCTAAAAAGGACTTATGAAGACACTCATGGGCGGGCTCCACCGTATCTGTTGTATCTTGATCATGCCCATGCCGATATAGTACTTGCTATTAGAGGCCTTAATTTGGCTAGCCATAAAGATTATGCGGTTTTGTTGGATAATAAGTTGGGTCGGAGGAAATTTGATGGTGGGTATGTTCATAATGGGTTGTTAAAAGCAGCTGGAGTTGTATTAGATGCAGAAAGTGAGACTTTGAGGAAGTTGTTGGAGGATTACCCAAGTTATACTTTAACTCTTACGGGTCACTCACTTGGGTCGGGGGTGGCTGCATTGTTGACGATGGTGATTGTGAAAAACAGAGATAAGTTGGGAAATATTGATAGGAAGAGGGTTCGGTGTTATTCTATTGCACCCGCTAGATGCATGTCACTGAATTTAGCTGTGAGATATGCAGATATTATCAATTCCGTTGTGCTCCAGGCAAGTCTTTTCTGTATAGTGAGTGAAATATTTGGATCACTTTTAAGATCATTGACGTATTTGGCTGTCCTTTTGGTGTTTAACTTGTTTGCATTCATGAAACAGGATGATTTCTTGCCGAGAACAGCCACACCGCTGGAAGACATATTCAAATCAGTTTTTTGGTAAGAGTCTCATGTTAAGATCATTAATGCCATTATATCAGATACACAGTATACAGACTACAGGTAGATTAATCTTAAGAAAGTATATGATATTAAGCTGTTCAACAATTTTCATGTGAAAAACCTTGATCCTAACAGACAAAAATCATACTGTGGGGTAAGCTTTTGTTAATGTCGGTGTGGATCACGACATATAAGTGTTATCACTACGGTAGTGGTGGTAAACCTGCTACACAACCCTTATCAGTTTTATTTTGGAAGATAGTTTGACTTTGACCTCTGATGTCACTTTCTGGGAACATATAGTATTAGTTTTTTCAATCAATGTTAAATGATAACAACAATCACGATGCTTGTTTGAACAGTTTGCCATGTTTGTTGTGCTTAAGATGCATACGAGATACATGCACATCAGAGGAGAAGAAAATCAAAGATCCAAGAAGGTTATATGCACCTGGCCGACTATATCACATTGTTGAGAGAAAGCCTTTCAGGTACAACCTAAGTTGCTACTATGACCACTTTTCTCAACATTTTGACTTTTGGTATATTGCTTATGCAGTCACAACCATTAATTCCGAAGGGTTAGGTAAAACTGTATTTTTCTATGTGTGTTGCCGAAGGGTTAATTTTTTGGTTATTATGGTTGCAGGTGTGGTAGGATTCCACCCGTAGTAAGAACAGCAGTGCCTGTTGACGGAAGATTTGAGCATATTGTTCTTTCTTGCAATGCAACGTCCGACCATGCCATCATTTGGATAGAAAGGGAAGCCAACAGGGCGTTAGATGTGAGTTTCTTAATGTTTATCACCATTAATCAAACCCGTTTTATAAATGCAAATTATCTAATTAGTTTCTTTAAACTAAAGATCATGTTAGAAAAAGATCCCATAATGGAGATTCCTCCCAAACAAAAGATGGAGAGACAAGAAACTTTGGCAAGAGAACATAGCGATGAATATAAGGCGGCACTACAAAGGGCGGTTACTCTGGCAGTTCCACATGCAATTTTACCTTCCCAATATGGCACATTTCAGGACATTGAGGAAGGGGAGGATTCCGGCAGAAGAGAAGGGCCCGGTGAAAGTTGGGATGAGTTAATTGAGCGTTTATTTGACAAGGATGAATCGGGACATATGGTGCTGAGAAAATCACATTCTATTGCATGATTTTATTTTGTACAATATTTTTGTGTTTGTTGTCAATATTGAGTTGTTTAAAATTAGATGTAATATTTCATTTATTAATTCATTTGTTAAGACTAAATTTCCTTTTAAACAAATTGTTTAAGAGTTAATACTATTTCTTTATGAAGGCAGCCCCATTTACATTGTTCAGTATAAAGGTCTTTGCTTTGTTGCAGATTAGATTGGTCAGAATCCAAATTTTTGACAAAGTTTTTTTGTTTACAGAGTTGGGTAATTTTGAAACTAACTTTACTACTTGTACCGTTATGTAATTATTACTCAAAATCGATGTTAATTTCCATATTACAAGGTAGTTTAAGCCGTTACACCGAATGTGTATATGCCCTTTGCAGCGTGGTACCTGTATATCTACGGTGGTTCATTGACGCGCAGCTTTGTTGATTTCACTTTCTAGTCCTGTTTTGAGAGTTAGGTAAATAAGGGAAAAAATGTGAAAAAGTTTAAATTCAATGTTTGTAACTCGTTAATTCTTTAAACTAGACAAATCCCAATTTAAGAGATTATTTAGCGTGCGTTTGGTTTGTAAACAGGTTTGAAAGTGAATTTTAATTTAGAAAATGTTTAAAAGAAAAAAATGAGAAAGAAAATGTATAATATACTTAAAGATATAATTGGTGCATATGAAAAAGTGGTTGGTGAAAAATGATGAGAGAAAATAAGTGTATTATATTTGTCATGAAATAAATGAAGTATGTATAACTTTAGGTCTCTTTTATGTAGGGAGATTGTCTTTGTAAAAACAACTTGAGTTAAATTGGGTGTTTGTGAACCGTTCCAATGACTCAAATAAAAAGAAGAAATTTAGTGTAGATGAATATAATTGAAAAGTGAGCGCTCTTTGAAAACTTTTGTACGTATCATTCATCAAATTTTATCCTTTAATAATGGAATGAGGTTTTGAGCTGATTCATGAATGAGCCATGATTTGTATACTTCATAAAATAATTAGCATATTTTAATTTATTATTTATTGATATTTATACATTTACATCATTTTACTCATTTTCACTCATATAAAGATATAAATGTCAAAACATAATAAATTAAAGCGTACAAATTATTTTATAAAATGTGCGAATCACCTTCTTTCACAAATATAATTCCAAAATCTGTGTACCAAGCTACACTTTTTAAAGCATCATTCCATTTGGACACCTCAAAAGCCATTTACTAGTAACAAATAGCACCTTATGGTATTTTTATCATTCTTTCAAAAAACAATTATGACCAAACATGATGAAAATTTTGACTTTTATTAGTTAAAACATAATGCTTAATTGCTTATTTTTTTGTTAGTTTTTCATTTGATCAGATCTCTCTCCTTTTTTTTT
>OU343218.1:233315582-233374182 GCA_910596185.1 Chrysanthemum makinoi
GATCAACAACTTGTTTTTCAAAACAAAATCGCCCAGTTGCGTGCTAAATCTTCATATCTAAAAATTGAGCAACTGGATGATCAAAACGTGTCTTTCAAGTGTCAAATCTCAAAATATGAACAAGAACTTGCAAAGGTTAAAAAGGAATATGGTGTCATATGTGATTTACTCAAACAGACTCGTGATGAAGCATCAAACGAACTTGATCATTATCTTGCACACACTAAAGAAGTCATGAATTTTCTTTGGAAATCTTCGTTCAGAAAATCAAGATTTGGTGCACACTATCATTAAGTTACGGGAAATGTTAGGAAAGTATGAACAAGTCCAGCCTAGCATCATTAAGAGTTGCACTGTAACACTTAGCAATCATGTCCCCAGAATACCTATTGACAAAACACAAGTTACTAATGTGCTTCCCTCTACTGAAACAGGACTAGTTGCCTCTTTTCCAAGCGTCCGCACTTCAACCTAGGAGTAACACACAGGAAGAATAAGAAGTTGCGACCTAAGAAAAGACAAATAAAGAATGTTGAAGTAGAAGAACACCGTAGGACTTTGAATAAGACTCCAGTTGCACCCACTTTAGATATTGCGTCTGGCAAATGTAATGAAAAAAGTGTTGTAACAAATGCTGAACCTTTAAGTACTTTTGATATTCAATCTGATACATCTTGTGTTACTTAGCGTAAAAGTATGCGTTCTGATTGTCATGATAAATGTGTTGCTAAGGCTATCTTGTCACGTTTTTGGAATCCTAAGATTCGGAATACCTCTAGGCCCACTAATGCTTCTAAGTCTGTGATTGGTAAACTGCCTTCTTTAGATTCTAAGAAACGCATTGATGTCCCTGTAGTTCCAGTATCACCTCCAGGATTGTTGTACCACATAGCACATTCACTAAGACTAAAGCTAAGACTAGTTGGAGATGGCAGAAATGGATACATAATACACTAGGATTTAAATGGATGCCTAAAATCATTGATGTGTGTATTTCAACTATAGCTGGCGAGGAACCCTCTAACATCTCGGGTTCCACATCTGCTTCTATTCCATCTGTGTTGTCTGTGTCTAATGCAGGTGTCTGAGATCATCCTCTGGATTGTTGATAGCGGATGTTTCCGACACATGACAGGCAACCTTAAACTGTTATCAAACTTTGTTTCAAAGTTCATTGGCACTGTCGGATTCGGGAATGATCACTTCGTAGCTATCATGGGCTACGGAGATTACATTAATGGCAACATCGAAATTAGCAGGGTTTATTATGTGGAAGGCCTCGGTCACAATCTATTCTCAGTTGGTCAATTTTGTGATGGAAACTTGGAAGTAGCTTTCAGGGAGAAAAATTGTTTCATTCGTGATCTTCAAGGAAATGATCTTATGTCTGGCAACGCTCATCCAGTCTCTACACTATCTCCATGCAAGACATGATCGCTTCATCTCCCATTTGTTTACTCTCAAAGGCTACATCTACAAAATCTTGGCTATGGCACCGTCGTCTATCACATCTAAACTTTCAAACCATAACCAACCTTGCTCGACACAAACTTGTTGAAGGTCTCCCACGATTCAGGTATTCTAAAGATCACCTATGCTCAACTTGTGAACAAGGGAAAAGAACTCGTGCTCATTTTCCTTCAAAGGTGGAACACAGCTCTCAGCATGTGCTTCATCTTCTTCACATGGATTTGTGTGGCCCGATGCGCGTGCAGACGATTAATGGCAAACGCTACATCTTGGTAATTGTTGATGACTACTCAAGATGGACTTGGGTTTATTTTCTTCGAAGTAAACACCAAGCTCCACAGATGATCATCACCTTTCTCACGAAAATTCAAATTCAGCTCCGGAACACCGTCAGACAAATTCGAACAGACAAAGGAACTGAATTTGTGAATCAAACTCTTCGGGAATATTATGAGAAAGTGGGAATTCAGCATCAAACATCTATTACCCGCACACGAACAAAGCGGAGTTGTTGAAAGAGCGAAATGCGTTAGTGGAAGTTGCGAGCGATGTTAATCAATGCTAAACTTCAGTTACTTGTGGGCTGAAGCTTTCTCAACTGCATGCTACACTCAAAACCGTTCTATGATCACAAAACGTCACAACAAAACACCATTTGAGCTTCTCCACAACCGTAAACCAAATCTTAAACACTTTCATGTATTTGGATCCCTCTGCTATCCGAATAATGATCGTGATGACTTTGGAAAGCTCAAAGCCAAAGCTGACATTGGAGTATTTATTGGATACTGTGAGAACTCAAAGGTTACGGATCTGGAATCGTCATACAAAGCGGTTATGAAAGCGATTCATGCTAATTTTGATGAACTTAAAATGGCTTCTGAGTATAACAGCTTGGAACCCGGTCACAACCGCTTAAACCTCCCCCAAACCCCATCATCAGCTGTACAAAGCCCCGACTTACTCGTCAACAAATGGAAAGACTTTTTTCTCCTTGTTCGGTGGCGATATTGATGAACGTGCTCAGTGTATCCGTGTTTCATTGCTCAACCGATACTACTCTTATACCTGATACACCTGCTACAACAACCATTGTTGAAGAAGCACCACCAGTTGACTCCAACACAACAGTTGAACAAACCGCTTCCAACAATGATGATCCGGCTGATGATGTTCTTAATGAAGTACCCCCACCTGCAGATTTTGATCCAAATGCGTTCTTTAACCCGTTTGCTAATGAGACGCTACACGGATGTCGCGGAATCTTCAACAAGCCATTTGAATCCTCAAAATGCACTAACGTACCAACATCAACCCTCTACACATCGATGGACAGAAGACCATCATCTGGAAAATATTATTGGCAACCCGAATCAACCATCGTTACGAGACAACGTCTTCACACAGACGGTGAACATTGCATTTATGCACTCACTGTCTGCCAAACTGAACCCAAAAAAAGATAATTGGATTGAATCCATGCAAGAAGAACTCAACCTATTCAAACGTTTTGAAGTATGGGAACTGGTTGAAAGACCAACAGGGGTCTACGTCATTGGTCTCAAATGGATTTGGAAAAACAAATTGGATGCTTTGAAGGGCGTTATCGAAACAAGTCACGCGGTGGCTAAGGGTTATAGACAGGGGAAGGGTATTGACTTTGAAGAATCATTCGCTCCAATTGCTCGTCTTGAGGACATTCGGATATTTCGGCGTTCGCACTCATATGAACATAACAGTCTTTCGGATGGATGTCAAAACTGCTTTTCTGAATGGTCAACTGAAAGAAACAGTTTATGTCAGCCGGCCGAAGGATTCGTTGATCCTGTGCTTTCGAACCATGTCTACAAACTGAACAAAGCTCTGTATGGTCTCAAACAAGCTCCTCGGGCATGGTATGATAAGCTATCATCTTTCCTCATTACCAATAATTTTACCAAAGGTTCGGTCGACCCAACTCTTTTCATACAATATCACGGGGAACATATTTTAATTATTCAAATTTACGTGGATGACATCATTTTTTGGTCAACACATAAAAAGTACTCAATCGCTTTTGCTAAACTAATGAAGAAACATTTTGAAATGTCAATGATGGGTGAACTTACGTTCTTTCTAGGACTGCAAGTTCATCAATCACCCGTGGTATTTTCTTGAGTCAATCCAAATATGCCCTTGAAATTACGAACAAATTCGAATGAATACTTGTGATACTTACACCACACCAATGGCTCATACCAAGAAGCTAGACGCTGATTTGCATGGGAAATTGGTTGACCCTACCAAATACCGTAGTATTATTGGGTCTCTCATGTATCTAACAGCCAGCAGACCGGATATTGTCTTTGCCGTTTATCTTTGCTCCCGTTATCAGTCGCGACCAACTGAAACCCACCTCTCGGAGGCTAAAAGAATCCTCTGATACATCAAGGGAACCATTAATTTGGGGATCTGGTATCCGAAGGATTCTGTTTTGAACTAATAGCTTTTGGGCCGATCACGCAGGCTGCTTAGACTCTCGAGAAAAGTACTTGGGAGCACTACAATTTCTTGGTGACAAACGGTATATTGGCAATCGAAGAAGCGAGGACGTACATCGCTGTCATCAACGAGCGAATATGTAGCCATGACCGCGTGTTGTGCTCAAGTCATTTGGATGAGAACACAACTCAAAGACTATGGTTACGTATTTGACAGAATCCCGATGTCTTTGTGACATCAGGAGTGCTATTGCAATCTCGTGCAACTCAGTTCAACGCTCAAAGTCAAAGCACATCGATCTTCGATATCACTTCATCAAGGACCACGTGGAGCAGGGTACTGTTGAATTATATTTTGTGGGTACAGAATACCAATTGGCAGATCTTCTCACCAAAGCCTTAGCTCCTGCTAGGTTTAATGAGTTGGTCCACCGAATTGGTATGAGGTGTTTGACTCAAGAGGAACTGGATGAACTCTTAAAACATTCTTAAAAACCAGTCAAACACCAAAATCTCTTTTGTAAATATTTTTTCCAAAAACAAAATACAAAAATATAAAATCAGATAAAACAACAAAAATATTCCTCTATCTATTTTTTCTCTTAACATGGCAAGTACATTTCTTCCGTCAACACTTTAATATTTGAAAATTCAGTATTTTCTCCGATCAAGTGTTGAGGGGGAGAAAATTTTATACTTAACTGTTTCAAATTAACCGTGTACTTGCATGTTACATTATCCCAGTTGTTTCTTTAAATGGTGGTCACATTTCTGGTTTACTGACACTCCTCGGACTAAAATTTATAATCTTTCTTTATTTCTTAAGTCGAGGGGGAGTGTCGTCAAAGTTATTTCCAAATATTCTTCGTTTGGTAACCAAAATGGAAGTTAAAAGGATTTGGATGAAAATGGAAAAGGTGGAGGGACTAAAACTGCCAAAAGCTCAAACTCTTTTTTAATAAAACTTCCACCTAACATTATCACTTCACATTTATTACATAAACCAAACATATCCTACACATATAAATCGTTCAACAAATCGGTGTTTTGGATCATCATTTTGTAAGTGATTTCTTAATCTAAACGTGTTTACAAACAAAGGTTTTGATTTATATCAAAAACTAACGGTTAGATTTTCATTTATGGTTGATTTGGTGTTCTACGCATAAGCGTATGAACACCTAATCAAGAATGGGTGTTTGTGGTGAAAAAGATAGTGTCAAAACGTTTGTATAACATCAATGAATACTTTTTCATCACTTAAACACATCCAGAAACACTAATTGATTGTTTTGAGTAATTAGGGTTTATGCGTGGAATTGGGTATTTTCAAATGTGAATGTTTTTTGTCAAAAAGATAGTTGTGTGATGTTGTTATCATGGTGAATTGATGATATCTAGG
Source organism: Chrysanthemum makinoi (assembly GCA_910596185.1). NCBI lineage: Eukaryota > Viridiplantae > Streptophyta > Magnoliopsida > Asterales > Asteraceae > Chrysanthemum > Chrysanthemum makinoi. The sequence continues at coordinate 233,320,935 of OU343218.1, forward strand.
CTTTAAATCAACCCAGAAACACTAATTGATTGAGAATTAGAGATTAGGGTTTAATGTTCTTGAGATTTGAGTATTTTTGATTCACTGCGAATTGGATGTTAATACTTGGTCATATCAATCTCATAACTACTTAGAACTACCAGAAAAACTTTGGTGCAAATTCCATGGCTAAAAATCTTACGCGTAATCTTTGAACTATTAGGGTTTTAGTTTACGCATAAGGTTCTTTACGCGTAACTGTTTGAATGAGTGTTTGTGAGTAAATCTATTATACAATGAATGTGGGTGTTAATATTGATGTTATGATGATTTTATTTTAGGACTGCTACACGTAAAATTCAGAATCAAGGTCATTAGCAATCTACGCATAAGGATCACCTTACGCGTAGAAGGTTATGCGTAAGAATAATCTTACGCGTAGCATTTACGCGTAAGGTTCTACAAAGGGACTACGCGTATCCTGTGAAGGATATGCGTAAACAGTGACCTCTACGCATAAGGTCTACTCTTACGAGTAAGCCTTACGCGTAAGGTTTTATATACGCCTACGCGTAAGCTTTACGCATAAGGTCCCCTTTTTACTACGCGTAATATTTATTACGCGTAAGTAAGGATCCTACGCATAAGCTTGCGTCTACGCGTATACTTCTTCTGTTTACGCATAAGCTACCATTTCTACGCCTAAGCCTTGATCAAACCTTCATTGTGAATTTGTTACGTGTGCAAACTTGTAAATAAATAAATCATAACGTCACGAAACCAATAAATGTCACTAATAAGCTTAAACGTTTAATATGTTGTGAGAAATAAGTGATAACATAAACTTTAAAACTTAAAGTTAACTAACTCACGAAACTTTTCTCGACGTCATTGGACTATTGAACAAACAAGTGACTTTGGACTCGTAACAATCATTGACATTGCACATTCAATAATTAGACAATAAACCATCTGTTGACTAACATTATGTCTTTCGATATGTTGGTTCTTTTGGCTAAATGTGTTTCAGATCACGACATGGAAGCTCAAATGAATGTGGATGCACCAAATGTTCTCACCATTCCTGATATTTTCCCTCATGGTTATCCGATGAAGATTGGAAAGAATAATCTTCGTGTCGACTTTGAAACCCTCACCTGCTCGGAATCTTCTTGCCTCATTGCAGTGGATATTCTAAAGAACCATCCTTATCAGAACATGCTCACCAACTCTGCCACTGTTCCGGAGATCTACATTCAGCAATTCTGGAATACTATGCAAATGATCAAAGGAAAGAATGCTGTGACTGTGACTCTCAACCACAAACAAATCACCATCACTCCTGCAGACTTAGGGGCTGTTCTCCTCATTCCTGACATCATACCAACTGAATTCTCTGCTGCACCTACTGAAGAGACTGTTCTGCAATTCTTGATTGATATTGGGTACGACGAAGCTTCAGGAGTAATCAATAAGAACTCTCACGTAGATCTAAAGAACATACCTCAACCTTGGAGAACCCTTTATATCATCATCACAAAATCGGTTTCTGGTCGTGACAACGGCTATGAGCATCCCAAGCTCGTAGAACTGCAAATCTTCTGGGCTCTAATCAACATGAAGCACATCGAAGTTGAAGCTCTGATATGGGATGACATGATGACATTCCTCAAAAGGCTTGGCTCAAAGATTCCTTATATCAGATATACTAAACTGTTGATTCAAAGAGCACTTGGATATAACGATATCCCCAAAGAATCAATGACCCCGACAATCTCGACATGTTGTGCGAACCCACCCTAACTGTCAGATTCAAGGAGTCAACTACCAAGAAACAAGGTCTTGTGTTGCGGATCACCTTCTCTCAGATGAACTCAAAGCAGCTCTACTCTTATAAAAGATATCGGTTGCTTTGTAAGAGAGAACAAAGTTGGATTTCTTGATGAAAAATCTTACTGGTAGTGCGCCTACAAGGAAAACGAGAAGAGGAAGTGGAGGAAGTCTTGCAAGCACGAGAGTCAAAGGAAGTTCCCCAAGAGGAAAACCGGAAGCAAAGGAGAGTTCCTTCCAAGGAAGCTATTCCTATTCCTATTCCCAAGATTGAACGCAAAGCTAGCAGAGCGAGGACTCTGAGATGCGTCGCGATGAAGAGATCATTTACTCGAAAGCTGCTAAAGATGAAACCCCAACGGTACCTAAACCTCCAAGTCCACCAGCAGATAAAGGAAAAGGAAAGACTCCAGTAATTGAGCAACAAGAAGAAGAAGAATCAGATGAAGAGCCTCTGGACACTAAGTACAGAAGGAAGTTCAAATTCATTAGACTCCAACACGTTGCAAAAGAATTTGCTAAGGATCAAATGGGTGGCCCCGGAGGATCGAGTGGTGGAGTTCAACCTTCACCAGGTCCTGATGCGGTTAATCAACCCGATAAGGGATCTGGTGCCACCACTCTTGAGCAACAACAAAAGCGCGTGGAAGATTCTATTGATTACAACATTGAAGAACCAGAAACTGAAAAGTCCAAGAAAGATAAAGTTGATGAAAAAGCTAAGTCTGGAAATGAAGAAGATATTGAATATGATAAGTTTCTTCTAGATAGTCCTGCACGCTCAAAGGAGGAAACTTGAGCCAAAGGACCCGGAGTCTCCTCACATCTCTTCATCATCAGATTCATCTTCTCACTCTTCACCACCACCATCAAAAGAACAACCGGATCCACATCCAGATCATTAAAGAAGCCAACTGCATCTTGGATCTCTCATGCAAAGACTCGAATCGTTAAAGCTGCCAAGCGGGTCAGAAAGAAAGACGTGCTTTACAAGAAGCTGAATTTTCTCGCTGATCAGATACAGTATCTTCATGACGAGAATGAAAATATGCAAGCTGAAAGGGAACACATCCAGAAGTTTATCAGTGGAGATTTACGAAAGGAATTAGAGAAGACGGCAAGAGAATATACTCACAAGTTTCTTCTCGATACTGTCCCCGGTGTGACTAGAGAAGTATTCTCCAGACAACTTACTCCAAACATCGTCGCATTGGTTAAAAATATAATGAGCAAAGAATCTGACCTTTCTTAAACTGAGTTAATCGCTAAGCTGGTAATGCAAATGTCAAAAAGAGCTGGATCCTTCACTTCAGATGAAGCTAAGTTTTTTGAGACTCTTTTAGACTATCAACTCAAGTCTTCATGCAAAGAATCAGCAATTCAACCAAAACGACCAAGAGATGACGATGATCAGGACAAGGATTCTGCACCTAAACGTTCAAACAAGTCTGGTGAATCTTCCTCAATGCCACCTCCACCCCGAAGGCCCTCTCCACCAAGACGATCTCCTCCTCGCTCTTCAACTAAAAAACCTCAGGATTCTGAGACACCACCCCAGACTCAGAAAACCGGTGATCACTTTGAGTATACGGATGGTGACGATGAGGAAATCCCTGAGCCCCAACAACAACCCATCTCTCCTGACACAGCCAAGAAACCAGAATCCTCCTCTAGGCCAAAGAAAAAGAAGAAGAAGGCGCCTATGACTGACGTCTTATCATGGCTGGACGAGGATAACACTGAATTCGACTGGTTCTCGAAGCTTGTTGATTCCACACCCTACCCACCTGAAGGTCAAGATGCGGTATAAGGTCGTACATTGGAGCACGCTAAATTCCTGCAAGAAAAATTCCATGTGAAAAAGATGACGAAATCCGAGTTGAAGCGAATCAAGAATGAAGCATTTCAACTGCTAAAAGACAGCTCGGAAAGTGCTATTGAAGTCGAGTATCACCTTGATAATATAGCACGAGCCATGTCTAACAATATGGATTGGCTCAATCCAGAAGCAAACATCGACTTCACTCAAAGGGACAATCCTCCATATTACACCGACTGGTCTAAACCTTTACCAACAATTGGCCAACCAGATCATCCTAGGATTCCATTCAGATATTTCTTCAACAAAGACTTGGAATTCCTTCTACACTGTGGCGATGGTTCAAGGAAATACGCTACATCTCTGACACTTCCATTCCCGGCAGCAATATACTCTAATTGCATAGCCATCGAGGAAAGAGCTAACCACATGTTCTCCAACAAAGTGGAAGAGTATGACCGTGATGCAATGTATGGGATTTACCATTGGCCGGAACGCCGAAGAATCTACTACAGAAGCTGCCAGGTTCAGAAGTCTCAACATGAAGTGTTCAAGGTACTAAGAATATCGTTGTCATCAAACATGTTGATCTTTCGTCTAAATGGGACTACACTTTTCTCAAGAATATCGTGGTCAAAAGACAAGACAAAAGGGATTATGCATTCTCTGAAGCGGACTTTGAGAATTTGTCTATCAACGACATTGAAGACATGTACCTTGCCAAAGTACAGGGTCGCATGAGACAATTCTCGACTGAAGTGCAACGTGAATTCATCAAATCCTTGCTTATCTTCATCAGAAGAATAGTAATCAAAGAACGTGTAGAAGATCTCCAACTTGCAGTTGAATCATATCGACAGTGTCAACTTCACTCCACCTCAGCTAGATCTTCCCGCCATCAACCAGCTTCCACAATACACTCTCATCAGCCAACCATTCGGAGTAGTTTACCTTAGTGAACTACAACGAAACTGCTTGATGGCGTGTAGAGATCTTCACAAGTTTGGGGATCACCACACAAGAAGGTTAGGGACGGATTGGCTTATAGGTTGAAGGACATACATGAAGGAATTCGGTCACAAAAGCGATGGAATTCTAAGGACGACGGATGTGAAGAGGATCATCACCATGATTGATGAAAGGTTGTATCGACGGGACCACCGTTGAAACCTGGAGAGCTTTGTAGGCGGTCGACCCAGGAATGCTCTCGCCGGCTATCAACGCCCAGTTCGCATTCCTGGAAACATTGATGGACTTCCTGGTACCCCTTGAACTGCTTCTATTTCATATACTTTGGATGTGTGATTATTTATGTCTATGGCTTGTGCACACATAACAGTGTACAACCCGTACTTGTAATGAAAGGACCCTGTGGTACGCATCAGTGCCACAATCCTATAAAAGGAGCGAAAGCTTCTTCCTTTTGAGTAAAACCTATCAAACCTTTCATTTTTCAAGGTTTTGCTCAAAAGAACAAGTACTTCCCCTTATGATTTTCAAAACCTTAACCGTTTATATCACTTGTTGAGGGGGAGTATTTGAATTAAAACTTTGTTCATAAATTGTTCACAGTGGTCATCTTCCCACAAAACTCAAAATGGTCATATTTATTCTCAACATTTCTTAAAAAATAACACTTATATGCCATTTTTGAGGGGGAGAAAATGTATGTGATAAGAAATATGTTGTGTAATTGTAAATGAATCTTTGTGCTACAGACTTAACCAACGAATTGACGAGATCTTAACTGTTAGTAACTCGAAAAGACTTGTCCGGGACGGGTAATAATTTCAAGCTAGTTCGCTAGTGATGTAAACGTGTCTCGCAAAGGACTTGTCCGAGTAGAATGTACCATTCGAGAAACTCTTGGTAGACATGATCTTTGACGGGTTTGACAACCTTTCGAGGTTTGTCCACACCTTCAAGATAGTTATTAGAGCTAGTTGTCACCTAAAAGCTGACAATGTAACTCTTTAACTATTCAACGTAACCGTGTCTCGCGAGGAATTGTCTATCTTGAGTCGATCAATTCAAAAGTGCGCCCTCTTCTCTCACCGTGCAGATTTCTGTCTTAACACTTAAGCACATGTGGAGGGGGAGTATTTCTGCTAAAAGATAAAACTCTCACAGTGGTACAAAATGTTTTTCATTCACAAACACTACGAGAGATTTTCTTGAAAATGGTTTTATGGCAATGGAGTTATAAGGAGATTAAGGTTGGGAATAATCGTCCTATGATCCGCCAGAGCCGGAGGGATCTACCCAAGGACACTACCAATAGTTAGAATTAAAAGTCCTTAGGTTTGATCATAAAAAGGAGAAAATGAGAATCGGAGAAAGAAGGAGTTGAAGAATTAAAAAGAAATGCAAAGAAAAGGGTGAAAAGAAATAGTCCTCCAGATTATTCAACTTAGGGCAGACACCGGGTTCAATTCATATGCTACTGGTTGTCACTAGATGACGCCGGTATTGAAGATTAAAAGTCGTCATGGACCCAGTGACGCATGCACTAAACCTTCTTAGCCACTCAAGTTTCTCTCAACAGAAGCTTGTTTCATTCTCACAGGGAACCCTACGTAAACTATCGGCTTTCTCTTAGAGATTGCTGGTATTGAAGAAGGAGACCCTCTCCCTAGTCTCCGCTCAGGAAAACCAAAACGCACTATTGAGTCTAGAACCACGAGATTCATCAAAAGATCTCTTAGATACACTTGAAATTTCATCACTTGCTGTTCAACAATAAGAACATCAGTGGTACGTTATCGAGTCCTTCACAGATCTTAGCAATCTGTCGAGAACATTTATGAGAGGTTCACAATTGTGATCCTCAGTGATTGAATGGAAACTCCCGCCAGGTCAACATCTAACAGCCGACAGGTCACTTCGGTAATTCTTCGTGGATTACGCTTAGTGTGTCTCAAACGGTCTACAGTCGTGAGGTGATGCTGCGGTGTACCTCAGCGACTCATCTGAAGATGTACTTCGGTACATGGCGTTATCTCACTTGTGGGACTCCGGTTCAGGAACGGCCTTTGTGAGAATTAGAGTTGTGTTTTCACACTATGCTGTTAACACTCTCGAAGTTCAAACTTGTAAGTGCCGGAATCCGCTTATTACTAACCTTTCTTATGTTTTCTTCTTATGGAAGCTATGGAGCGGACTGATCGTGCAGATTCTTCACATGCTCATGCCAACATCATCACTAATAGAAGTTCTCTCAAAAAGCAACACAATAGTCTGAATGATTCTACGTCAAATCAAAGAATCTACAAAGTTTAAAGACTTAAAGAAATTCATCGATCTGAAATCCAACGTCAAATAGCGTGTGAGCATGTTGAAGAATGACCTGGAGACACTGGAGCAGCGAAGCAGACCTGAGGCAGACTTGATGCAGACAACAACAACATACTATCACTACCATCACAAAGAACAAAGATCAAAGAACAAAGATGACGTCAAAGCATAATTGTTTAAAGAAAACAATTTCTCTACACTGGGGAGATTATTCAAATCAAGGCAATTCTTCTCACAAGAAGGAAGAATGTCAGAAGACGTCAAAAGCTTCTATTACATCTGTACCTTAACCGTTCATATTCATTCATCACCAACACTTAGGGGGAGATTGTTGGAATCACTCCTAAACCTAAATCAAGTGTTAGTGATTTATATGTAATAATTAGCTTAATATGGCCTTTATGTTAGTAATTAGTCTTAGGCTTATGTAGAAGGCCTATAAGCCTAGGCCTAGTCCAATAAGGAAAAGGATGGGAACTAGGAGTGTTGCCCTAGCTTCCCTCCTATAAATACCTTGTAATAACCCTCACTTGAGGGTTGGTTGTTCAATATTTTCTCTCATTCATACTCCTACACATAACCATCCTTAGTCTAACGTGTGTGTGTGTTTGGTTTATTGTTCAACCGATCTATCTCTTCATCTATTTCTTCTATTGATGCTTGTGTTGAATATATGAGAACCTAACAAAAGAAAACTTTTGAATCGTTGTGATTGATTCACCATGTTTATAAACAACAGTTTTAAACTCTTTGATTTTGTTTTGTAAGTCGACAATTTCCTCAAGATAGTCGTCTATTCGTTTCGTGGAATGCTTTTTGTACTCAGAGAACTGTTGTTGACAAGTTAACAACTCAGCCTTGGCTTTTTGAGTTTCCAAAGTAAGAGCGTTAAGTCGTTGTTTATGTTCATGTTTCAGGTGTTCTATTTGAGATAATAAAGCATTCTTCGATGCGGCTAGATCACGTATTTGTCGTTCTAAAGATTTTTCGTTTTGATAAGATTTAGCAAAAGCGACTTCAAAACCCTTTTCACGTTTTTCTTGAGTTTTAAAAAAGTTGATTTGTCGAATTAAGCATTCATTATCCCTGGTTAACAGTGCATTTTTCTCTTTTAATTTTGTATTGACATCATGGTAATGTTCCACTCGGGATTGTTGGTCTTTAACTAAGGTCCGGAGCTCAAATTCTGGATCAAACATAGAATCATTTTGTTCAACGTGAGTCTCAACATGATCATTATTTAGATCTTCAAGTATAACCACGGAGTCAACTTGATCATCAAAGGTAGCCATAAGGTCATCTTGATCGTCAAATGTAACTACGGGGTCTAGTTGATGATCATCGGAATGAGATGTAGAAGGCTCATGTTGAACACTCGATCCGTGTCGATGCGAAGTGGGCGGAGATAATAGATCATTAATGATAATTGTTTGTTCAGGTACCTGAGACAAGCCATCAGTGTCATACACTGGGCCTGTGTCACTCATGTGTAGATTTTGCATTTGTGCCATCAACATAACTGCTGCATTAGCCTGCAAGTCCTCCATATCATCATCAGAATATGCATCTGCCATAAAGCTCTGTTCCTTGTTGGAGAGAGTTCCACCAGCTTCATCCTTAAGAGCCAAGAGCATAGCCTCTTTGAAGTAAGCACTGCCTCTTGTGCTCGGCTTAGGACATGCATTAGACAGACGACCCTTCTCATTACAGTTATAACAGTGAAGAACATTAACCCCAGTCTGAGCATTTCCCTGGTCAACCACTTGAGCCCTCTGTTGTTGTGGAGCACCCTGGTTATTCCTGCCCAAAGTATTAAACCCTTGACCACCTCCCATCTGATGACCATAACCACGATTCTGAACTTCAACACGTCCATTGTTCACAACAGCCTGATTTCTAGTGTTTGATGATGAACGAATGCGATTGTTGGATCTGTTTGTATACCGGCCGAAGGCTTTAGCAATCATAGCAAATCCTTGTTGCAATTCATCAAAAGCATCGGAGTCCTCATCAACTTCACTGTAAAGTGCTTGAGCATTGTTGTTGTATGGAACCAATTGAGTTTGTTGAGGTTGTTGCTGTGACGGATCATATGGTGTGATGGTTGCAGTTGGTTGAGGAGCAGGTTGAGGAGGAACACTAGTTTGAGCCCACAAAGCAAGTTGTTGATTGTCCGGAAGTGACTGTGGAGGCGGGAGTCCACGGATAGCCCTTTCTTTGTCAACTTCTTTTTGGTGAGGCTTCAAATAGTCGTACAACAATCCGTATGTAGCATGATGAAGATTTTTAGCTTGACGGAGAAAAATGACATACTTCTCCCATTCCGGACCAAGACTACTTAGAAACTTAGTGTTGACAGCAATTCGTGGCATGATGATATTGTGTTTGTCCAAATCATTGATGATGTCCGAAAAGCGATGATGATATGACTCTAATGTCTCTCCTGGTTCAATCATGAAGTGTTCATAAGCCAAGTAGATTTTGGATTCCATATCTTCCTGATTGAGCGCTGTGCCTTCTATAAGAAGATGAATATGTTCCCACATTGCTTTAGCAGTCTTTTGAGCATCAACACTTTGAAGGATCGGATTGGGTAATCCTAAAAGGATGTATTGCATTGCTAGTTCATCGGCTTCAAAATGTAGAAGTTCATCACCGGTGAGGTCTGAGACAGTTGCAATATTGGTGACAACATCTCTTGGTGGATTGGCAGCTGGATCTGCGGGTGTAATAACAGTAGGCATTTGAAATGGACATTCCATAATGACCTTCTTTAAAAACTTTCCATGTGGTTTCTTTAGATCACAAAACCTAAAGAACCTTATCACCCATTGATCATAATTCCCGGGAGTGAGCATTGGAGGTCTATCAAGTGAGCCAGCTTCATGAATTGATTGTTAGCTACTTAAGGCTTCACACATCTTGCCAAACCATGTTGATTCCTTCATAGTACTCCTGGATGGATGTTGATTGTAGAAGTTTGTGTAAGGTTGTACTTGAAGACTAGGTGGTGGTTGTACCATTTGAGGTTGTGGAATTGCTGCAAGTTATGGAGTATGTTGTTGATTAAATTGTTGTTGATAAATCTTTTGTTGATGATTAAATTGTTGATGTTGTGGAGTTAGTTGTTGTTGTTGTTGTTGTTGTTGATTATAAGTGTAAGGAAAATAGCTAGAGTATGGTGGTTGTGACATGTTGAAAACTTGTGCTGTTAAATGGATCTTTGTAGTCGAATGAACCGTTGTTGATGAAGAGTCCTTAGGCGTAGAAATCACAGAAAAGCCAAGTACCACTTATGCGTAAAAACACCAAAGTTACGCGTAACAATAAGAGTTACGCGTAGGATTAGCTTACGCGTAAGTAAGGATAAAACGCTAAAGTTATGCGTAAACTAAAAGTTAGGCGTAGAAGACTTATGCGTAGGATTACCTTATGCGTAAGACAAGACTTAGGCGTAAGATGAATCTTAGGCGTAAAAATTTCTACGCGTAAGCTTATGCTTATGCGTAATTTTAGGGTTTTTGCCCAAATGATCTTTTACACTATCACAGTGCAAAAGATATCCAAAGTCGACGTGTTTGCAGGCTTATCCAAGCAAGAAAACACTGAGTAAACCACGAAAACTGAAGATCAAACCAAGGAGAAGTTACGCGTAGTTTTAGGGTTTTGATACGCGTAGAACTACTCGTAAAATGACTTTTGCCCAAAGATGATTCTAAACCAGATTTTTGTGATGAAATAGCTTTAATATCACCAAAATAACACAAAAGTGTGAAACTTGATGATCCAAAGCGTCTAAAACGGTTACGCGTAGAACAGCTACCACGTAAAAAACCAAGCTAAAAAACAATGATCCACACGTAAAGGTTGAAACTTTTTGCCAAAAACAGTTATTTTAACACCTTAAAACATTGAAAGTACAAGAATCTTGGATTAAAAAGTGAAAAAAATACGTTTTTAAGCGAACCAAAGTATCTCCCGTATGTTTTACGCGTAGGACCAAAACCTACTTCAAAAACAATACGTTCACCCAACTATTTGGCGATTGATACCACTGTTAGGTCACCATATATGTAATATGTAGAAATAAGAAAGAAAAGAAGGCGGATGAACAACTCACAAACACAAACACACGTATAAATGGGAAAGGTTATGTGTAGAGGTGAAAGAGTAAATGAATTAAACAACCAACCCTCAAGTGAGGGTTATTACATAGTATTTATAAGAGAGGGAGCTAGGGCAACACTCCTAGTCCCTTCCTTTCCTTATTGGACTTGGACCTAGGCTTATGGGCCTTCTACATAAGCCTAAGGCTAATTACTAACATAAAGGCCATAATAAGCTAACTATTACATATGAATCACTAATACTTGAATTAAGGTTTAGGAGTGATTCCAACACGGCTTATATTTTATAAACTCTAATTTTCTAACTTATTTTAAGACTTATAGTACATGAGTTTATTATATCATAATAAATTTATAATAATAAGTACTAGAATAAGCCAAAAAATTAAAACTTATAAAACAAATAAGCTCCTGAGCCAAATATAAACTTAGAGGGTATTTGTTTAAGCTTATATATGGGCTTATGAGCTTATGTCTTTTCGACTTATATTTCATAAGCTCAAATTTTCTGACTTAGTTAGAGACTTGTGGACTTATATAACTTTAGTATGATATTAAAATTATATAAGCACACAAGTCTTCAAATAAACAAAAAAATTGAGGCTTATCAAATAAGCTCATATGCTTTGTATAAGCTTGAAAACACCCCCTTAAACAAACACCCCACAAAACACACATTAGACCAGAGGTGAGCAAAACCGACTTAGACCCGAAATGAAACCGACAACCCGACAAAACCGACCGAAAATGAAAACGATTCCAAGAACTTGGGTATGAGTCGGTTTACATATTTTCGGACAAGTCGGGTCAGCTCTAAACCCGACAAAACCGACTTAAACCTGACAAACCCGACAAACCGAACCGAACCGAGTTTACCGAAACCGGCCAGACTTATTTTCGGTTCCGTTTCGGTTTGGGTTTTGGGGCAAAGTCAGTCGGGTCAAGTCGGTTTCGCTGACCCGAAAGCTCACCCCTACATTAGACAAGTGTTCCATTTCATTTGACTATTCTTACATAAACCCCTGTTTCTTTCATAAACCCTAACCTTAAAAAATGTCATCATCATCATCAGAAAAACAAGTTTCCATTAACAAGAAACATTCAATCAGACAAACTTTGAACCGTCAATTAAAGAATCATAGTTTTAAGAAAGTTATTAATAAGTTTGCTTCATGTTTCTTTTTTGATAATAATAGACATAATAAAGGGGTTGTTATAGTTAATGATGACTGTTGTTCACACAACATTCCTTTGGATATCCAAACAGACATCATGAAAATGCTTCCGGTGAAATCATTGGTGCGGTTTCGATGTGTTTCGAAGCAGTGGAAGTCTATTATCGACAGCTCGGAATTTATCAGAAGTTACCAGGGAATGAATCATCATCTACTGGTGAGATACAATGTCAATGATTTCATTTCCATTTTTGATAACGACGATACTTTCCCTGAACAAAAATCTCCCATAACTGTCCCTTCTTTTATTAATTTATGTGATGGGGTTGAATTTAGACCCTCAAGAATACTTGGTTCCTCGCACGGATTGATATGTGTTTATGGTTTTCTTTGGGATAACGCGATTCAAATTGTGTTTGTTCTTTGGAACCCTTCCATCAGTAAATCTGTAACTGTTAATATTGAGTATTCAGATGATATGTGGATTGATTTTGGGGTTTGTCCTGAGACTCTTGACCCTAAAATTGTTATATTTGATATTTGTGAGGTTTATGTTTATACGTTAAGCTCAAAAGTTTGGAAAAAGTTATCTGTTAAATCGCCATGGAAATCATGTGATACTATTCGGCTACGGAAAAGTGAGGGGGTGTCTGTTAAATGGTTTATTTATTGGATTATGCGTGATTTTATTCTTTCGTTTGATGTGACTAATGAAAATTTTGGACAAGTTTATCTTCCGGATATTTTACTACGCGCCCCACTTTTAAAGTTATCCAAGCGAAATGAGTCTCTTACTGTGATTGCCTTCGACTTTAGGGATCAGATTTTTGGTGTATGGACGATGGATGATGCTTTTACAAAATATTTTACGATACCCGGTACTAGGTCAAGTTTTGTGTTCTTCAGAGATGTGTTAGAGTTTAGGAAGAATGGTGAGGCTATACTTGCAACAATCGACGATCATTCCATGCTCCAAGTTTATGATCCCTGCTTAGGACGCATCAGTGGTGATCTGGGGATTGATATGGGGACTGATACACTCCTTTATGGGATCTCTGTATGCGCCTACATGGAAACGCTACTTTTACTTGATGAGTAGTCTGATTGCCTAATCATTTATTGACTGATGATCATGATGGCAACATTGCAAGGTATATAGATTAGTTTAAGTTATTAAATAGTACTTAAAACTTAATGTTTGTGTTATCATGTTTTAGACCTTCGTGATAATGATCTCTATGCGATGTATGTATTATTTATCACATGGATATGAAATACTTGCCATTAGTTAAATTTTTTGGAATGTAAACTATTTGGTAAGTCTACATATTTATGTCGTCTCAACTTGGTAACTTTAAGGTACGACAATGAACTATCTTGACAATTTAACTTATTACGGTGATAGAGATTTTGGACCAATATGGTTCCGTATATTACATCAAACCTAATCAAACGTTTTATTCTTTAGTTCATATTGAATTGATTGGGAAAGCATTCAAGTACCAGAAAAATATCGTGAAAGTCCTAGATATTGGTATGGTGAAAAGGACTGTCAAAAATGCTGAATAAGAGATCAAAATGGGTAATTTTGAAATGCATTAAAGTATTCATTATCTAATTGTCCACCAATGAAAGTCTGTAGCATACGAATGAAATTATAAAAGTAGTAATGTACCTTAAATAGGTATTTACTTGATTCTGTGTACTCACCAGGCTAAAACCTTGAGAGTTGAGAGTCGTAAAATAATTTGAAGCATTTTATCCCTTTTCAGTTCCAAATTCCAATGCTAAACTTCTTTTCTGAAATATGCAAGCATGAAAGTGTAATACTGTTATAGCCACTTGATTTGTATCCTGTAACAAAAGAGAATAAAACTGTGCACATGCAATGTTTATTGTATTACTAGTGCTAGTTATGTAAAAGACTTGCGGAACTGATATAAGACAACTGAAGTAACTGTGATACCTAGAATCTGCTTCTAGTATCTATTTCTTAATTTGCTTTACAGGTGTTACTGCGGGTAGCTTAATACTTGAAATCCTCTGTTATCCATACCTGCAAACCACATGTAAAGCCCGTACCTGGTGAGACAGTACACACTTTTCAAATGTTATAGTTAATAAGTTAAGTAGTTTTAGTAAGCATCAGCAATGCATGGAAAAATGACATTTGACCCGGTAAATATATAAAAAAAATTCAAAATTTGCACAAAAGTGTTACAGGTCAACCCATCCCACCCATTTTAACCCGTATCACCCATTTACCTAACCCACAAGCCACCTCTATAGATGTCGAAATGGCTGGCCCATATAACCTTCAATTCATATTTATGGCTTACGGCTATGAGTTAATCAAAGTTACTAAGGTAGTATGTAGGAATAGCAGCGTTCAAACTGTTCTTTGGCTTGAGGGAAATTGTTTGAGCACTACTGATGCATTGTGAAGATACTGTCTGCAGAATATTGGCATGTCACTGTCCTAAATAACCTATTAGGCGAAACTAGAATTATATGTGTAGAAGCCAGAAGGTCAAACCTGTCCATCTGGTAGCTGCTTCATGGGCAACTTTAATAGCTTCCTCTGAAATCAATGATCGACATTTTAGCATGTTTAGTAGATATATGGATTGAAATTTCAAATAAAGATCCTCTAAAAATTAAGAAACAATATGAATGAAGGGAAACAAAAAATGTTACTTGATTGCTCATTGCTTCAAATGTAGTTGGATCATTGTCTGCAAATTGTCCCAATTCTTCCTGAAACATAATGTAACAACTGTGGTCAACTAATTTTAAGTTATCTCGATTAATAGATAAAAAACAGCATGCGAACCTACTTTCAGAATGTGATACTTTTTTTCAATGGCTTTGAGCTCATTCAAAGCCTCTTCTCGTGCATCCTGAGTAATGGTTGATGTAGAGAGCAAGTCACCAACTTACTGAATTCTCACGACCTTTCTTCAGGGACTCAGATTGCTCCACAAGCTCCACATGCCGCTTCTTGCTGCTTTGAAGCTGTGATTGGAGTTTCTTCGACACATTTCATAGCTGTTAAACAATATGGCATGAATAAGCAAGACAAATATCTAAGATGATGATTTAACAAGATGATTCTGTGGTATAGACACAAAATCATTCATGTTTGTCAAATATGAAGTAAGACCTTACTGTACCTGATTTCTAACACAATATGTTGTCCTTTGAGACCCGGTCATCATCCACTACACTTTGGACAACGTCTTTGATAGATTGGCTAATGACGCCTTTTCTTGGGTCCAACTTTTCATGTTCCTTCAGCTGACATTCTGTACACAGAAAGCATGCATTAACATAAGTTTCAAACATAACAGAACGCCACCAGAAGTGTTTACATGCTTACAAATAGATCTTAATGAGGCACTCGATCACACAGGCGTATACCATTGAAATACGAACCTATAATATAATAATCTAACTCGAAATGACTCACAAAATGCGAGTAGAAAACTCTATTACCCAAACCATTAATAAGTTGTAAATACACTTGAGATTGCATTAGCTGTTTATTGTGCAAGACAGATTCATACGTTTCTACATCATCCAACTGTTTGAAAATGTCAAAGCTTTTGTAGATAATCAATTGTCATTTGCCATTGTTTATGTGAAGGTATCCAATACTATAAATGTCAAAGCTTTTGTAGATAATCAGTCGTTCTGCTTGTCAAAGACCGCAGGGTTTGAAGATCAAACTAACATCTCATTTTCCAACTTCTATCACCTAATGCTATGCTGGATCTTCATTCTAATTTTTATCCAAATTAATTGTTGATCTTAACTCATCTACCTATGATAGGTTTTATTCAGATTATACAGAGTATTATTTTAAAGTTCAAATAGATAGGAAAAAAATAAATAAATTAGAAGGCTGCCTAAAGTGTATCTTCAATGCACAAAACTTACTAAATCAAATAAAGACAATTAAGAAATTTAGACAACATCCAATCAGTTTGAGACATTGATTTTGCCACCTCTAACCCATATGACATGTATTAGACTCAAATGTACGACCGTCAAATTCTCAAAGCAGTGTCCATAAAAATAAAAGTTGGAGCCACGTTAATTTACTGCTATCAACATACGTTACAACTCCTTCTACACGTCCCATAATAATCTGCAGTGCCCACCATAAAGATTGGATTCCTCTCACACTCGCCAAACGCAGCCCATTGTTGACAGTTATCATCTTCATCAGTGCATAAATCAT
Organism: Chrysanthemum makinoi; assembly: GCA_910596185.1. Classification (NCBI taxonomy): domain Eukaryota; kingdom Viridiplantae; phylum Streptophyta; class Magnoliopsida; order Asterales; family Asteraceae; genus Chrysanthemum; species Chrysanthemum makinoi. Next base: position 233,337,402 of record OU343218.1, read on the forward strand.
CACTGCTGGTTTTCAGTGCTACGGATTTTGGTTGGTTGATGGGTTTCAGCATGAAAATCTTGGTGGTCCACCACATATCACCCTCGGTTATTGGGCACCTGGCGTGTAAGCTCATTGGGTCTAAACTAGTATTTGGATGGAGATTGAAGAACAACAATGCATTGCCTTTAATAGGTTTTGTTATCGGACTGTTCGTTGTACAATCTGACCATACCTTGTCCTTTGGTCTTGAGCTTCCAGACTACAACATATCAATTATAACAATAAGGATGATGATTTTCTGGATACGTCTATTATAGAGTCGAGGGTTATAGTCTGACCTCTGCTTTCGGAAAGAGGATATGACCACCTTGTGTGACATTTGAAAGATACATCACTACTGTTGCCATTACACTTTCACCATTTTGCTGCTGCGTGGATGTGTTGCCCAAGTAGTTGTGGTTCTCTTTAGTCTCTTCAGGTCCAACATGATGATGAATGTTAAACGGCCTCCCATTTCCTGTAGATAACCTATCTTATAGTAATGACTAAACCAGACACGTGACTACATATACAACAAGTGACTACATATACAAAAGTATAAGAAGAAAGACGACTGAGGGAGAAAACCTTTAGGGAGAAAAGTCCATGCCGAGATCCTTTCCTCAATCTTTGAAGTTATTTCATCCTAAAAGACATGAAACTACATGAGTAGCTGTAAATCTGTAATCATGAATGGGACCTATTAAATTTGGTCAAGCCAGGTTACGGGGGTAAATGTGTTCTGGTTAATACGGGTTGGGTTAATCCGCCAACACTTTTTTTAAATTGCATAAACAAGATTACAAAAACTATCTATTAAGCCCCAAATTACCAAGGGTGACCAAACCTAATATGCTACTTGCGCACTAAACATTTGAAAACATTCGAAGATGCCCCTATAATGGAAATTCAGAGATAAATATACTTACTTTGATTTCTAAGGAGAAATCCAAATGTGTAGCCCCTTCCATAGCCTTGGCGGAACTGTTGCCACTGGATTTGTTGTCGTCATTTCCCTATAACCAAAGACACACTTTGTAAGTTGTAACACGCAACTAGTAAAAAGTAGAGTGATCAAGCAGAGAAAAAGCTACTTCGTTTTGACCTTTTGCTACTGATCTTAGTCATTCTACTGTTTTTTTATTTCACATTTCATGACACAATTGTTGTAACAGCTCAAGCCTAAAGCAACAGACAGGCCATATAACCTCCAAATCAACTTGAAACCAAGATGGAAGTTACTGGTATCCCGTTACTGCTAAACAAATTCAACCACTATTCTACAAGGGGCCCTACTGTGATTCAATTTGCAAGTAACCAGACCCAAAACGATAAACTGACCCAATAACATCCAAATCAACTTAGAAGCATGATACAGCTTAGAAGTTATAACTAGCCCATAACTCCATAATTGTAACCATTTAAACAGTGCGGGGTGAGTTTTACAATGGTCCATAAAGAGCTTTTACCTACACTAATTTAATAACAAATATGTATCGGTGTGTTACCAAAGATATGAGGTGTTGACACTCTTCATCAGACAGGAAGCCGTTGAACAAGAATACCCTATCGAAACAAAGGACTTGTCAATAGGCGTGAAACAAATGAAACTTAAATTTCATGGTGGACGACAAGTAATGATAAAAGTACCTGACCTTGGTCGCCAAGAGAGCTGAGTAACTCGTGACGGATCAATTGCATTTGGAGGAACCACACGACTTAACCGTATAGCATTCGCCACCTCTTTAACCCTGAGTTCCTTGCGGCTAACCAAAATGAAATAAAAGGCTTATTTATAATCGGAAAACAATTAAACGATGTTCAAGGGGTGCTTCAAAATGCACCTTCCAACATGCATTTCTGAAAACTAAAATCCCACCTCTTAAAACCTCCTATTCATTTTTTTGGGGAGTAATCCGATTAATTAAATTGGGGAAATAATGCAAATGGGTATCCACAATTAAGAAAACTACAAAGTAAGTAATTAGGCAACTAAATACTACTCTATATGTATAGCTAAAATAATAATTACCTTTGAGTGGTGAAGAAAGAAGAAAATAAAGTAAACGCCAAAACAAGAAAAAATGAGAGATGCGTCTTCTTCTTCTTCTTCATTCTGTACCGTTTGTTGTTACTTTGGACAGCTACATTTTTTACTCGGATGCATGTAGGTTGCGTTTATTAAGAGAGGTGTGGGTTAAGCGTTGTGATTTCTAGATGCTCTTTTTCTAGGTTTTCACAAAGGTAAATGATAGATGTACAAGTAATTAATGCGGTAAGTCTCCTTTAGGTTTACTTATTTAGGTCTTTTTATCACATCTCTTTCAGAAAATAACATATAGAAGCATTTAATATTACTAGGCGAGTACCCGTGCTTAGCGGCATTGGTTTTCTAGCGGCAGATAATTAACGATATACGATATTGTGGTAAGTGTTTTGTATAACGTTCAAAATAGAACGTGAAAAAGGATGAAAATGTAATTACAAACTGTTGTAACATGTGATAATTCAACTCTAGCAAAAATTCTTAACATATATCAAACGACATAGAAAAATATTTAATGAAACTTAAAATAAAATATTTCTGATATTGTGGTGAGTGTTTTGTTTAGCGTTCAAAATAGAACATGAACCGATCCAAATGTAATTGCAAACGGTTGTACTACGATAACTAAAGTTTAGAAAAAAAATCTTAACATTTATCAAACAACATATAAAAACGTTTAAGGAAACTGAAAGTAAACATTACATCAGTTTTGAGATAACGTAAATTTTTATTACATTAGAATCCATGAATATTAATACGTAATGACATAATAAGCATCGATAGTGCTAATGTTACAAAAATCACTAAATAAGGCATGATATCGCCAATTTAGTTAAAAGCTGTCACATGTAAGATTTAGTCAAACGATGCAACTTTTAACGAAATGTAATTTCACATTCAATTCAAATTTTCAATTTTTCAAAAATTCAATTCAAAACAGAAAAAATTCGAATACTGTTACCAATCATGTTATCTTTCATTTTACACATGATGATGTTAGGTTACACAATTTAAATCTTCGAACACTGTTACAAATCATGTTATCTTCCATTTTACAAATGATGATGTTGGGTTACACAATATATATAATCGAACACTGTAACCAATCTTGTTATCTTCCATTTCATTCTAATGCTATTACCCCATGTTATCTTCCTGATAAGATGTGTGTCCCCGTACGTTTCCACTTTCAGATCTGACTGTTCAGATTTGTATTGGGTGTGACATGGCGTTATGTGGCCCGTTGGATTCTAACCTACACGTTATTGTAAAAGTTAATATAATCCACTGGACACATATTGTTTTCTTCTAGACAAAAGTTGCTTTAATCGAATATGCCCGTGAATAAAGTAGGGGACTTATGTTTTTACCAAATCTCACTTTCTTAATTTCAAATTTTAAAAATCTCGAATTGCTAAACTTTAAGACACTTTGAATATGCATTGTTTTCTTTAAGACACTTAAAAATCTCAATTAACATCAACGGTTCACATGAATACTCCTTAATGGCTTAGTTTTCTTTCAACTTCTTCCTTCTTTCCAAATTTATAATGCCTAGATGTAAGATTAAAAGCTTTGAATTAATCCAAAACAACATATTTTAATATTAAAAGCTATTATACAATATAACAACAAACAAAAGTGATAAGTCCCTTCTGTAGTTCTTTTCGTCAGTAGGTTGAGGAAATTTACGTCAACAATATTTCCCTGCAAAACATGAAAAAAACAAAACCACATAAACATGTTTAAATCACAGAAGCTATATCAACCAAAAAATGCCAAATATTTTAAAATTACATAAATATGCTTAATAACAAAATTTTTACCATCAACTTTATATCAAACTTTACACTATAAAATTTATAACAAATCTACACAAAAATTTATAACAAAGTTTACAATAATTTGAATGATAAACTTTATAATAAATTTTATAACAAAATATTAACAACAATTTTAATTATAAGGCATACCTATTTCCGGCGACTACATAACTTTTCCGGCTATCATTAAGGCCGCGGCGACTTTTTCCGGCAAGCTAACAACGGCTACGGCGGCGCCACTAACAAAAAATACCAAAAATGTTAGATCTACGAAAAGAACATATATAAATAAAAGTAATATCATTTGATTGAAACAATACACGGTATGCAACTTTTGACCCATTTCATGTAAACACCGAAGCCTTACCAACTGCATTTCACAACCTACCTATAGACAACCAACAATCGCACCGAAGCCATATCAGCTAACGCTTTGCAATTCGTCCTGTTTGGTGGCCCCTGAAACAATCAACAATAACCATTAGTTAACATAAAAAAATACATTAATTAATAACAAAAGTTAAAAACACTTTATATCGAAATTTATATTATCTTTATAAATACTTTTAGACAAACTTACAACTCACCAACTAAATTTATATAAACTTTATAAACAACGACGACAACAACAGATCTAAAAAAAGTCAATTATGTTAGAACAATTTAAATTCGAAAAACATATCTAGATCTATAAAAGATATCGATTCCGGCCACGGCGTAAGATTCCGGCCACGGCGGCAACGGGGCAGCAACGGATCTACAAAACAAATGTCATGAATTTTTCAACTCAAATCTATATAAGTTTTTGTTACAGACATATATCTTTACAACATTATAAGGATCTATAAAAATAAACCTTCAAAAATTGAAATATTTACAGATCTAACAAAAAAACTGCAAAAGAACCTCAAAAATAGCATGATGGTTTGAGTTCTGGTGGACCGATCGTGGTGGGTATACAAATCTTCCTCTTGTGGTTAGATCTGGTGGCGGTTGGCTGACTCAAGGGTGTTGGTAGTCGAATCGTGGTCGGTAAGTGGGTGGTGGCTGCTATGGCCTTATGAGAGATGAGATGAAATGGAAGTAATAGTGGGTTTTTTTATTGTGGTATAGTTTTCATTCATATAATGCTTTTAAGTGCAAATATACTTTCCATGCATATAAAGGTATCCATGCAAGATTAAGAGATAGTTTCCACGTTTACATGCAAGACTATAATAACAGTTGACTATTCAATTTCAATTTCAATATTCAATTTCCTGCAAGACTATAATAACAGTTGACTATTCAATTTCAATTTCAATATTCAATTTCCTGCGTTTGAGAGTTTGAGGAATATTGAATTTTAACTTTTCACAAAAGATTGACTTTCAATTTCAATTTTCAACTTTTCACAATTCCCCTTTGACCCTTTTTCCATTTAAGATAGTAGAGATAATTACACTTGCAGTTACGTTATAAAATGTTTCTATTTTATTATATAAAGAGCCACTACTCATAGCTAATTACCACTCATTGCTAGAGTTGTTATTCGGGCTGACCCGACCCGAAACCGACCCGAGTCAATTTGGGTCGGGTCAATCGGGTTCAAAATTATATTCGGGTCATCTCGAATTGACCCGAGTTCTAAACAAGGTCGGGTTCGGGTATGTTTTTAGGCTTGACCCGACCCTAACCCGGCTCAACAATATTTTTACAATGTAAAAAACTCGGGTTGACCCCGAACCCGAATTGACCCGACCCGAGTTGACATGAGTTCTAAACAAGATCGGGTTCGGATATGTTTTCTTAAGGCTTGACCCGAGTTGACCCGACCCAAGTTGACCCGAACCCGACCGGATCTACCCGAATAACACCCCTACTCATTGCTAGCCTACTACTTGCAGCTATTGTTGTCAAACACTATCGAAAGCTTATTTATGTTTTCAGCTTACTTTTTATAGGTGTGTGTTTTTAGCTTATATTGTGATTTATGTGTTATATGAGTTTATTATGTCACAACAAATTTATATAAGCTCACAAATTTTAAAATATAATCCAAAAATAAATGAACTAATGAGCCTAAAAATACGCTTTAAACAAGCACCTTTTTTAAACAACTCAGTTAACTGGAAGGATACTTTCAAGTAACTTGACTCAAGTTAGAGGATCCTCGATTATTAGATTAAAATCAAAAGTTAAGATGATGTGATTTCCCTTTAATTTTGATCTTTAATTTTAATCCAATAATTAAAGATCTTCTAACTTGATTCAAATTGTCCTATCAACTTGAGAGGATCGTTTTCCCTCGTATGATATAAAGTGCAATAAGGATGGGTTTTGGTTTAGCTTCATTCAAGATATTGACTTGATATTGAACCCGGGCCCTTGCAACAAATTTTTTTTTCTCTAAACTCATTTAATGCACATGTTAAAGCGACAAAAAAAGAGAGAGAGATCTCTGATCAAATGAAAAACTACAAAAAATAAGCGATTAAGCAGTATGTTTTAACTAATAAAAAGTCAATATTTTCATCATGTTTGATCATAATTGGAATCTGAAAGAATGATAAAAATACCGTAAGGTGCTATTTGTTACTAGTGGATGGCTTTTGAGGTGTCGAAATGAAATCATGCTTTAAAAGTGTAGTTTGGTACACAAGTTTTGGAATTATATTCATGAAAGAGTTGATTTGCACATTTTATAAAATGATTAGTACATTATAATTTATTATGTTTTGACATTTATATCCTCATACGAGTGAAAATGAGTAAAATGATGTAAATGTATAGATGTCAATAAATAATAAATTAAATGTGCTAATCATTTTATGAAGTGTGCAAATCACTGCTAATATGTGAATCAGCTCAAAACCTCATTCCATTATTGAAGGATAAAATTTGATGAATGATACTTGATACGTACAAAAGTTTTCTACTTTTCAATTATTTTCATCTACACTAAATTTCTGTTTTATCTTCCATTTATTCCATTTCTATCTCATGCTTTTATGCAAATAATAGAGTACATTTTGAGATGCAATATCAACTTAAAATACCATATACTTTTATATACTCCGAGTGTTGATATATATGTCTATAAAAGAGACCTAAAGTTATACCTACTTCCATCACAAGTGTAAACACTTGTTTTCTTTCATTATTTTTTCACCAACAACTTTTCAAATGCATCAATTATATCTTTAGGTCTAAATTTAAGTTCCTTTATGTATTATACATTTTCTCTCTCGATCTTTTTCTTTTAAACATTTTCTAAATTAAAATTCACTTTCAAACCTGTTTACAAACCAAACGCACGCTAAATAATCTCTTAAATTGGGATTTGTCTAGTTTAAAGAATTAACGAGTTACAAACATTGAATTTATACTTTTTCACATTTTTTCCCTTATTTACCTAACTCTCAAAACAGGACTAGAAAGTGAAATCAACAAAGCTGCGCGTCAATGAACCACCGTAGATATACAGGTACCACGCTGCAAAGGGCATATACACATTCGGTGTAACGGCTTAAACTACCTTGTAATATGGAAATTAACATCGATTTTGAGTAATAATTACATAACGGTACAAGTAGTAAAGTTAGTTTCAAAATTACCCAACTCTGTAAACAAAAAAACTTTGTCAAAAATTTGGATTCTGACCAATCTAATCTGCAACAAAGCAAAGACCTTTATACTGAACAATGTAAATGGGGCTGCCTTCATAAAGAAATAGTATTAACTCTTAAACAATTTGTTTAAAACGAAATTTAGTCTTAACAAATGAATTAATAAATGAAATATTACATCTAATATTAAACAACTCAATATTGACAACAAACACAAAAATATTGTACAAAATAAAATCATGCAATAGAATGTGATTTTCTCAGCACCATATGTCCCGATTCATCCTTGTCAAATAAACGCTCAATTAACTCATCCCAACTTTCACCGGGCCCTTCTCTTCTGCCGGAATCCTCCCCTTCCTCAATGTCCTGAAATGTGCCATACTGGGAAGGTAAAATTGCATGTGGAACTGCCAGAGTAACCGCCCTTTGTAGTGCTGCCTTATATTCATCGCTATGTTCTCTTGCCAAAGTTTCTTGTCTCTCCATCTTTTGTTTGGGAGGAATCTCCATTATGGGATCTTTTTCTAACATGATCTTTAGTTTAAAGAAACTAATTAGATAATTTGCATTTATAAAACGGGTTTGATTAATGGTGATAAACATTAAGAAACTCACATCTAACGCCCTGTTGGCTTCCCTTTCTATCCAAATGATGGCATGGTCGGACGTTGCATTGCAAGAAAGAACAATATGCTCAAATCTTCCGTCAACAGGCACTGCTGTTCTTACTACGGGTGGAATCCTACCACACCTGCAACCATAATAACCAAAAAATTAACCCTTCGGCAACACACATAGAAAAATACAGTTTTACCTAACCCTTCGGAATTAATGGTTGTGACTGCATAAGCAATATACCAAAAGTCAAAATGTTGAGAAAAATGGTCACAGTAGCCACTTAGGTTGTACCTGAAAGGCTTTCTCTCAACAATGTGATATAGTCGGCCAGGTGCGTATAACCTTCTTGGATCTTTGATTTTCTTCTCCTCTGATGTGCATGTATCTCGTATGCATCTTAAGCACAACAAACATGGCAAACTGTTCAAACAAGCATCGTGATTGTTGTTATCATTTAACATTGATTGATAAAACTAAAACTACATGTTCCCAGAAAGTGACATACAGTTTGACCTCAGAGGTCAAAGTCAAACTAACTATCTTCCAAAATCAAACTGATAAGGGTTGTGTAGCAGGTTTACCACCACTACCGTAGTGATACACTTATATGTCGTGATCCACACCTCGACATTAACAAAAAGCTTACCCCCACAGTATGATTTTGTGGTCTGTTAGGATCAAGGTTTTTCACATGTAAGCAAATTGTTGAACAGCTTAATATCATATACTTTCTTAAGATTAATCTACCTGTAGTCTGTATACTGTGTATCTGATATAAAGGCATTAATGATCTTAACATGAGACTCTTACCAGAAAACTGATTTAAATATGTCTTCCAGCGGTGTGGCTGTTCTTGGCAAGAAATCATCCTGTTTCATGAATGCAAACAAGTTAAACACCAAAAGGATAGTCAAATACGTCAATGCTCTCAAAACTGTTCCATATTATTTCACTCACTATACAGAAAAACTTGCCTGGAGCACAACGGAATTGATAATATCTGCATATCTCACAGCTAAATTCAGTGACATGCATCTAGCGGGTGCAATAGAATAACACCGAACCCTCTTCCTATCAATATTTCCCAACTTATCTCTGTTTTTCACAATAACCATGGTCAACAATGCAGCCACCCCCGACCCAAGTGAGTGACCCGTAAGAGTTAAAGTATAACTCGGGTAATCCTCCAACAACTTCCTCAAAGTCTCACTTTCTGCATCTAATACAACTCCAGCTGCTTTTAACAACCCATTATGAACATACCCACCATCAAATTTCCTCCGACCCAACTTATTATCCAACAAAACCGCATAATCTTTATGGCTAGCCAAATTAAGGCCTCTAATAGCAAGTACTATATCAGCATGAGCATGATCAAGATACAACAGATACGGTGGAGCCCGCCCATGAGTGTCTTCATATGTTCTTTTTAGAATTATACAATTCGGATCAATTCCATATCCACCAGGTGGTTCCCAAAGAGGGCATCTAAGATCATCTTCATATACTGCAAGAATATATCGACAAAGCCTAGGGACTGGTTCAAATTCCTCAGCTGTGGCAAGACCCCATGTCTCACTGTCGTGGCCTGCTGTATGTAGGCATCGCTTCCAAGCCCAACGAGCACAAGCTATACAATAAACACATTCAAGAATAGGGACACCACCACATATGATCGACATTGTGGCTGCAAAGGCACAATAATGTCAGCAAGGAAGATGCATTTTCATGTAACTTGTGGAAATCAATTAATCATATACAAACACACTCTCACTTCATTTCTAACTCGGTCACTCGATTTTGACAGGAAAAACTGTAAATAGTAATGTCTTTAACAGTTCTTATAACAGTTTCGATGTTGAATTCTCTTGTAAGGTTTTATAACTTAAACGGTTTTGGTACCCAATTTCTAAGTTAACTGACCAAAGGCGAAAGATAAGCTAAAAGTTGCAATTTGCCATTAGTCAAAAGCTAAAAGTGATTAGAACTTAAAAATTTTGATCAAATAGATGGAAGGTCAACACTCAACAGGATGCTTAAAAAAATTCAGGATTTTAGTAGTATTTTACTATATCCAACTACAAACTGAAGCTATAGTAACTAACATCATATAATCAAGAAAACAACAATCAAGAATTCAAGATTATGACCATTTCTGTTCAAGAAACAATGATCAAGATCAAAACTTTAACAACCCAGTTAAGGGTTTATCAAATAAAAGAAACCCAATATATAAAACTAAAATAACAATTCAAAAAGAAAAGATTCAAAAAGTGTATGAATAAAATTTAAGAAAACTGAAAAGTATTAACTTTTGGAGTTTACCTTAGAATAAAAGTAAGTCAACTGGTTCTCCAAGCATTGAGCTATGCTGTTAAGAATACACACAGTATATTTATTTATTTATTTATAAGATGATGATAGTGAAATAAAACACAATCTAAAAACATCATCATCAATTCATCATCAATAAATATTGTCTTCTTAGAGGATATTCCCATTTTATAAGTCACGTGACATGCACGTGTTTTAGTCATCATTTTCATATATTTATTATTGGGCCCTTTGTTAGCCTGTAATCTAATGGACATGGACTTGTGTAATTTACGTTTATACCCCCTTGTTCTTGCACTAAAAGTGCATCAAAATGTCTACATTAGTACTAGTAAATCATTCTCTGTCAATTGTTCATATCTATATTAGCATTAGACCATGTTCTGGTTCGGTTAAGGATCAAGTTTTGCACACCCGTCGCCAAATTGTGGAACCAGATGAGAGCCGAAATAGAGGCTTTACTACAAACCTTAAAATGGAAATGTTACATACATATCGATGTGAGCACAAAGTGGAACCATCTACTCTAAGTCACACTGGAAACCGCAAGTTTTCAGGTCATATATTCTCGCTTTCTTCCTGTATGACGACTCCAACAATGCTAAATGCAATGAAGCATACCAGAAGAACTACAAAAATTGCAACAGATGCATATGAGAACATAATCATGTCTTGAACTTGTGCGTCAGTTTTACTTTGACCTCTTCCACTTGTTTCCCGGCCTTCGATGTCCATTCTTTCAGTTGAGATATAAAATAGAGTACCTTCTGGATGATCCTATCAATTATTTCTTTGGATTTTCCCTTTAAATTGGTGGTCAATGGCCTGAGTTTGTCAACCAAGTTTTGAGCACGGCTCTTGGTTCCTTCGATTGAAAGCTGGTCCCCAGCCCTGAGCCATGTAGCTCCAGCATTTGCATCTTCATGAAGATCTTGGTCCACGACGATCTTTATGCCTTGACTTTTCCAGTGGTCTCTAGCCTCCTCTAAGACTTTTGCTTGCTCTCTAGTTCTTTTTGCCTCGTCTTCAGCCCAAGACCTGATGACAAGATGAAAAAACAAATCAGTGTAGGCTGCATTACTTAATATGCAACACTAATTTCAACTCTGTCTCCCATGAAATCTTGTTATTTGCTACAGTTTGCAGTTTTGCAGGATTTTATAGATTTACCAAATGCGCAGGCATTAATATGAAGGCTTCCTTGATGATAGGAAGAAAACTAAATAACCGGCCTACACTTATTTAAATAACAAATCTGTTTTCTACACTAAAGCGATTTAAGAGGTTGTAAGGATATGACTACACTTTAGGCAACTATCGAGCTATCTGATCTGTTACAATTTAGCTGCATTTTGAAAGTCTGCATTTGACCATTAGTAATCGAATATTTATTAACTAGCAAAATGGATGTTTTTCAAACAAGCATGATGTTTTGTTGTAATGTGTGGTCAATGTACCAAGTATATAGAGGTTTCAGAAGAACAAAATAAGAAAATTGTAGCTAACCTGGCCATGGACAAGGCTTTGCGCTCAATTTCGAGCTCATGCTGCAACTTTGCAATCTCCTCATTCTCAATTTCGACATCTGTTAGAAGCTTGTTTAATCTTTCCTTCTCATGTAATATCTCTACTTTGTTGCTCATAATACTCGACAACTGTTCCTCAACTTCATGCCTTAACTTTGAAAAAACTTCCATTTCTGAATCAACAGCAGCACGCTCTTCCATTAATTTGATGTTTTCTTTCTCACGCTCCGCCTTTAAGCTCTCTAATTCTTGCTTTACATCTTCAGCCATTTTGTCCACAGTGGTTATCTTTTCCATTTCGAGCAAAAGATCCTTCTCAAACTTTGCATTGAGATCTTTCTCTACTTGTTCAACAAGAGCAGTATGTGCAGCAACAGCTTTCTCAGCAATAGACTCTGCTTCAATACGTGCAAGTTCCTCACTAACTATGTCAGAAGCCTCACCAGATGCAAGAGCAACAGCTGCTTGTGCTTTTGTCACTGGTTTATTCGGCTGAAATAGCCTTGTGTAACCTAGAAAAACAAAATAAGTTGATTTTCAATCAGGAAAAAGTGACTGAATAAGTAGAGACGGAAAAATGGGCAGGTTGGGTAACGGACTAACGGGTCAAAAACACGAATAAAGTTGCATCTGCTCAAACAGGATGACTCGAGCCACATGAACCTAGAACACTTATTTGTCAAAAATATAATCTATCAATGACAACCTCATTTTCTAAATAAAATCACTTAACAGATTTTTTTGCATTGAAATTACACTTTGGAAGACTTCTCGACCCATTTCACCTGCTTCCTATTTTGGTGTTTTAGTTTATCCCTTTGACCCGTTAAAAATATAACATAACACGAACTAACCGATCCATAAGTAAATGGGTCAAATTTGCAGCCTCTAGAAAGAAGTAACCAGCAGTGATGGAAGTTAGAACTCACCAAACGCAAGGGCTACTATTCCTTGTTCTCCTGCTGACAAATCTGCTATGAGTGCAGGCCATGCATCTGGATTGATCCTGTCAATGTCTATGAATCCGGAAGATTGCTGAAGGATCTGTAACATAATGGAATATTACGAATTAATGAAATTTCAATAAAAAAAATTGGATTTAATTAAAGTGGTACAACCATTCTGTCAGCTACAGGAAGCACTCTTTTCTCCAGGGACATTTTCCAGCTCACAAGATCCTGCCGAGACAAGGGGCTGCTCGGTACAAGTAACATAACATGTGTCAACTCCAACTTATAGATGTGAAAATGATTCAATTTCGGTTAACTAATTGCTAATGGGTCAAAAGTATAAGATGTTAGTTGAGCTAAAAAGAAAACAAGTCAGATAGTTCAACAGGTTACTACTCTCTGATGCATTTGAACCTAATAGTGGTGGAAAGTCACCTTTCAGGGCAGAAGTTCAATGAACTCTCATCCTGATCCGAAGGGTTCATGTCGTGTCTTGAAAGCTTGCTGGAAATAAGTCCAGCTTCTGCCAAGCCTGAAGATCCAAATCCATTAGAGACATGATATAGCAAAAATAATACATCCCAAACCATGCAACAGCATATGTCAAAATATTAAAATCAAGAAAGTTCAGATTTCTCGCTTCACCTTGAATGGATGAAAAGTCAGGATCTTCAGGTGTAATGTCATCAAATGCAAGTTCAGTAACATTCTGAATATACATTGCAGGATACACTTTTGACATAGTGCTCCTACAGAGAAAATATTTACAAATAGTTCTTTATTAGTTCAACACCAACACTTTTTCTCAAATTAAAAACAGCAAAATATCAGTGTACAGCAAATTTGAGTTAAAAAAAAGCTTCAATGCAAGTATATGCACCTCGATAGAGAATTGCTTGCAGAAACCAACCAGCGAGCATATTCACGGCGAGTACATATATCGCAAGGTTGAACATTTCCCTCAATAACCTGAGAGTATTATGCTTGCATGTCTTAGTATTACTACCATTTCCAGCATAATGGATTAATTGAAGATTTCTGTATGCATTCATTTTGCATGCTTTATCATTTTACTGTATAAGATAAAAGACGGTACGTTTATGGCATCATTTGACAATTAACACAACTATGCAGATTTAATCAAGAAGGTAAACAGTGAGGAAGGGTTATTGAAAGATAAATTATGTAAGCTAGACAAAAGTGACTCCAAAGAAACCAAAACGGTAGACTGCACTCTGAAGAAATGAATGATATTATAGCTGGAAAGATAGGCGGAGCGGCGGGTTATTGGTCACACTAGTAATTTCAGAGCATATCAATACAGGTTGGGTTGACCGCCAACTTTTTGGAATGAAGCAGTTTAGGAGGTTGTGAACACTTAAATATGTGTTGGGGGTCTATAAAAAAAATTTACCCCATTTATTTTCAACTAAATTTTACATAACCCAAATATACCCATTTTCAAATGAAATGGTTGAATTGTCGGTCTACTCCACCACTTATGAATTTGATGCAGCTGACTATTAAACAGAATATTACGAAACATCGACAATTATTATATTGAAGTTTTAGGTTACACCTTTTTATCAATATAACTTCCATACTTGCAAGGCTGCTAATGTCTGCCCGTGAACTTGATCTACAACTATATATACTTCATCATCAATATATAGCTATATGCTCATCATACAGAATACGCACCTTCAATACTTGCAAGGCCGCTAATGTCTGTGCCTGAACTTGATCAACAACTGCAGGAACTATCACCTTCCCTGGGAGGACCTGTGGAGCTGAAGAAACAACAGATTGAGCAGGCATGCTAGCACAAGAGGCAAACTTCCCAACATCCATAGAGTAAAACATTGACGCATTCTTTATGTCATTCTTATAATTATTATAAAAAAAAAGTGACGCCCTCTTAATGTTATCTTATTATGGCAATGCTGGTTCTGACTTTGGCATGCTCTATAACCCGTTTTTTCTAAAGTCCATTTTTCCTCTGTGTTCGCTAATTGAGATTCTAAGGTTGCGCCTAAGTGGAGCTGACAGGTACCTTCAAAGCCAATGGCTCATTCGATGTATGCCGTATATGGATTTTATCTGCAACCACGTATCTTGGTTTTTGAAACTTTTACAAAATATAATTGATTTAAATTAAACTTCACAGAAAAGATAAGTAATAACTGTTTAAGGCTCGTTTTTTGTGTTAGAGTGGTAAGTACAGAATGCAGTCTTTTTTATATGTAGAAATATGGAATGTCATAACTAAAACGGCACAATATCAGATCAGGCATCTCAACCGTATACAGAGTATAACAGCATTGACATGTTCATCCTTTGACAGGCACATTGTATGTTTGTAGCTATCGCTGGTTGTACAAGAATGCAACATTTTAAGTTGTTGAATGATGAAAAAAGATTCCATACGGAACAAAGACGTTGTCTATACCTGTCTTTCCTTCCAAATGTGTATCGTCTTGTGATGTGCCATCTCCGTTACTTCCATCGTACTCAACAGTATCACTTTCCTCAGCCGACGACAACGTCTCTTCTTGTTGTTGTGTAGTCATTTTCCATTTCGACACTATAAAGAAATTACATAATCAGGCACAGAATATGCATACATTCTTTTAGCAAAAAGCAAAATGTTATTTTAATTACCTGAGGCGCTTTTGCTTATAGAAAACACTGCAAAGGCGAGTCCAGTAACAAGCACAACTCCAGCTCCCACTACTACAGCTGAAAGTAAACTAGTTGAGGCGCGTTATCAGGTATTGCAATAAATAATCTTAGCTAGGGGGTGTTTATTTAAGCTTATATTATGTGACCCGCTTATATTTCGTAAGCCCAGCTCATTTTTTAAACTCGTGAGCTTATTGGGGTGTTTGGATCAGCTTATTTAAGCCGCTTATGGGCTTATTTGACTTTGGAAAAGCCAATAAGCTCACTTTCGGAAGCTTATCAAATTCACCTTATTGGCTTAAGCCAATAAGCTAAAGCTAATAAAAAGCTCTAAAAAGTGAGCTTATCGGCTTTTACAAAAGCAAATGAGGGCATAAGCGGGCTAAATAAGCTTATCCAAACGCCCCAATAAGCTCACGAGTTTGAAAATAAGGTGGGCTTACGAAGTATAAGCGGGTCACACAAGCTAAAGTTAATAGTAATAAGGTCTAAAAAGTGAGGTTTCCAAAATGAAATAAGGTAATCCAAACGCCCCCTATTATATATGGTCATAAGTTTTCGCATAAGCCGAAATGACTGAAGTCGAAACGAACCTAATTTTGGTTTGGGCTTTGAATCATTGGGTTTAGGGGTGGCATTGTTCTCAAGGAACCATCCGGAATAAGAGGAGTTGGTTGTTGGTTGTGGAGTAACAACATTGGCATTTCCGTTACCGTTATCCGATGGTTGTTGAGTAACAACGTTGACACTGGCGTTACCGTTATCTCTAGAAGCCGAAAAACATGGAAAAGATTGACGTAGATATAATAAGGGTGATTTGGTTAATCGAATTTGATAAGAAGAAGAATAATAATAAGGAGGTGGTCGTGTTGTTGTTGTTGTTGTTAAAACATTATTACTATTCATCATCATTTGCTCTGCTGCTAATTTCAGCTCTAGTTAGTGTAGGGTTTCTTTCTTGTTAATGGGATTGGGAGGGAGACGGTACTCTTTTTTACTGTACTTTCTTTTACCCCATTTAAAAACCACCAAATTCAGCTTCTTTTAGACCGGTAGTCACCACGCGTTAAATAACTTGCTCACGCATCCAACACTGTGCGTGGTGGTCACAAGTCGGAATTGATTTGGTAACAAACTTGTTCGAATTCATTATTTTTCGTGTGTGTGATTGTATTGTGTTATATATTTTCGTTCAAGTGTCGTGTGGTTGTCTTACTTTTAAGTACAATGGGTTACGTTTCGTAATTAAGAGTACAAGGTATAATTTCTTGTTGTAGAGTGATGTTTTAAAAAAAGTGCTATTATGCTGTCTTATTATTTTTTCCAGTAACACAAAAATCTATCACTCAGCATAAAACATCCCATCCTCATATAAAAGTTGTGTCATAGGTAAAAGTGATGTTATGGTCTACACATAACTCAATAAAACAAACACACCAATGTTGCAAAAATCATGAATTGGTAGTCTCGACCCTCTTGTATCTTGTAATCGGTTTAGGCGTGATTAATCAAATTGGCATTTCCGGTAAGTTTTTGGTATTTTCAAAGAGTTTTAGGTAACCCAGTAAGATTTTCCTTAAAAATACATCTTGTAATAAATAGAAACAACAACTATAAATGATTAAAACAAGTTTACGGCGAGTTTCGAAAATTTCCTGTAAGATTTGCAAGTGTCTGGCAAAGTTTGTCTACCGTTGACCACAGTTGACCGATTTACACAAATCAAATAGGTTGGTAGCCCAGTAGCGTTTAGACGGAGATTAATTGGCCTTGTAGGCCTTCCTTTTGCAACACTGCAACACACACACACACACACAAAATAAAAAATAAAAATAATAAAAAAAATCACGACGTGAGCCGCTTGGGTACAGCACGAGAGATGATGTGGTGTTGGCGCCATGGAGCTCGGCTGGTGGAATGTACCATAGGCTCTAAGTATGGTGTGGTTGTTTTACATTTAGTAATCACTTTTTTTTTAATAACGATAATTAGTTATCTCATAATTTATATATCACAATCACCTCGCATGTTCTAAGTCCGATTTGAATTAACAACCATTTAGTTAAGAAGCTTAACATAAGGTACCATTAGAAGGTTGGTTTGGTGAATAGAGTTAATGCAATGTGGAACTGGGGTGACAATCGTTAATGTAGTCACCAATACATCTAAGCATTTATTTTCAGTCTCAAGAAAAGTATGTTCGAGTTTTGTCATATTAGCCTATGTGTGCCTTCTTTTGTTAGCCGTAAGTGGGTAATTAGGCCTGATTTGTGAGTTTTGGAAATTAGAATTTTACCATTATAAATAATGGTCAGCAATAAAGTTATATCTACGGAGGTTTACAATGTCTAACATGGTACCAATAGCCAAAGTACACGATCCTAACCTAAACTCTTCAGCCGTCATCTCCAGCCGCTGGCTACACGCCAGAGGTTTAGAGGCCTCCCTTTAAACCTTACCGCAACCCATCTTCTTCATCATTCTAAAAACAATAAAATACAATCTCTATTAGTATTTAGTAACAGTTGGTTTGATACTCATGGTCAAAAGTGACGGCTGAGGCATGCATAAAAGAAAAATCCGAATACCCCATCTCATATTATCATTGTACGTAAAAAAAAATGGAGCAGATTTGGTTTCGAATTGGTCGCCAAAGAGTGTTATCCTTTTGTTTGATTAATGGCTTGTGGTGGCGATTATTATAAATGAATTGAGGAATAAAATGGGTCTTGTTTGATTTTGAAAAAAATAAAAATAAAAAAAAAATAATAAAAAAAATAATGGTGGATCTTTATGTTTTTCTATAAAAAAACATGTCCCGTTTGTTCAGAAGGTTCTTTGGGGGTTGAAGTTTTAGAACCAACTTTCGTTTTCTAATATTTTCTTTCATTCGTTTTAGTTGTAGGGGATAATTTGAGTTATCCCGTTTTCTTATCCTTTTCTTGTGTTGGTGATTTGTGCTAAGGTTACAAATCCACACATTATTATCGTGTTGTTCGTGCTTTAGGTCACGAGCTTGTGTGTTGGTGATTTGTGCTAGGTCACAAATCCACACATTATTATGTTAATGTTTTGTTTTTCGTTTCTTCTCTAGTTTACTACTCAGTCCGAGCTTTCGCGATTTTGCCGCTCAGACTGCGAGGGAGTGTTAGCCGTATTAGTCATTGGGCTCAAGCCCGTTATCTATATGATTCCATATACTTGTATTTATAGGTATCTTTATATCACGATATGAATGAATCAAATCAAATAATATCATTCAGATCTCAATCTGATTTGTATACTCTTTGATATGAGTTTTAAGTGAAGTCAAAAAAGTCAACACAACACCACATTATCATAACTGATTTTCATATATCCGTTTTGGCGAGGAAATCAGTTAAATCATTCCTTGTATAAAATCATTCACTTGTAATCATTTAGATCATCTCTTTGAATTGTAAACAATATTCTCTCTGTAACAAATTCACTATCCTAATAACAAATCACCAATTTGTCCAATACTCTTTTCTAGTTCTTGAGTATTCACATTTTGTTGAAGATCTTTATCATTTCTATAATTAGAGATCTAAAGATCATATTAATTGGTATCAAGAGCCTACAATCCTGCACCTATCCACCATATCCAACTGAATTATGTTAGAATTCAGTTATTCCATCATAATCAGTTACACAACCAGTTCTTGAATTCTGTTCTTTTGTAAACAATAATCATGGTGGGTACAAGATCCACTGAGAATGCTAGAAGTGAACTAGATAGGCCGGTTACAATGGAGGATCTCATGCGTACTATCACTGAAATGGGTGCTACAATCAGAACCTTGGAGAATAGATTGAATAATGGAGAAGGTACCAGTCAAAGAAATGGAAATCTTGGGAGTCAAGGTGGTAATCAGCAGATGCAGTTTAATAGAGTCACCAAGATTGAGTTCCCAAAATTTGGTGGAGGGGATGATGTTAGAGGGTGGCTATTCAAGTGTGAACAGTTCTTTAAAGTGGACAACATCCAATATGATTGTAAGGTAAATCTTGTTTCAATCCATTTACATGATTTTGCTTTAATGTGGCATAAACAATTTGTGAGGTATCTTGGGGAAGATGTGTCTTGGAATGTGTATAGAGAAGCAATTTTGAAAAGATTTGGATCTGTTTATGATGATCCTTTGGGTGAAATCAAGAAACTCAAACAAGTAGGCAATATTCAAGATTACATTGATGCTTATGACAGATTGTTGTGTAGAGTAGATTTGCCTGATGAACAATGTATGAGTTTCTTTATGGCTGGGTTACAAAGTGAGATTGAGTTAGCTGTGAGAATGTTTAGGCCAAGATCTCTTGCAGATTTGTATGGGTTATGTAAACTGGAAGAAGCTAAGTTGAATGTGCTAAAACAGAACCTGTAACAATTCGCATTTTTGGGTCACTATTCATTTTTACTATTCACTGTTACTATTCACATTTTACTATTCACTCTCGAAATTTTTATTTCACATTCTCGTAAGATAAATTATTTTAGTAATGACCTGAGAGTTCGACAATCGTTAAATCATTTTCGCAAAAGTTATTAAGAAAACATTGTTTTAAAGTTTCGTTTTGGTCGGAACACCATTTCAACATCCCGCGCATAACGAAAACCAACTCTGACAATTTTCCCCACATCAGATTAATTTTTAGATCACTCATAATTAATTTTAGAATTTTTAAAATTTCTTTTAAATGTTACCAAATAAACCCTGAGCCGTACGAGACTAAACTTACGTTTTAAACAAATCTACGAAGAACCAGACTTAACCATTCTTGCACTGTATTTTATAAAATGTTTAGAAACTTTTACATTTTTTGGAAAAGTCAAACATATTTCCCTCCTCCTTTGACCATAAAGAAATTAACCTTGTACGTTCTACACTTTTGATTAAATCGCATAACTTTTAGACTTCACGTATAACTGTTAAGTTATCCCACGTACGACGAAAACCATATTTTGACATCTCATATCACTTTTAGACTAATTTTAGTCTACTCTAAATAAATTCACGGTCATTTTCCTAAAATCTCGTTCTTTTCTGATAAATTGCATTTTACGCGTTTTTTACCTGTGTTTCCAGCTTTAAGCAGCGTTTTTGCACCCAATAAGACTTATCACTCATTTTATATTTTTAGATGGAGTATAATGATGAGTTTCATCATTCCTACAAGTTTCGTATTTTTACGATACCCGGTTTTACGTTTTATGACTTAACAACTTACCGTTAGCGGTTTTCGGAACCAAACTACACTCCGTAAAATCAAGATAAGATCAAGAAATTCCAATATTATCCACCACCTCACCATATGAACGTGTATAAACACATGTAGGGATGATATTTGATCATTCCTTAGATCATTACAAGTATACAACTTAACCATGGTTAGTTTTTAACCCAATATATAGTTAACTCCTAAAATTTCCCTATAATTACCAAGCTAAAACCTTCATAATTTCTTGCACCACACCTTCTTAACATCTAAAGTCCTAAACCTAAGGCATTTCTTATAGATCTTGTAAGAACATTCATGTGTTCTTGTAGAAAACTAGTGTTTGATCTTCGTTCTTGAAAGTTTTCAAGAAAGAATCGTTATAATCTTCAAATAACTTCAAATCTCCAAAAAGACGTTGTTATAATCTTCTTTTCTTCTTCAGGTTCTCAAGAAGGCGTTGTTATAATCATCTAATAGCCTTGGGTTTTCGAAGATTGCAAATTCTACTTCGAAGCTCCGCTAATATTTTATTTTTCTATAATACTCAAGCATTCTTTTTTAAGGTAAGTATATAATACTCAAACTTATTTAAATACTTATAAACTTTGTTAGTTTATTTATTGTATTTATAAACTCTTAATATATCATATAATCAAGTAATAAAAAATACATGTTTTACGTATTGAGCACTACAACACTAGGGAACTTCATGTGAGGGGTTCATTTGGGTAAACGGATCGACGAGTTTTTGGATTTACGAATTAAAGTGTCCTAGCTCCTCGAACGTTTACTCCATGACCTCTGAATTGTGATGGCCCGAACGGTAGTACGAGATATCCAAACTAAAACCATTTCTATAAACAAATATACAAATACTACTTCATGATCAATATAATGGCATATATAGGCTCGTTCATGTTTTCTTAGGCATTATTCCGAACCTAAGAGTTGACATCATATTCTAGGTTATACGTAGAGACTTTCAGGCTTATCCATCGATCCCGTTATACGTTGTGATATCATTTTTAAGGTGAGTTCTTAGCCCCGTTTTTATACTCGTTTGAAACTTTTGGGGGTGATACAAGCTCAACTACTTGCTTTTACTTTTACAAATACTCAAAACCTTATACTTAATTGCATTATACTTGATTGAATTATACTTGATTGCGTTATACTTAATTGTGTTATACTTAAGTTTGAAAGTCTCCCAACATACACGGAGCAGTCCAATTTGAAAGTCTCCTAACATACACGGAGCAGTCCAATTCGAAAGTCTCCCAACATAAACGGAGCAGTTCTCTATCGAAAGTCTCCCAACATACACGGAGCAGTCCAATTTGAAAGTCTCCCAACATAAACGGAGCAATCCAATTTGAAAGTCTCCCTTATCGACGGAGCAACACTAAGTGCAATAATGTAAACTATTATGACTGTATATGTGCTTGACTATAAAATGTACTATATTTTAGCAGTGGGTTGTAAACACAGGTTGCAGGTTTTGTATGGGCGGAACTTGGAACTGAGTGGATTTACAATGCCTTTGTTGTGTGAACATTCTTTAAAGGATTTACATGTTAAACAAACTCTATGAACTCACCAACCTTTGTGTTGACACTTTTTAGCATGTTTATCTCAGGTCTTAAGGCGATAGCTAGAGTTTGAAGCATAGAGTCGCACGACATATTTTGAAGACTTTATGCATTCGTATTTACCATTCGAAACATATTGTAAATATTTATATATTATACTTTGGGACCTCATTGTTTGTAACTCTGATTTCATTAATCGAATGGTAAATTTTCAAAACGTCTCATTTAGAGGTCGTTTTCTATAACTTGTCTGCGATATTTTGGGGGTGTTACAGAAGCATAGGCCATCACTTTTACCAACACCAAGATTCCAAAACTCAATTCCAAATACTGACCCAAAACCTTTATCTTTACCAGCACCTAATCCAAATTGGAGAATTAAGGTTGTGACTGTGCCAAACACCTCATTCAGGAAACAATTACACACAGAAAGAGTGAGATGAGAAAAGACAAAAGAACCAATGTTTTTATTGTGATCAAAGATATACTCCAGGGCATAAATGTGGGGGACAAGTGTTTTCTCTTGAAGTTTTAGGGGAGAACAATGAAGAGGTGTTGGAAGAAGTTGGTACTGGTGGTGAAATGGAAATTGAAACAGAGGAAACAGGGGAATTGATTGACTATGTGCCACAAATCTCTCTAAATGCTATCAATGATACCACTACTTACAAGACTTTGAGAGTTTATGGTAATGTAGGGAATCATAAGCTTCATATCTTAATTGATTGTGGCAGTACTCACAATTTCATGGATGTCAATACTGCTAAGAGAATAGGCTGCAAACTTAGTAGTACTTGTCCATTTCAAGTGGATATAGCTGGTCAATGGGTCTGCAAAGAGTTTAAATGGAAGTTACAAGGTGAGGAGTTTGAAACTGATGTGATGATTTTGCCTTTAGGAGGATGTGAAATGGTACTTGGAATTCAGTGGTTATCTACATTAGGTAACATACTAGCTAATTTCAAGGAATTAAGGATGAAGTTTAAGCATAAGGGAAAGACTGTGTTGTTGAGAGGAACACAAAAGACTGGAGTGCAATGGAAACAAGGGAAGAAAATGCAAATTCAAACACCCCAAGCTGAATTGTCCTCTATGATGTTATGTGTTTATCTAACCACCTCACTGAACATGATTGCAGCAACCAACAATGGGTCAGATGAGTCACCAAAAGAAGTTACTGAGTTAGTTAAGGAATTCACTGATGTTTTTGAAGTACGTACTAACCTTCCACCCATTAGACCTTTTGAACATAAAATTCCACTCAAAGAAGGAACTTTACCCATTAATGTTAGACCTTACAGACACCCACCCACACAGAAGGATGCAATTGAAATCATGGTGAAGGAGTTACTTGACACTGGAGCAATCAAGGATAGCCAAAGTCCATTTTCCTCTCCAGTGGTTATGGTTAAAAAGAAAGATGGATCTTGGAGGATGTGTGTGGACTATAGACAACTGAATAGTGCTACCATCAAAGACAAGTTCCCAATACCAGTAATAGAGGAATTGATTGATGAGTTTCAGGGTTCTGTGTACTTCACCAAGTTGGATTTAAGGTCTGGCTATCATCAAATTAGGATGTTCCCTCCTGACATAGAGAAAACAACATTCAAAACACATGACGGACACTATGAATTTCTGGTAATGCCCTTTGGTCTCACCAATGCTCCTTCTACTTTCTAAGCTTTAATGAATTCTGTCTTCAAAGAGTATTTGAGGAAGTTTGTGTTGGTATTCTTTGATGATATACTTTTGTATAGTCCTACTTTGGAAGATCATTTACAGCAAGTAAGATTGGTTTTGCAAATTTTGAGGAATAACACACTCTTTTCTAAACAGTCTAAGTGTGTTTTTGGTGCACAAAAAGTGGAATACTTGGGTCATGTGATCACTAGAGAGGGAGTGGCTACTGACAGTTCTAAAATTGAAGCTATGAAAAGCTGGCCAGTGCCTGTTAATCTCAAGCAATTAAGGGGATTTTTGGGTTTGACTGGATACTACAGAAGATTTGTGAAGAACTATGCAGTTATTAGTCATCCGCGGACTCAACTACTTAAGAAGAATGGGTTTGTTTGGTCAGAAACTGCACAAGTGGCATTTGATAAGTTGAAATGAGTTGTTTGTTATTGAGACAGATGCTTCCCAAGGAGGAATTGGAGCAGTGTTGCAACAGGGTGGTCATCCAGTAGCTTATTACAGCAAGAATCTAGCTCCTAAACATCAATCATTGTCCACTTATGAGAAAGAATTTTTGGCAGTTATACAAGCTTTGGGTAAATGGAGAGGGTATCTTTTGGATAGACATTTTAAAATCAAAACAGACCATTTCAGTTTGAAGTATTTGTTAGAACAAAGAATTACAACACCTACACAGATGAAGTGGCTACCTAAGTTGATGGGGTTTGATTATAAGATTTTGTATAAGAAAGGGAGTGAAAATAAAGCTGCAGATGCCTTGTCCAGGGTACCTACCAGCGCACAGTTGCTACATCTAGCCCTTTCTACAATTTCAAGTGACTACATGCAGAGGATACTTGATTCTTGTAAGGAAGATGAGGAATTGCAGAAGATTGTATCTGACTTGGAAGATAATGCTCAATCACACAAGCACTACAGTTTGGTACATGGGCAGTTGAGAAGGAAATGAAAGGTAGTAGTTTGGTACACAAGCACTACAGTTCGGTTTTGTTCATCCTTTGACAGGCACATTGTATGTTAGTAGCTATCGTTGGTTGTACAAGAATGCAACATTTTAAGTTGTTGAATGATGAAAAAAAATTCCATACTGAACAAAGACGTTGTCTATACCTGTCTTTCCTTCCAAATCTTTATCGTCTTGTGATGCGCCATCTCCGTTACTTCCATCGTACTCAAGAGTATCACTTTCCTCAGCCGACGACAACATCTCTTCTTGTTGATGTGTAGTCATTTTCCATTTCGACACTATAAAGAAATTACGTAATCAGGCACAGAATATGCATACATTCTTTTAGCAAAAGCAAAATGTTATTTTAATTACCTGAGGAGCTTTTGGTTATAGAAAACACCGCAAAGGCGAGTCCAGTAACAAGCACAACTCCAGCTA
The DNA here is from genome assembly GCA_910596185.1 of Chrysanthemum makinoi. Lineage (NCBI taxonomy): Eukaryota > Viridiplantae > Streptophyta > Magnoliopsida > Asterales > Asteraceae > Chrysanthemum > Chrysanthemum makinoi. The sequence goes on from OU343218.1 coordinate 233,362,926, forward strand.
ATCCAGCTCCCACTACTACAGCTGAAAGTAAACTAGTTGAGGCGCGTTATCAGGTATTGCAACAAATATAATAGTCATATCTTAGCTAGGGGGTGTTTGTTTAAGCTTATATTTGGCCATATGTGATCCGCTTGTAAGCCCAGCTAATTTTCAAACTCGTGAGCTTATTGGGGTGTTTGGATCAGCTTATTTAGCCCGCTTATGGGCTTATTTGAGTTTGGAAAAGCCAATAAGCTCACTTTCGGAAGCTTATCAAATTCACGTTATTGGCTTAAGCCAATAAGCTAAAGCTAATAAAAAGCTCTAAAAAGTGAGCTTATCGGCTTTTACAAAAGCAAATGAGGGCATAAGCGGGCTAAATAAGCTTATCCAAACGCCCCAATAAGCTCACGAGTTTGAAAATAAAGTGGGCTTACGAAATATAAGCGGGTCACATAAGCTAAAGTTAATAATAATAAGGTCTAAAAAGAGGGGTTTCCAAAATGAAATAAGGTAATCCAAACGCCCCCTATTATATATGGTCATAAGTTTACGCATAAGCTGAAATGACTGAAGTCGAAACGAACCTAATTTTGGTTTGGGCTTTGAATCATTGGGTTTAGGGGTGGCATTGTTCTCAAGGAACCATCCGGAATAAGTGTTGGTTGTTGGTTGTGGAGTAACAACATTGACATTTCCGTTGCCGTTATCCGATGGTTGTTGAGTAACAACGTTGACACTGGCGTTACCGTTATCTCTAGAAGCCGAAAAACATGGAAAAGATTGACGTAGATATAATAAGGGTGATTTGGTTAATCGAATTTGATAAGAAGAATAATAATAAGGAGGTGGTCGTGTTGTTGTTGTTGTTAAAACACTATTAATCATCATTTGTTCTGCTGCTAATTTCAACCGTAGTGTAGGGTTTCTTTCTTGTTAATGGGATTGGGAGGGAGACGGTACTCTTTTTTACTGTACTTTCTTTTACCCCATTTAAAAACCACCAAATTCAGCTTCTTTTAGAGCACACGGAGAGGAACTCCTATCACACGCCAAATGCAAAAAAAATAACTGATGGCGTGCCAAACATGATACAAGGCAATACGCCATTTTTGTGCCAAAGGGGATTCAACCATTTGAATGGCTCACGCCAATCGTGTATCCATTTTCCCTTTTGATTTTGTGTTTGTATGTTTTATTTTCTTTCTGTTTTTCGTTTTTGTTTTTTTTCAGGTAAAACGATGGAGATGCTATGATGAAGAAGATGAATAGTGTTTACTTTTTGTCTACCAATTAATGTTACGTGAATAGTGTTTACTTGTTGTCTACCAATTAATGTTACTTTTTGACTTTTTGTCTACCAATTAATGTTACTTTTTCGTTAAAAAAGTTTAATGTTACTTTTTAATGTCTACCAATTAATGTTATTTTTTGTTTACCGATTCGTATTTGTATACCAATTAATGTTAGTTTTTGTCAAAAATATGTATCGTATTGAATGAACTGCTTCACAAATTGTTGTGTTGTATTGAATGCATGCAACGGGTAAAAGTTTTAAAAAGAAAAGTTGGCATATCAACGGGAAAAAAAATAAATACACCCAATTTCAATTATATATATCTATTTTAACACACATAATTTTCAAACAATCCAACCAAGTCTCAATATTTATACTATTTCATTTACATTTTAATTCATTCTTCCATATTCTATAAAGTTTTAACTTCAATGGATCTTTTTAACGCTGAAACTCAAGCCGAAGAATTATTACGTTTAGACGATATGCACGAAGATTTTCTAGCCTTTGACGACGATGCATCAAGTAGTTCACACAGCCGGACTTACATACCCGTGAATATGCAGCCGCCGAACAACGTCTTCTTAATGATTATTTTATCCCGAAAGAAATTTCAGGCGCCGGTACCGGATGAGTCGACGACTATTTTTAAAAATAGTCAAAGGTATAATTAACTATAATGTTCATCCTATTCCCGAGCATTTTAAATTTTTTAGATCACGGCCAGATTGTATTGGTAAAATGAGTATCCACCTTATAATGAAATGCACGGCCGCTATACGCCAATTGGCGTACGGGACAACACCCGATGCTTTTGATGAATATTTGCAAATTGGTGAACGTTGTAGTCTTGATAGTTTAGATCATTTTACCAAATGTATATGGGATTTATACTCCGAGGAGTATTTAAGAAAACCCTCCCCGAATGATATTATGCGGCTATATGAAAAACACGAAAACTATCATAGGTTCCCGGGTATGCGTAGTATAGATTGTATGCATTGGGAATGGGCCAAATGTCCGAACGCTTTCAAAGCGCAATTCCAGCGGGGGGATCACAAGCATCCAACAATAATGCTTGAAGCAGTTGCATCTCAAGATTTGTGGATTTGGCATGCATTTTTTGGTATATCTGGTGCAAATAACGACCTAAATGTTCTATATCAGTCGAATTTGTTTGACGACCTTGTCACACCCCCAAATTACCTGTTTTGTAGCGGAATGGAATTCCTGGGGATTGACTGTCATAGCATCACAATCACAGTTATATTGAACGACCTAAAGTGTCGTTTGAAAAGAACATCGTTTGATTTAATAAAACAATCAGAGTTTACAAAGTATAGGTCCCAAATGAAAATCAACTTGTGCGGAAATAAGTTTATTACAATTCAAACGATGTTTTAAAGTGCGTAAAACCCAAGTGAGACGAGTCGTCATCACGACTCCATGATGTGTCCAAATGCATGCCATGAAGTGAATGTCTTAGTTACCTGAAAATACATTGCTAAAAGTGTCAACACAATGGTTGAGTGAGTTCATAGAGTTTATGTAAATGTTAATACGACTACCACAAGTATAAATTATGTATGACATTGATGTCACAAAATGATGTTACAATTGCTTAAGCACATGACACCGAAGCTCTGACTGATGTTCGCCCCAACAGAGTGTCTTGCCAAACAACTCAAATAATGTTTATGAATGAAATGCATCCGTATGACTAGTTGGGATCCACCAACCCGGATGGAGGTGTCACCCTCGATAGATCTATCCACTCACCCACGCTTCTAGGAAATTAACGGTTCATGCTTATGAAATGGGGACATTTAACTGGCAATGCGGTAACTTAAGCAATACAATGAATTTGACATACTTGGTAGCGTAATAAAAATGGTGTGCAATGTATTCTCCCCCGTAGGTTTGAAATAAAGTAAAAACTTGAATAAATCGGGGCTATGAAAACTCACCTGTTGCAATGATTATGATGACAAAAGTGGATACACTGAAATGTAGCGTGAATCTCGAAAATGACCTATTATGAATGATATGATATGTAATGAGTTATGATGTAATGTTATGCATGCATTTCGTATGTTATTTATACCACTTGTGAGTTTTGAAAATAATACTTATCGTCGAAAAATACTCTTTTGACGTCTTGACCATTCTTAAATTACTTTACAAGTATTTACGTCAAAATGTCATCCTACACTAGTTTCTTAATGATTTGTTGTGAAATTTTAACTTTTCGTCGTAAAATAATGTAGTTGGAAATTTCATGAAAGTGACTAAAATGGCCTTGAAAAGTTAATCGTAAAATGGTGCACGTCGAGTGTTAGGAAATGAACTCAACGGTTTTGGGAAGCTTGTATCATTATCTCAAAGTTTTAGTGTTTAAGTTTCCATCCTAGAGGTCTCGATCACCAAGAAAGATATAGGTTAAGTATTGCACTTTAGTCCAAAAATATAGTTTAAAGGATGGTTTTCGGCAAAGTTTAAGCAACCGTAGTTAATTCATTACAACTCCGCTATACTAACGGTTGGTCATTTTGGAAAATATGCTTGGTGATCTAACTTTTATTAGAAAACATCTCTTTACAAAAAGTTCTACGTCAACGTTAAAAATAGCCTTCAATATGGTCACTTGTTTACCGTAACACTTGTCTAATAACAATAATATAGTTTTTCTTAAATAATAGAGTTACGGCAATTTTGTGTAAACGTGTATAGTTTAAGTTCTACAAATCCGTTTTCTACGTATTATACGTCCTTAGCTTCGTATCAAAGTATACTAATATATTTTTGATAAGTCGAAATAATTTATAACGCTTAAGACTCGTTTTTGACTTGTACAAAACAAAAACAGTTTGCTGAAATTTTCAGGATATATATATTTCGTCGTCAAACTTGAAAAATTCATAACTTCTTCGTTATAGCTCCGTTTTAATCCGTTCAAGCGGCCATCTAGCCCAAAAATACTTACCTACTGTCGGATTTTCCCAGAATTCAAAATACGGACAGACCCTATTTAAAACGTGTCGAAATGAGTTTTTCTCGCGCCAAACCTATTCTAACCCATTCAAAACAACTCCGAAGTTATTCTAATCCTACCATACACCTTCTTAGGGTGTCATGGGTTCCTAGACATCACCAAAACTAGTATATAACAAGGATTAATTATAGGATGACTTATATATGTATAACTCTTAAAACAATGTAAAAATGGTATAAACATCCATAAGTCTTGCATGCTTTGCTCAAAAATGATGAGATAAATATGAAATGGTAATGAAAGATGTAAAATGAAAATGATATGCTTACTAGTTTACTTGATGAGGTGACTAGAACAAGGGATTAAACTTAAACACCCTAGGCTTTTATTTCAAAACCTAAACAAAGAGTGTATTCTAGATTGTTAAAACTTGAACTTGAAAAGTTTTGATGATTTCTTCTTCTTCTTGTGTTTGGCCGGTTTTAGAGAGAAGGAAAAGGAAGAGAGAAATCTTGAATTATTTGATTGAAGGATAGTGTGTGTAAGAAAGGTTAAGTGCAAATCTAACTATGTAAGAAATTTCACCCACTTTGACTAACCCCTCCCCCCCCCTTGGCCGGATTTTTGGGGAGAGTGTTTCCCAAAAATTTTTTTTTTTTTTTTTATTATGTATTATGTATAAAATGGTGTAAGTAAATGTAAGTTAAATGAGGATAAGTGGTAATTTATATGTATACTTGTACAATAGGGTAGTTTTAGTTAGAAATAAATTTTAATGGATCAAAGTAAAATATATTGAGATCATAAAAATTGTAAAAATATATTTCTTGCAAAATTTGAGTGATATAATAATTATCGTGTAGTTTTTAAGAAAAACGTCGTAATAATATAAATTTAACAATTTATATACCAAATAAATTTAAAACCCTGGGTAAACTCATAATATCATTTTTATAAACTAAATGTAAGTATAAAAATATGTCGGGATAATTTTTGGAAGTATCGGATTAAACGTTCAAAATAATTACTTACGCGATAACGTTTATTTAATATGAAATTTACGCGTTTAAGGTGAAATGCAAAATCATGAATGAACTAACATGATGAAAATGATGTTAATGAAATGTAGACTAAACTTAGTCTATATGAAATGTCCGTGATGATATGATCATGAATTCGCCGCTAAACCATTATGGTTACGCGAATTTGGAACACGCAAACCTAGTTTACGATAAATGATGAAATAGTGAAACATGAATTGTTTTGAGAAATGACCTGAAAGTTCGGGTTGTCACATTCGCCCATCCAAAAAGGAATTTAGTCCCTGAATTCAGTTCGTGTTAGTCTATCGAATTTTTGAGTTTGTGATGAATAACGAGGAGAGAAGACATGGAGAAGTGTCGTTACGGTTATCGATGATTGAGAGCGTACAAAACATCGTAATAGAGAAAATTATTGGATGAGTATCTCCGATGAGCATCACTTTGATTTTGGAATATGTGCAAATTTTGCTTGCACTAAGATTTATAAATAACTGCTCCCAACATAACATGATCCCTCCAGAATTAGACATAGTTAGCTAGGCTATGTATAATTAAGGAACGATAATGTGACGTTCGGTTTAGTTGTTATAACTCTCAATGTTTACAAAGAATTAAAATTCTCGTAAATGATATTGAATCGAAAGGAAATAAAGTACGATAGATGAGAATATTTTACAACGAGTGGTTTATCAAACAGTAATACATCTTAGGTTATAAAGATTCAGATACGATGGAAACATAAACTTAGTACGACATAGTACATAAGGAGAAATAGGACTGTTAGTTTCCGAACTTCTTTAGTCTTCCGCGTCGTTGATACCTTGACGAGCTTCTCCTCCTCCTAACATGTATGCATTCCCATGAGCACCTTCAACTTGTTGACCTTGGTTTTGAGGACATTGATTCCGATAGTGTCCTTGCTCCCCACATTCGAAGCATGTGACCACGGCTTTACCTCTACAATTCCTGGCTAGGTGTCCCGGTTTTTGGCATTTGTGGCACTTGGCAGGACAAGGACCCGAGTGATGGAAATTACATCGATTATATAGTGGGTGTGTTCCAGCATAACCTCTGCCTTCCATTGGTGCAGCGACATAAACCATTCCAGCTTCTTGCCTTCTATTTTGTTGTTGATGATGGTTAGTGTTGCGGTTTTGGTTGTTGTTGTTATAACCTCCTTGGTCGTTTTCCCATTTTCTTTTGTTGTTGTTGATTTGGTTATCGTCGTTGTTGTTATTGTGGTTTCGGTTGGTGTTGGTGATATTTCTTCTCTTTACTACTTGTGCCATAAGCTTCTGAGTCACTTTAATAGATTCCTCAATCGTTTGTGGATCAAAAGAAGTCACATCACCTTAAATAATCTCGGGAAGTCCTTCAATGAAAGCCTCCAGTAGCTTCTCATTATCCGAAACCATAGATGGGCATAACACGGCCAATTCTTGAAACCTTCGAATGTAGGTATCAATGTCATACCCAATACTTACCAACTCATAGAATTCGGTCTCCAACTTCTTCACCTCCGTACGCGGACAAAACTTCTTTGTTACCAAACCTTTGAATTGCTCCCAAGTGAGCTTGAAAGCATTTTCCATTCCCATCGGCTGAGCATAAGAGTTCCACCACGACAACGCCCCATCAAGTAGTGTACTCGTAGCAAACTTAACCTTGCTATCATCCGGGCAATTACATAACAAAAACACGGACTCCATTTTCTCGAACCATCTAACCATGGCAAAGTGGCCCTTCTTGTACCCTTTAAACTTAGTGGGATCTCCACTTTTGAAATCCTTATATCGAAACCTTCTAACTCCTGACCCTCCTGCATTTCCTGCGCAGACAAAGCAAGTCTAGCGGCTTCGCAAGACCCGCCCTCAGCAGCCACCGTTTCCCTTTCAGTCCTTAAAGCATCGGCTATGCTATCCCTTACCAACTTTTGAATAGCCGCTTGTGTCAATTCGGGTGCAGCTTTCTTCGGCGCCATATCTTCTTCAAAACAAGAGGAAATGTGAGACGTAGCAAAATCCCATGTTAAAAATAAGCGTTCTAAAGAGAGGTGATATGAGATAATAGATTTGAGGTTATCTTTAAATAAAATGAATGATGGATTCCAAGAAGATGGGTTATGAGATGTCGTAAGTGCTTCAAATGTATAATGGTTTAGTGACTTAGTGTGTGAATAGCGTGTAACTCGACATGTTAGTGGTGAAACAAAGGAGTGAGAGTGACTTTGCCCTACTTAAAGGTTTTACCTCGGCATTCGACGTTATCGGTGATGAGTCAATTGATGTTGAAATTTTGATAGGGAATAACAAAGCATTCTCGACATTGGAGTATGAAGAAAGAATAATGGAATGGGCATTTAAAGGCATCCATGTGACAATCGATATGAAATGAAAGTAAATAACTCGAAAAATGTACGTGTAAATCGCATGCAAAGTGAACATGCACTTATGATGAAATGATGAGATGCTATGATGATGTAGTTATAGTCTAGGGTCAATGATGCAACCTAGTTCTCTATAACCGAAGCTCGATGCCAACTGCACACACCCCAAATTACACTGCTTTGTAGCGGAATGGAATTCCTGGGGATTGACTGTCATAGCATCACAATCACAGTTATATTGAACGACCTAAAGTGTCGTTTGAAAAGAACATCGTTTGATTTAATAAAACAATCGGAGTTTACAAAGTATAGGTCCCAAATGAAAATCAACTTGTGCGGAAATAAGTTTATTACAATTCAAACGATGTTTTAAAGTGCGTAAAACCCAAGTGAGACGAGTCGTCATCACGACTCCATGATGTGTCCAAATGCATGCCATGAAGTGAATGTCTTAGTTACCTGAAAATACATTGCTAAAAGTGTCAACACAATGGTTGAGTGAGTTCATAGAGTTTATGTAAATGTTAATACGACTACCACAAGTATAAATTATGTATGACATTGATGTCACAAAATGATGTTACAATTGCTTAAGCACATGACACCGAAGCTCGACGATGTTTGCCCCAACAGAGTGTCTTGCCAAACAACTCTAATAATGTTTATGAATGAAATGCATCCATATGACTAGTTGGGATTCACCAACCCGGATGGAGGTGTCACCCTCGATAGATCTATCCACTCACCCACGCTTCTAGGAAATTAACGGTTCATGCTTATGAAATGGGGACATTTAACTGGCAATGCGGTAACTTAAGCAATACAATGAATTTGACATACTTGGTAGCGTAATAAAATGGTGTGCAATGTATTCTCCCCCGTAGGTTTGAAATAAAGTAAAAACTTGAATAAATCGGGCTATGAAAACTCACAAGGTAAATGATTATGATGACAAAAGTGGATACACTGAAATGTAGCGTGAATCTCAAAAATGACCTATTATGAATGATATGATACGTAATGAGTTATGATGTAATGTTATGCATGCATTTCGTATGTTATTTATACCACTTGTGAGTTTTGAAAATAATACTTATCGCCGAAAAATACTTTTTGACGCCTTGACCATTCTTAAATTACTTTACAAGTATTTACGTCAAAATGTCATCCTACACTAGTTTCTTAATGATTTGTTGTGAAATTTTAACTTTTCGTCGTAAAATAATGTAGTTGGAAATTTCATGAAAGTGACTAAAATGGCCTTGAAAAGTTAATCGTAAAATGGTGCACGTCGAGTGTTAGGAAATGAACTCAACGGTTTTGGGAAGCTTGTATCATTATCTCAAAGTTTTAGTGTTTAAGTTTCCATCCTAGAGGTCTCGATCACAAAGAAAGATATAGGTTAAGTATTGCACTTTAGTCCAAAAATATAGTTTAAAGGATGGTTTTCGGCAAAGTTTAAGCAACCGTAGTTAATTCATTACAACTCCGCTATACTAACGGTTGGTCATTTTGGAAAATATGCTTGGTGATCTAACTTTTATTAGAAAACATCTCTTTACAAAAAGTTCTACGTCAACGTTAAAAATAGCCTTCAATATGGTCACTTGTTTACCGTAACACTTGTCTAATAACAATAATATAGTTTTCTTAAATAATAGAAAGTTACGCAATTTTGTGTAAACGTGTATAGTTTAAGTTCTACAAATCCGCTTTTATACGTATGATTATACGCCCTTAGCTTCGTATCAAAGTATACTAATATTTTTTCGATAAGTCTAAATAATTTATAACGCTTTTTAAACCGCTTTGCCGGATATATCTATCTAAAAATACTTTACCCATCATTTGCTCCTTTTCCTGCGAATTCAAAAATATCGACAGTATTCCTATTTAAAAACGTGTCAAATGAGTTTTTCTCGCGCCAAACCTATTCTAACCCATTCAAAACAACTCCGAAGTTATTCTAATCCTACCATACACCTTCTTAGGGTGTCATGGGTTCCTAGACATCACCAAAACTAGTATATAACAAGGATTAATTATAGGATGACTTATATATGTATAACTCTTAAAACAATGTAAAAATGGTATAAACATCCATAAGTCTTGCATGCTTTGCTCAAAAATGATGAGATAAATATGAAATGGTAATGAAAGATGTAAAATGAAAATGATATGCTTACTAGTTTACTTGATGAGGTGACTAGAACAAGGGATTAAACTTAAACACCCTAGGCTTTTATTTCAAAACCTAAACAAAGAGTGTATTCTAGATTGTTAAAACTTGAACTTGAAAAGTTTTGATGATTTCTTCTTCTTCTTGTGTTTGGCCGGTTTTAGAGAGAGAAGGAAAGGAGAGAGAAATCTTGAATTATTTGATTGAAGGATAGTGTGTGTAAGAAAGGTTAAGTGCAAATCTAACTATGTAAGAAATTTCACCCACTTTGACTAACCCCTCCCCCCCCTTGGCCGGATTTTTGGGGAGAGTGTTTCCCAAAAATATATATTTTTTTTTATTATGTTTTATGTATAAAATGGTGTAAGTAAATGTAAGTTAAATGAGGATAAGTGGTAATTTATATGTATACTTGTACAATAGGGTAGTTTTAGTTAGAAATAAATTTTAATGGATCAAAGTAAAATATATTGAGATCATAAAAATTGTAAAATATATTTCTTGCATTGGAATGATATAATAATTATCGTAGTAGTAAGAAAACGTCGTAATAATATAAATTTAACAATTTATATACCAAATAAATTTAAAACCCCGGGTAAACTCATAATATCATTTTATAAACTAAATGTAAGTAAAAAATATGTGGGATAATTTTCATCGGATTAAACGTTCAAAATAATAACTTACGCCGATAACGCTTTATTTAATATGAAAATTACGCGTTTAAGGTGAAATGCAAAATCATGAATGAACTAACATGATGAAAATGATGTTAATGAAATGTAGATTAAACTTAGTCTATATGAAATATCCGTGATGATATGATCATGAATTACCGCTAAACCATTATTTGCTACGAATTCTGAACACGAAACCTATTTACGATAAATGATTTGAAAAGTGAAACATTTAATTTTGAAACGACACGAAAATTGTCACACTCATTGACGATCGCCCCGAGGCCTGCCTTGAATGGTCACACATACACCAAAGGATATTACCTAGTGATGGTATTTATCCTACTATGGTCTACTTTGTCAAATCATATAAAATCGCCCAAACCGCCGATATATCTCCTTTTTAATCGCTTTTGTGTATTTGTATTTTTATTTTATGTTTAATAAAAGTGTTTATTTTTAAATAATAAAATGGGACCAATAACATGCATCAAGCATGGGGCGGCGTGTTTGAGTTACGTGCTATATCGGAGGCAGGCGATGCTGGCGCCGAGGCTGCGAAGCCAATAACGCCATTATTTAGACATCACCATACCTCGCTCTTAGACCTGCAGAATACGCTGTAAATAACTCGCCATCGCATCCAATCATGGTGGTCACAAGTCAATTTGGTAAAAACTCACTGATTCATTATTTTTTGT
>OU343218.1:233374282-233574975 GCA_910596185.1 Chrysanthemum makinoi
GCTGGAGGGGCGGACGGACAACCAAGGGCAAGACGGAGACAAGGTCAACTGGTGGCCGATGGAGTTCATCTACTTCACATGATTGAGCGACCTGTGTTAATTCGATTTGTTTATCATGTGTTTGTGGCGGTTTGATATTTTGCTATGTGATTTTGATCGACATTGCTCTTCTTTGAGTTGTCAGGAACTCGTTTAATCGTGAGCTTTTCTTTTAGCATTTTGGTACTACTCAGCTTTTCTTTGGATTGTCAGTAAGAGTCAGCGGAACCGTTTGTGCAAGTTGGTGGTCTTCTTTTCAATTTTGTCATATGGTAAGTTGGTTGATTGTTGTGCTGTTGCATGTGAATCATGGGTCTGACTGGTATGTCCTTCATATCTGATGTGATATGTTCTGTGTGTATTTGGTTTACCGGGGTTTGTATGACTGAGACAAAAATGATGACAATTTATATGTCGTGATGCAAGTATTATACGCCTCTGATCAACGTGATAATATTGAGATCATATAATTTGACCTTATTGAAATCATACGACATCTTGGGAAATGACTGGGTTGGTAATTGAATGGACTATGGCTTATATCCGGTATTTGTCGATCCTTATATTCGTTTAGAATTCGTACTCTTTGCGAGATTCTCATCGACATCTTACGTATAAGTTTTGCACGCTTTGAACCGAAATCGTTATGAATTGTGTGGAGCTATAGATTGCCACGTCTGCCTTGAACTCATACGTCTCTGTGTACCCTTGCGACTACAATTTTTGAGGACAAAAATTTACTTTTTATGAGGGAAGAGTTGTAAAACCCCTCGAAAATCGAAGAAGTGTTAAATGACTAAACTACCCCTCAAGCTTAATAATTGTGAAATGCGTAAAAGATGTCTATGCTTATTAAATCTAATCTCATCTAATTAAGAGTAATTTTAAAACCTAATGTATAAGATTATCAAAAAGAAATCGATGCACTTTTCGTCTAATACTTTCATGAACCGAAAATGCCTAATATACAAACATATTATAACTTAATTGATGGCCCAATTAAATTTGGACTTGGCCCACGCCTCACCTTGGCTCGTAAAAGCAAGAACGGTATTTCCTTCCCCTTTTCTTGTCGCTCCACAAAACAGAAAAAAAAAATGAACGCTCCAATAAACTCTAATATCAAGAAGTGGCGGCTCATCCTTTCTTCTCCACTTTGGTCGACATCAAGAGGGATAAGGAGGCTGTTTTGGTTGGTTTCTGTCCGTGGGTGTTGATGGCATGGTCGTGGTTGTTTGGTTGCTGGGTCGCGGGTTCCTAGGGCACAAAGAAGGTCGTTTGTTCAAGCCTTGTTCCTCCCTATCTTCTACGACAAGGTAACATGACCATTATCATCTCGTCTTTCAGTGGTTGCTGTTTTGGTCATGGGGGTTGTTCTCCCTTGCGCATACTAATATACAAATTAAAAACATTACACATAATTGTATGTTATACTTGTCACAAGAAATCATGGGACTAGGTTCGGTTGATTAAATTATGGGGCGTATAAAATGGTTATTGGTGGTTAAAGTGTGTATATAATTTTTGGTAAGACTGAAAATATGGAATGGTAAACTTTCTATGACGATATTAAATCAGGTTGTGTAGCTTACATTGGGTCAGGGCGTGCGTTGGGTAGGTAAACATGTGATTATAATGGTTTTAATGGACCCTAAAACTGGACAGCATCATATGTCGAATTTGTGTGTGTCATAGATCGAATTTTATAAGTTCAATAATCTGGGTTTTTGTTGGAAAAGTTTATTTTATGTCTTAGTTAAGTTTTCCAAGTGGTTTGGTCGAATTTGGAGTTGTCTAAGTCGTATTTTTAAATTTTACAAGATCAAGTGTCAAAGCTGAGAAAACGGGTCTGAAATTTAGTTGGATTGTTTGATTTTTCATTTTCAAACCATAAGGAATTGGGAGCTCTCCTTTTACAGGAGTGACATTTAGGATATAAATGAATTTCTGAGAGTTTTGGGGATTTTTCCAAGGTGCCTAAACATGTCCAATAAGCGTAAACTTTTAAAGTGTATTTTTCTGATCACTTTCTGGAGGTCTGTGGACTTGTGATTTTCCATAGGCCATTTGACATGGAAATAGAACCCACCAATTTTTGGAGAGTCTTTTAACTCATATGGGAACCCCTGTGATTTTACTTTATTTTATTTGAGCTAAGTAAGTATTTTATAAAAACGCAAATTCGGTCCGGATGTGAATCTAAGAAAATGAAAGATAAAAAGAGGATATCAATAAGTAAAACACTTACATATGCATAAGAAGCTTATAAAATGAGTATATAAGTAATATATGATATCAATGCTGTAGATTCGTTGAAGAAGATACGGGTTGTTTTCCGGTGTTACCTCCCGTTTGTTTGCGTTTTGTTGCTAAGGTACAGATATTCTATCCCTTTTTAGTAGGGGTTTCTCATGATTCTTTTACATCTTCTTGGTTTTGAACTTTATCCTTTGTATTTTTTTTTTCCTCGAGCCTTTATTAAGGGTTCCCTATAACTTTGCTATGGTCCCTTTGATTGGATCTCCTATCTGAATTGTTTGATTTTGAACCTTTGATTATGAACCTTCAGATTATGAGCCATTGATATGAACCTGTGATATGAACCTTGATATGAATATGATATGGACTCGATATAAACCTTTGACATTTGAACCTTTGATATGAACCCTCATGTTATGACTTTGCTTTGACCCTTCGTTGATAACCGAAGCCAAATATGTTTCTCTAGCCATGAAGGTAACATGGCCGTGTCATTGATGCACCAATGGCATGACTCTAGTGGGGTTGAGTGATGTTCCACACCGTCCCTTTCTGTTATCTGATTATGAGCTCGATATATATTGTATGGCCACTATTTGTCTAGGGCTTATGGATGCATCCTAGATTTGTTTGTATAGATATGTTATGCTATGATATGATTTGTCGGTGAATGATGTCGTGTGCAATACGCGTCTTCACAGTCTGGGAGCTAGCTACTCCATTGGTTACTGAGGTCTCCCCTCCTATTATATATGGTATTCCGAGGTCACCCCTCCGAATACAATGGCTACTTATGATATGATATGATATGTTTCCGGGCTCGTGGTAGATTTCTGACAACCCTTACACTTTTGATATACCTATATTGTACCCCTGTATTTTCCAATACACCATACTCTGTATTATCTGTTCATTACTCAGTACTCTTATATGACTCACCATACTACCAAGAGATATATATATATTCTATTGCTTTGATCTGTCACACTCTCATTCCGTTGTTTTCAGATCATCATTCCATTCACGTGACGGGTTATTATATGTTTATTGAATTTGATTATGCTATTCATGTTTATGTGACTACGATACCCTGCTATGATATGATTAATATGCGGTTTTATTTGAGTTACCTATTGTCATCTGACGATATGTGATCTCACCGTTATGTGACCCTCTGAATTGTTTGGTGACCATGCTAATGTGTAATCGATAATTTTGTATGTTCATTATATATACTTCGTTCGGTAATTCACGACTTTGACCATCCGTTGTATCCTTATCCGCTTATTGTGACCGCCATGTTTACACTTCTGTGTATGCTACGGATTGATTTGGGTAAATGGTTCAACTTATGATGTTTGGCTTATTAACTTGTTTAATTGCCTTGCTATGTCTCTAATTCATTCAATTATAATGCTCATATTGTATTCCTACTTGTTATGTGTGATTGCCATGTTTTGACTGCGTTAGTACTTCCGGGTTATGATACTTGTTATGTTTTCATCTAAGGCTTTTTAATCGGTGTTGATTGCCATGCTCACTTCCTAATTAATTGCTTCCGCTTGCTTTTAGTCTTCGTTGGCTTATTTATTTCTGATTTCCGATCTGACTGCGTGCTATACTTATGTTGAGTGGATGCGACGTCTGGTATGCTTGATTTGGTTTCGGTGCTTGGATGTCTGTGTGTTATATGTGATTATATATATGTCATGGATGCGTTGCTTGCTGTGTTCTCCTTGATCGTTGTTCTTGTTGGATATCTGTATAATTGTGTTCTGCAGGATCCTCATTGACCCATTGTTTCCTTTCCGTTGCAACCTTGCTATTGTTCCTTTGTTTCATTAAGATTGCGCTTGTTTAGGGTTTTGTTATATATGTTCACTGGGATTTTTAAGCTCAGCCGCATTTCTTTCCTGTTGGCAGGTTTTTAGGTTGAAGATGGGCTTGTTGGGCTGAGAGTTGGATTAGTCGAGTAGACCGACCTTAGCTACCTTATCATTTTGGATTTAATTTGAAGAGTTATTGTTTCAGATTTTATTTCCGTTTTGGACATATTGGATTTTGTATTGTCTTTGTAAGCCATCCGTTATACGACTTGGTAATTTATTTTATAATGCTTTCGCTTGTAAAATTTTATTTGTATGTTCTGATATGACACCAGAATGTAACACTTCTACCCTTGTCGGGTTGGGGTGTTACAACAATCATCTTTCAAAACTTTTAAATTTTAAAGTATTCTTTATTCTTTAATGTATAATGCAACTATGCTCTTAGTTGAGCATAACTAGTCAATATGGTTATCATCAAAGGATACCTGACTAGAATTGAGTGCCATCTCAATTATACTAGCATCATTGTGTACAACAATATGCTCTTTAAACATCCGTAAACTTTGAACAGTTATAGTGTAATGTTGGTGCTTACCAAAACTCAAGTTTGTTGGCAATGACAATTATGAAACAATTGTCATATAATCATCCATAGAATCTAGGAGCATCTCCAGACTGTGGAATGTGATTCTAAATCCAAACATATTCTTTTAAAATATTTATTACACTAACAACTTTCAATGTTGTCAAATCAATTGTAATAAAGCATGACACAGCAATCTTACAACATGATGTATATGATGAATCTTCAAGTTAGACTTTAAGATCTCATTATATATCCATCACGTTCTATTAGACTCATTTATTTTACCGCATATGTTTATAGTAATAAACATATATTCCAAGGTTGTATGTCTTATTTCCAAATCTTACAAGAAAGACGTTCATTTCCCAACTAAAACTTAATTTAGATGGAATGTAGTTGCCCATACAACATATAAGATTTAAGAAAATAAAAATAATACTCCCACTAGCTTTCAGGAATATTTATGAGCAATCTTATTTTAACTATTAAATCAAACATGGATTTAATTTTAAACATAAGAATCATCTCCTAGATGCATGCATATATCCATTCATAGATTCTTGCAGTCTGTACATATTTAAAGATTATTTGAATTCATAAAACTACTTTGTATTACTTATCGTCCTCGCAAAGTAATTCCACAATAAAGAGTTTTATATATTCATTGTCAAAAATTTCATATCAATGAAACTAAGTATTATAATCTTTATACTTCTATTTAATGTATCTAGGAAAGAATATTCAATCATAGTAAATTGCTTAAGTATGATTAATATTATTATCACTAGACATGCATTAAATATGTGTACAATATTGTCCATATGATTCCTACACAAAGGTTTAAACACAAGGGTTTCCATTCTTAGAAGAAACTCATTAAGATAAACCAAATATCTAAAGTTGATTATCTCTATGGACAACATCTCTACATTCATAGTATGATTGATTTACCACAATTCAACATTTGGTAAATTCATCATTATGATTAACAAGCTTACCATGATCCTGTAACTCATATTCCTCAACATATTAAATATCTGAGATATCTTTGCGGATCTATGAATGACAATTCCATCATATTGAGGTCTATCATATACATGTTTAGCCTCATCATGATATTTGCTAGTGCATTTTAGAAGATTATGTATTTTGTAATTTCAATCTTTCAAGATCTAAACAAAACTCCCACTTGCCTTTAACAATTTAAAGATTACCTTTAAATAGTTTAGCAAGTAGAGCAACAATACATGTTCTCTTTTTGGGATATATTACAAAAAACATTAACAGTTCCTGACATTAGTTTGTTACAACCCACTTTACAAGTAGTTTAACAAATTCAGAACTTCATTATAAGACTTAATGTGATTCATCACATTCCATAAAAATGGTGTCTTATTAATCTTCTAGGTTGGAGTCTTATTGAGTATATTCAATCTATACTCAATCTTCTAACCTTGATAACATGTGGAAGAAACTATAGTTATCTTGAATCAAACATGCCAATAGATTTTGATTCTTCTAACTGAACATACCATAAAACTATGGTATTTCATTAGAATTAATATTGTAAGATAATCTAACAATATTTTAAGATAACCATCTACTCTTTGGCTTACCTATTTACCAACAAAGTAAAACTTAATGGTACAATAGAATTACAAAGTCAATTGCATGCATTATAACACAAGTATTTTGACCAAGTCAAAAGACATATCAGTTATAATCCCACTATACGTTATAAGTCATTTGATCAACTCATTGACTTCATGCATATGTTTTAAAACATAGCAAGTTAACGTCTTACTTTATATTGTAAGTCTTGTATTAAAAGACTTCATTTTTGTGACTTTACAAAATCATAAACATTTATAATTAAAGTAATTATGAACACCACCTCGGGTTTCAATTTAATATTTCAAGTTAATATTTACTACATATATTTAAGTCATTCAATGAATACTTAAAATCAAAGTAGTATTAGATTACTTAATTTAATTATGTCATTCCATGAAATGTTCAACGTAAGAAACTGCAAAATCATCCATGCTCGTTCTCACGACACGGGGATATTTTACCTTGGGCTACAATCTAGTTCACGTTCTCACGTAACATAAATTGTAATTACAAGTGTTTCTTAAATATTGAATGACATAAATATTTAAAATAAAGTAGTCTTTGTTATCATCTTGACACATGTTCTTAATAGGCCAATCATACATATTTAAATGTATACTTCCTATTAGAACGTTATTCTCTTACTTTACAGTCAAGAGAATCCATTTAAATCATATTAATATGTGTTGTACCTTGCACACAATAAAGATTTCTCCCACTTGTGCATGAAACAACATCATGTAGCATATAAAAACACGATACACGTCGTTATTTGATTAATATGATTTGTGTCATAGATATGACAAGTAGATGTAGAACTATATTGTTTAGTGAGGCAACGTAACACGACTATCCTAAAAACATAAGTGTCACAATTGGAAAGTAATTATCTATGAAGATAACTGGGTTACTACCAAGAAATAAGGCTTGTAGCTCCCACTGAATTAGAAATCAATAAAAAAAAACTTCTTATTCAGTAATGCAACACAAATGCTCCCACTGAATCTGACAACATTGTAAATGTTGCATAACCAGTGAAAACAACTTGCTTGCTTTTTACTTTCCTACACCTTTAAGGAACCATACGTAATCATTACTAAGGTACTAAAAGGTGTATTCTACTCTGTGAATGATGGGTTATCCATCAATGTTATTAACTTGAAAAATTGGGTATGCAATTTCTTCCTTAACAGGTCTACCATACCCATACTGGTTTGTAGCACCTTTAAAGGCTAAAGCAAAACAACTAGATAAATTAAGCTAGTTTGCCTTTTACCAATTTTCGCGGTAATTAATCTAGCTTCTAATCTACTAACTCATATACATGTTTTCCAGTGAACCAAACGTCATGTTTGTTACAAAAGGATTCATTCACCAAATGAAGGTAATGAAATCTTTATGGAAAATAAGATGTACAATTCATTGCTATGAGTTACATTAGAATTTAGACAATTCAAATGTTCCTATTATACCTTTCTCATTCATGAAAAGGAATAGGATTGAGTCTCATGCTTCTCCAATGGAAAAGAGACTTCGTTTGTCTTTTCGGTAAATTTTTTTCTCGAAAAACATTTGTTTGAAAGCAGAATGGATCAATTTACTAATCAAAGACTAAACAACGTTTACGGTTAAATGTTGCATTTATACATTCAAAAGAATTACAAAATTCAATTTTAGTATTTTCGATAATTACCTTTTCAAGAAAATTAAATACCCATGGTTCATAAATATATAACCATTTAATTTTCATTGAAAAACTAGGATCCAAATTGACATAGTTTCATCACATCAGTTGATCTGCTAGTAATGAAATTATTCAAAATGGTACGAATCGAACCTCAATTGCCAATTTTCAAATTGCAATTCCTAGATTTATGGGATTTACATTTAGCTAATATCAATTGCCATGTAAACATGTTTTACCCCATCTATGCCTTGAAGTTGCCAGTTCTCACTACAAAACCTCAATTAATTGTCACTTAAGAAACGCAAAATCGTCCATGCCCGCCTCTCACGGACACTGGACATTTTACCCTTAAGTACGATTCCAAGTACGATCTCACCAAATAAAAGTAATCTTAGGTGTTTCGGTTTCGTTGGATGGATATAACTTAAATAAAGGGTCTTAATAATTGGATGTAAAATCAATAGGTACAAAGATGTCATGCATGGCCTCTTCGTAACATAGGTTTTATTATAAACATTTATATCTTTTTAATGTATAAGCTTTTCACTCAGCAAACTTTAATTGAGGTATGGATTCACCAATCAAGGAATTTAGTTGTTATTATCATCCATTATACCGTACTTTTTGATAAGTGTAAACACTTAGTGTTTAGGGGGTAATTACCACCAAAGTGCGCATAGAATTAAAAACCAATCGCCCTTAAGATGAGCTTTTTACATTTAATGGCTTACTAAGTAGCTACTTCGAACTTTATCAGGGGGCAGAGGAACTGTAAGCGCAAAAAGCAAACCTTGACAGCCTTTCATGGGACTAGTGCGCACTTCTTTATTACACCCCTTTATAGTTCATCTCATGGAGTGAGCCGCCGTGCAGAACATTTGTAAAAGTATCAATCATAAACGATTAGGCATTACTATGCTTATAAAATACATGTTTCACCATTGTTTAGGTCATTTTATTTTTCTTGTAAAAATACCCTTGTTACACATAACAAACAAGCAAGTATTTAAAATAAACATATAAACAATGAATGCATAACAAAAATTAAGTCATGCATATCAAATAGCCACATGCAAACGTTTTTGATAAATCCTATTAATAACCAATTCTAGATCTGATTTAATATGCAATATGCAAAATTTAATTAAAACTTTCACCCGTTTTCATCTATGTACAAGGTGAGCCACATGCATCGATTCATCGATTGCGTAAGTCAAAATAAAATACATACCACATAGCACATAATTGATTAAATTAATAATGATTGAGGTCTTCCCAATTTTAGATCTATCATAATTTAGTGTATATCACTTAAACAAGTAGAACATACAATAAAAGCAGATCCATGATAAAACATGCAGATAATTATCATGACATAAAATACACTTAACAATTAATATAATTAAACAGAGTTACGCAATACACATAAAATTGCATGCATCCTAGGGTTTCTAATCCAATTAAAACTTTAGTTTACAAAACCCTAATTAGGGCACCAAAAACCCCAAAAAAAATTAGGGTTTAGGTTTTGCAAAACCTAGATCTATACGCATACAAATAATAACACAACATGTTTATTTTAATTATGTGTTTCAGTAATTAATTACTTGTTATACAAGGCTCGTGATGCCACTGTTGAGTTTATAATATATATAAAATACAATAAACATGTAAACATCAAGAGTACACAGCGGAAGACTAAAGATCATAACAAATAAATTAATAACGAAAGTATGCGTAATGTAACTTTGCGAATGTCGATCTCTTGAGCAAACAAATAAGTGGTTTAAAGAGTTGTCCCTTACCGTTCTACAACTCAAACCAATTGGTGTAAGAATAGTGTCTTACTACCACGTTCTTGTACACACGAATTAACCAATGAATCAAGCGATTGCTAGATCTAACACAAGTCCTCGTTTTAAGGAAAAACGAAACCAAACTCCCTAACAATGGGGTGTTCGGCCGAATAGGGACAAGATAGAGGAGGAGAGATTAGGGTTAATTCAATGCACAAAGTTATGAAAAACCCTAGAACATAGCCTTGTTTATATAGGCATGGAACCTTTGGGAACAAGTTAGGGATTTGGGTTGAAAACCCATTCCCTGGCCGGCCATTGACAAGCCAAGAGAAACCCATAACTTTTTCAAGATCTTCCATTTCTAGTCCTTTCTCTTTTCATTTAACGGTTGTTAGTCATTTTTCCCGTTAAATACTTAACGATCGTTAACCGGACTTAATGTGCATAATTAATCGTAAACATAAACATTAATTATTAACTTTAATTCTCATTCGCTAATGTGTGCAATCCCGTAGTCACGAGTTCGAATCCGGACATTTACGTGTTTGTAAATATATACATTTCCAAATTTCCCGCTTATGCAATGTTGTCTGGTTGGAGTACTCATGGTAAGTTAGCATGCCCATACCGTATGGGTAAATCGGGATCGCTTCAGTTAGAACATGGAGGGAAACCTTGTTGGTTTGATTGTCACCGAAATTTTTGCCTCTTCCCACCCATATAGGAAAGATAGACGGGGATTTATAGCTGTTCGTTGTTCCTGGTGGTCCACCACCGGAGATTAACGGTGATCAAGTTTGGGGAGCAAATTCGGCACTATCCAACTGTTACTTAAGGCAATCCCTATAGAAAAACTAATCAAAAACTTCCTGGTTTTGGGAGAACTCATAATTGGGTAAAAAGAAGCATCTTTTGGGAGCTTCCGTATTGCGACTTTGTTAATCCGACATAACCTCGATGTAATGTACATTGAGAAAAACGTGTTTGAGAATATCTTCAATATCGTCATGGGCACTACAAAAACTAAAGATAACGTAAAGGCTAGGAAAGATGTTAAAAAGTATTGCAATCGACCAGAGTTTCATATCCATCAAGTTGGAACTAAGGACATGAAACCAAAAGCATCATACACTTTGACCAAACCATAAGTAGGTAAAATTTGTGAATGGTTGACTCACCTTAAATTCCCGGATGGGTATGCTTCAAACCCTGGGGATGTATTAGCCTTGAAGATCAAACTTTTTATAGTTTCAAGAGTCATGAGTGTCATGTGTTTATGCAAAGACTTTTTCCAATTGCTTTAAGAGGTATGATACCAAATTCAATATGGGATGTAATTACAGATTTAAGCACATTCTTTCGTGCAATATGTGCAAGGGTCTTGCACACAAGTGACTTAATACTTTTGCAACATAGCATTGTTGAAACAATTTGCAAATTAGAGAAAGTTTTCCCTCCTGGATTCTTTGACTCAATGGAACACCTGGTAATACATTTGACCCGTGAAGCTATTCTTGGTGGACCAGTTCAGTATAGATGGATGTATCTTTACGAGAGGTAATTTCTTCAACCAAACAAAGTATTCTTGTCATAGTAATTTTACATAAAACCGAAAACAAAACAATTATTCATTTCTAACACTTTTTTCATCACATGCGTAGGAGATTAGGCTCGATGAAAAAGAAAGATTAGGAACCAAGCCAAAGTTGAGGCTTCCATGGTTCAGTCTTATCGCATAGAAGAACTTTCTACCTTCTGCTCCAATACTTTCACCTACAATAGAAACCCGGTTGACTCGTGATTTTCGAAATTTTGCCCCTGATATTCTTGTTTTACGAGATTGACTCCGATTAAGTATATTCAAAGTTCCATGTCGGGATTATTTGAAAAGAGTGGTCGACAAGGTCCTTAACGATGAGGAGATGCGCATGGCACATAACTATATAATTCTTAACTGTGAGGAGCTCCACCCTCTCATAGGGTATGTGGAATTTTTTGTTTCTCATTTACATACAAATAATGTTTTTATCATAGTGGTCTAACTTTTGTTTGTCCACTGTCGAGGTTGTTTGATGATTTCGTGCGACATACACAACCTCATATCGATGAAGGAGGTCTTGAGAGTTATAGAGATAAAAATTTTGCTGAATGGTTAGAACAACATGTAAGTATAGCAGGAATAACAATCTTATTAGCTAATAATCTTTCATATCGGGTTAAGTAATAGTTTCTTTCATCATTATAGGTTTGTGAAAGTTCGGATGATTCGAGTTCACATTTGAAAGGCCTTGCACGAGGACCACTGCGTCATGCTTGGTCATATAAAGGATATTTTATCAATGGTTTTAAGTTTCACACGGAGAAATATGGAGAGGGTCGAGTGACACACAACAGTGGGGTATGTGTGAAAGGGGCTTGTTATAACGAGACTGAGTGCAACTTCTATGGGCTGTTGGAAGAGGTCATAGAGGTAGCTTATCGTGGTGTGGGGCGTTGTGTTGTGATATTGTTCAAGTGTAAGTGGTTTGATGCTGCTCGAGGGGTAAGGATTGACAATAAACATACTATTGTTGACATTAAATACAAATCAAGGCTAATAAATGATGAGCCATTTGTCTTAGCATCACAAGTAGAACAAGTATATTATGCACCATATCCTTCAATGACAAAAGATTTGAAAGATTGGTGGGTTGTTGTCAATACAAAGTCAAGGAGCATGTATGAATTAGAAGAATATGAAAATGAAGAAGATGGTGATGATAATGGAGATGGGGAGGAATTCTTTCAAGAGAGTGAAACATTAATTCCTGCAACATCTAGATCTTCAAGTGAGATCGAGGAACCTGTTTGTCTTGTCATTCAAGGGGAATTAGAAATAGTTAATAACAATGGTGATGAGACCCAAACAGAAGTTAGTGATGAGGCAGATGAAGTAGAGTTTCTTGATAACTCGGATGAATCAGATGACGATAGTGATGACATATTTGATGATTCATCTGACAATGAGTGATCAATTTCAATAACCATAGAACTATGTATTTTAGAACACATAGTTTATGGTCGACATGTTTTTGGTCTGGTCTCGTCTGAAAGTATGGTTTGATGTGGTTTGCAATGTGTGTTCTAGTATGGTCAAGTTGTGTTCTTTGTTGGTCTGATCTGAAAGGTTATGGGGTACAAGCTTTTGGTATGCTATTGTGAGTAGGATAAAGGGTCTGTTTGGATTATGTCTGCAAATGGGTTCTGGTTCGTCTGCAAGCGGATATTTTATGTTTTTTGGTTTTGCATTTATTTTTTTTACAGTGATTATGGCAGTAAAATTTATTTATTTTGTTCTTCAGATAGGCAGAAGTGAAAAGAAATAAAAAACAGATTCATGTTCTGAAGGTTGATGACATGAAACTCAAAACTCCTCATTGTCTAGAATAAGTTGTCTGTTAACGATATCGTAAAATCAGAAAATCATAAGAGCTACATCGAGATCTTAATAGCTATGTTATTTCATTATTTAGATAAACTTAGACCAATCATCATCGCAAACATTTTGCAAAATGAGTCACTCTTAAATATAATAATCTGGAGCACGACCTAAGTACGCTTGGAGTTGTTATCGAGCTTCTTAATCTTGTTTGCGAGCATGTATGTCAAGGGCGGATGACTTTTCTTAAAACCTGAAAAACCTAAAAATAGTAACAAAATCCTCAAATCCTCAAATTCTTAATCTTAATAGTTTAAATATTGTTTAATATTATAGTCCTCAAACTTTTATCATTTTTCGTTTATAGCCAATAAACATTTTTTTTCTTGCATTGACTACAAATTGACCCGTTAGTGTTGTATTAAGGGTTCGTCCTTTTAACTAGTTGAATTTAAGAGTAACTCACAAATAGCTACCCATACTTGATCGATTATTATTAAGAGTAACCAATAGACATTTTTTATCTTGCACATACTACAAATTGAACCGTAAGTGTTGCATTAAGGCTTCGTCCTTTTAACTAGTTGAATTTAAGAGTAACTCACAAATAGCTCTTTGAACATCTACACTCATACTTGTATCGATTATTATTATGCCTATGCTTACACGAAATTTGAAATTAAGTTATTCAAGACATAGAGTTTTTGATTCGGTTATGCTGTAAAAATGTAAAATTAAATTATTCGGTAAGTGTGTATAGAGACCTTAGGCTGCCCCCAGTAAGGGCACCCAATCCCCCTCATTTTCCCTGCCACGTCAGCTTTCTCTCTCCAGCGACCTTCAGGTGATTGGGTGCCCCAGTAAGGCGACCATGATCAATTTTTTTTAACCGTTAACATATGCAAAGGTAATATATACAAAAAGTAGAAAATGTATTCGATCGTGAACTCGACCAAGATGGTTTCAAAAGTCACTCGATCGACATCATCACAGTAAGGGCGATCGACATAGATCGAGTGGGGATCGATCACGATCGATTGGAGATTGGTACTACTGCAAGCAGCCTTACAAGACAACCCAATTGCAAAAGAAGAAAAGTATATAAAAATGATGTTTGTTCCTCAACCCAACCAAACCAATCTGTTTGATTGTTGGGTGGGTTGCAGGTGCAAAAGTGATTGAAAAACTAAAAGATAGCAGATTTATTTAATAATTGATATTAACAATAAAATATTTATAATAATAATAATAACGGGTTGTTGTATGAAGCTCAAGCTTAAAAAAGTTAAATCGATGAAGCTTTGAGTTAATCTTGAGCTTGAAAACTAATTAAACTTTAAGTTGAAAGTCAAGCTCGAGTTGAGCTTGTTTAACTAAAGCTGAAGTGGAGCTTATTCGACCTTTTAACAAGCTGACTTCAATCATCTTACAAATAGCTTATTTCATTTACAATTTTACTTGTGTCAATTATTATAATGTCTATGCTTATACGAAACTTTAAGTTAAGCTATTTAAGACATACTGTTTCGGATTGGTTATGTTCTGGATTTGGTTATGTTGTAAAAAATGTCAAAAAAAATCAGTAAGTGTATAAAAACCTAACGAGATAATCTCTTTGTGAAAGAAGAAATATCTATCAACAACTGTTGTTTGTATGTTACTAAGTAACCTAATAAAGTGATTGACCTAAACTCGGTAAATCCGCTTAATATAGGTCCTATTTTTCTTTGAACATCCTATAGGCCCGATAATCATATTGACGTGACTAATTCTATTTCATAATAACAAAAATACTTATAAAGAGGTATATAAATAACGATAATAGTAATAAGGGTTTTGATAAACAATGCCTATTGGGCAATATTTAAAGCAACAATTAATTTGAATATAAAAAACAAAAAAACTTAGGCTTTGTACTTTGTAAAATAAAAAATGACAAATATTTAAGCTAATTTTTATATTTTCTTTTTGTTGTGTATTAAATACATAATTACTTTATATATGAAAAAAATAAATTATTTAATATGCCATAAGCATTGTATACAACTAGTACTATATATAACTAAACTTATACATGGACAACCATATATTTCCTATTTCTTAAAATCAAACTCAACTTAAATATATTTTATACTTCAATGAATCATGTGCTTAGTTAAATGATACATTTACACTATGTTCGCGAGTTTGGTTTAATGAAGAAAAGAAAATAAGAGGGAAGAAGATGGTGTTCTCAAGATTGTTAACTGCAGAAAAGAAGAGAAGAGGGAAGAAGATAGAGGCTATTTTTCTTCCGCCCAGATTTGGGAAGAAGAGAGAGGAAGGAAAGTGGATCACTTCTCTTCTTTTCTTTTCTTTCCTTTCTTTTCTTTTAATGAGGATCTTGTGAACTGAGCGTTACTTAGAACAAAGGAGCATCTAATACACACTCTTGGTCATAAGATATTATTTTTATAGAATAATAATAAAAAACTATAGCCTTACTTATCTATAAAACTTTTAAGATATCCACATTAGAACACCACCGGTTATTCACACTAGAGATACGGTTATTGACCTGTGAAAAGATTTGGCGCCATTCTGGGAAATCATTTGGCGCCCCTAGATATGTGGGGATCGTGGAGCAGCAGTCACTCCTTCCACATAAGGTTTATCTGGCGGTTGGATGCAGTAGAGAACAAGGTATGTTCATACACCATTCACTATTTTAGATCATTATTTGTGGTAATTAGTTTTAATTTACCTTTTAATTTAATGTTAGGGTGCTTGATTCATTGATTTTCATTGCATGATTAGAGTTAATTAGATTTATTTTTACTTTATACTTTCATGTAAAACCTAGGGTTCTATGAATTAGCTTTAACAGTCATGGGTACAATGAACCCACAAATTAGATTGTGTTTGCCACTAATTTAGTAATTTCATTTGTGACCTACTGGTGTTGAGCACTTGAACATACTGTTTTGATGTGTAAATCCTAACATAAGTGGGAATTGGGAAAATAAGAGAAAAAAAGGACCTTTGATCTTTTGTTTCTTAAATATATTCAATAAAAAATTGGATACAATTTGTTGCTCAAGCTACATTTTGTTCTTCACTTTAAAGTATAAATGTCTTGTGCTACATTTGGTTGTGTTAAGCTACTGACGTTTTAGGTTCATTATCGTATAGACAAGCAAAGTTGTGTTTGTGAAGGAACTAATAAAAAAAGTTGACTATTGTCTTTTTACAAGTCTTTAGAGGACTAGAAAATGGCAACTCTATATGGAGCTGATGTATTATGGTTAATTAGGTAATTTTTTACTTTTCAATTTTATGTTAGTAATCTAGGGTTCTTTCAATTAGAAATAGGATAAGGTAAGAATTTGAGATATATGGTTGATTTGATTATATAGCAGTATGGAGAAAGCAGGGGTCTCATGGGTTTTAGTGGCCCTGTGCCATAACTACGAATTGGCCCTATTAGGCAAAAAAAAACTTAAGTAAATTTAGTTTCTGCTACTATTTTAATATGTCGATTGGAAAATGTATTAACGTCTATCATATTAAGATTCATAGTCATTCCAGTAGTTAGTATATTGATGTAGGTGGTTAGGTACTGTTAATATTGATTAAAATGTCAAATGTAGATGAAAACCTAATTGCTAATTAGTATTTGAAATTTTAAAGACCTGGAAAGTAGAAACCCGAATAACAAAGTTGACTTACAATATGTTTCTTCCGTTTTTCTTCTTCTCCTGATGGCAAACCATAGTGGTTACTAATCATATATACCTTGATTAATATGGGCCTCATACTTTTATGGCTAAACGGAAATACAAATGGGCCTTTTATACTATATTATATACATGTATATAACGAAGGAAGTAAAAAATTGTGGCCCTATGTATATGGGGCCTGGCCACTG
This sequence comes from Chrysanthemum makinoi, assembly GCA_910596185.1. Lineage (NCBI taxonomy): Eukaryota > Viridiplantae > Streptophyta > Magnoliopsida > Asterales > Asteraceae > Chrysanthemum > Chrysanthemum makinoi. The sequence goes on from OU343218.1 coordinate 233,391,421, forward strand.
CACAGGCTGCAACCCTATCAGCCTACCATAAAGGATAGTTTTTGATTATTTGTTATTTTGACTTCATTCTTCAGTATATTTTGTTCTACTAGATTAGTCTACTAAGTATTAATTCCTAATTTTGCAAAAGTACTATAAATTATCTTTCTTATTTCTTATTTGATAATTTGACTTTTGAAGTCAAACAATATATGTTTAAACTAATTATGTGATATGGTCATCTAGTACATCTAACTGATTATTCTGATTATTTTACAATACAACTTTACACTTTTTGGTTGTATATAACACGCACATTTCTCACCGAATGAATGCCATATGTGAATTATTATGGTCAATGTATTATATGGTTTTTTATGCTTGATAGTCCATATATACATGATTGTTTGAGGGCTAATTAAGATCTGATTATTCTTCATCTTTCATTTCTCATATAATATTCTATTTCTTTTTGGTTTGATATTTTACAAGGATTATGGGACGCACTAATGTCGTGGAGGGTAGGACGTACGCTTAGCAAGCGCTAGTGATCATGCAGATGCTCGTGGTTGGGGGAAAAGTAAACAAACTAACACCGCTAGTACCCTCCGAGAAAAATGCAACCGTCCGATACATGTGTTCAAGAAGTGTAGGCCTGATGAGCCAAACACCGGACATATCCCAACGCTGAGGTAGAGTGGACGCGAGGTGGACGTGAGGCTGATGGCCTTAGTGATCATGCAACCGCCGTGGTTGGGGTCAAAAAAGTATACAAACTAACACCTCTAGTACCCGTTCTGAGAAAAATGCAACTATGTCCTCTGATACATGTTTTCAAGAAGTCAGAGGCCGTGATGAGCCAAACACGGACGTATCCCAACGTCGAAGAGGTTCAAACATTATCGAACAAGTCCCACATGACCCATCAAAGAGGACGATGATCAGTTTGGATGGCGGAGAGTATGCATATTTATTTAAATACATCTACATGTTGCTTGTGATATTAGTGTTATTTTTTGATAATCTGCTACTAGTGTTCATTTTGTTGCAATGTTTCCTTTGTAGGTTTAATCGACCCAGAAGGTCTTCAGAAGATAACTTCTATCTTGAAGACCATGTTTAATGGTTCCTGGACAACATGGAAGGAGGTTGACAAGTCACTGCTATGAATTATGGGTGCATTTTAAGGTATGTACACTATTACTACCGTGCAAGAACATCATCAAATATTATGACCACCCACTAACAACATACACCGGCCTTTTTACCTAAATTTTACTCTAGTAGTATCTATCGGGTGAAAGGTATTCACAAATCAATTATCAAGATTCAAATAAGCCGTAAAATATGGTTTTGCTTACGATATTTCTTGATGAAGTTATGGTTTCATGTATATTATAGTAATCGATATTGTTTAACCGGGATTATATACTTTTGAAAATGGAAAACTAAATTGTATGGCTATTTATTTTGCTAGCTTTTCTTATATCTTCCTATATTTTGTGTCTACTTATACTTATACAAACATGAAAAGTATATCATGTTTTTTTCTACTCATTATTTGTGCATCCAAATATCGCTTTTTCAGATGTCAAGATATGTAAGTATAAGGATAGTATCCTTTCTCTCAATTTGTTATATACCCACGCATTACATTGGTTGATATCATCTAAAACATGTTAAATCATGGTGTTTATTGTTTTGCTTTTTGTTTAATTATTGCAATATATATTTAACAACTTAGCATATAGTTATTCTTGTGAATCATCCGTACTTTATCACCACCGAAGCAAGCATGAGCCAAAAATCTAATTAGAGGCAATCGAGTACAAATTTTTGTAAGCAATAAAATTTTGAAATTGTTCCGGTCGGTATTGCTTAAACAAAATCCACTATTTTAGCTATTAAGGCAATGCATTGCATACCGCCTACAAGTGTGTGTTTGTTTGTTTTGATAAATGAAATCAAATCAAAGATAAATTTGATGCTGTCAAAATTAAAGATGTAAATTCAACAAGTTAATTTGTACATTGTTATTTTATGTTAGTTAGTTGTACTAAGAGTAAATATACTTGTATGTATGTTCGGTTTTAGAAAAATATGGAATTGAAAGAAGGAAAAATACTACTAGACACACCCACTAACAACATACTCTGCCCTTACCATCCTTTACTGCACCCCCATAAGAAAATCAAATTTAAAACCAGATTACACTAAGTTTACAAACTAGAAACTGTCCCATACTAACAAATGACCATCCCGCCACTAAATCAAATACCGTGCAAGAACATCATCAAATATTATGACCAATACTAGACTGTCATGACCACTAGACCAATGAAAATACTTTAACCTTAATCTTGATATGCCAAACACTAGTTGTAGTCGAACCTTTAAACCAAACACCCCAAACTCAAAACACAATGACTACTCCCACAGAAATTGAAGCCGAACTGAACCTCGGTTGAAACCATATCTCGCGTAACTTGTTTTTATAATCTAATTAACTAACATCGAACTTATGCATATGTGAGTTGTTCGCTGGAAGGGTGAGTGATGTGTTGGTCCATGATGCGCTGGAGAATAGTATGAAGAAGCGTTATCCGATATCATGTCAAAGGCAAGAAGCTCATCGCTGGTCAGTACTGCGGGGTTAAATTTGATGGTGGTGATTGTACTATTCTTAAGCCTTACAACCCGGAATGGATAAAATCAAGCCATTGGGAAGACATGATTGACCGTTCCGGAACACCCAAAATGGATAAATAAAGCAAGATCGTAGCCGTAATCGAACACCTTGAAAGAAGGTTATGTGTCTAAACATTGTGCCGCTCAATTACAATTTCTCAACATAAAAGGAAATTTGTAAGATTCTACTTATATTTCCATTTGCATTTTCTATTTTTATTTTTTCAATATCTGTTATGTTTAGTTCAAGCTTCAAAGTATTATTTTGTATTCTTTTTAAATCTTACAAAAATTTATGAATTTACAGAACAAGTACATAAACGCCCCAATCACTGCTTGAACTATTTGAGCTCACACACGCCAAGAAAGGATCATTCATTACATCTAAATCGAGAGAGAGGGCGTATTTATTCTTACTTCCATAGTTACTTCCATAGTTATTCTTACATCCATATTTATTCTTACCGTGTTTCAAGGTGAACTATCTACAGGTGCATATAATGGCACTCGGTGGATAAATATGGATCGATCCGCTAACCATCCCATCTATGATGATGACTGCGGGAAACAATGTGCCGGAGATGATACAAAAAGTGGAGTGTTTGGTTCCATGTCCATCCACACAAGACACTATGACGGTACACCAAGTACTACAAGATGCACTAGTGCTCCATCCTCAGGATCCAAAGATGTTCAAGTGTGTTTTTCTCTTTTATATACAAATAGCTTTAGGTTTCTTAATCCTTACTTTGTTACTGCTAGAAGTATCACATATCTTTATTTTAGTACATACTAGCTTAGAACCCTTGGTCAACACCAGCTAGCCATGAAATATTGAAAAACTCAGAACTTTTAGGCACTACTATAGCAACAACAATGTCCAAAGTTTGGTACAGCAATTGCATGCATGAATTGTGATTTGTAGAAAAGTAACTTCTGAACATAAAAATTACACTATTACCTAACAGATCAATGCAATGACTGAATTATAACTCACTTTACATATAAGACCCAATCAAGTTGCATTTAGCTATTTCAAAGAAACTAATATTTGAATTTGTTATGTTCAAGAACTATCTTGATAGCTGCCGGGAGTTAAAGGAAGAATTGAAGGAAGAAATGAAAGTCGAGCTCAAGGAAGAAATGAAGAATGAGGTTAAGGAAGAAATGAAGAATGAGCTCAAAGAAGAAATGCGCGGAGAGCTAAAAGAAGAAATGCGTGAAGAGCTCAAGGAAGAAATGCGGCAAATTAAAGACATGCTTTTTGAGTATGGTATCAAGAGTCGCGTTACCCGCCATGCAAAAACAAATCAAGGTAATGCAAGCGTCACATCTTAAACGTCAACCATTACACTTTCAAGAGCTTTATAGGTCCTCTTAACTTTTGTAAGAGAGAATCTTTGGTTTAGATTTCTTTTTATGTTGTCGAAGAAAAGATGTGAGTTTTCTTTCAAATTTGATTGTTATTTGATTTGGATATGTTTGTTATTTAATTTGGATTTGGATTTTGTGACTATTATCGGTGTGATATCCGTTTGTGTGACATTTTGAATAAATGGCAAATAAATTGCCATTTATCAATGATTAGCTACATATTTTATCCTTAAAAGATTTTTAAATTGTGAGAAATTAGAGACGGATTTGATCAAACATACTATGAAATGGTGTTGATTTACGCAACAAATTGTTAGTGACGGTTTTGAGACAATACTTTAGTGGCGGATTAACGAAACATATATCCGTCTCTAGTAGTAACTAATAACAACAAAATGATAGGCCGATTACTAGAAATGGATTAGTGACGCTTGTCGTTAGTGTTAGCGACAAAAAAGGTTTGTCGCTAAGCCATCACTTTATGGTCGAATCAAATTTAATTTAGGTAACTTTATAAAGGCTCTAGCGAGGGGTTGGAGACCCACAATCCGTACCGGGCTCTACAACTTTTGTCGCTAAACTTCTAGCTAAAATTTTGCGAGGCCCTTTTTTGTGACGGAATATATCCGCCACCATTCCATCGCTGGGCTTTAGCGACGCGATGCAAACTTTCGCTATCGATGCGCATTTTCTAGTAAAGCGTGATCCGTGGTGCTTGCTTATGTTTTTGGCTATAAATAGTAAAGCCAAACCAAGTTGTTTTTCATCCCTTTCTATCATATTCTCATACATTCTCTAACATTTCTAACTCAGCCATATCATATTAGTGATCTCTTTGTTAGATCAAGATACATTCAAGCTTCAACAAGAAGTTGGAAGTCTTGTTTGTTTCTTGTTGTATGATATTGTGTTGATTCATACATCATTGTTGTACCAAAACCATCATAATCTTGTGAGTGTGAGTGGTTAGTATTTTAGTCCTTAAAATACATTGTGTGTGGGAGTGGTTGTACCCTTGAAAAGAACTCGACATCTAGCTTAGTGTCGAAATAGTGTGTAGCGAAGTGTAAAGGTTTCTCCGCCAAGAAAGGAGCTTGTTGACTAGTGAAGTTAAACTCGAGTGTGAGACTCGGGGAGTGGAGTAGAAAAGGAAAAGAGTCCTTGTAGACCTAACCACTATAAACAACTTGTTTTGATTGTTTATTTTATCTACTCTTTACATATTGTTGATTACTATTCATTAACATATCTAAGATCAATATCAATTGATCTTTCAATAAGTTTCAAAATAAAGTTTTTAATCGGAAACTATTCAACCCTTCTAGTTTTCCACATTGTTTTTGTTCATCAATTGTGTGCATTGTTTTTCAAAGATGTTTTGTTCATCAGCTATTGTGTTTTGTTCATGAGTTAGTGTCGATATTATTCATCATATTTTTATCATTGTATAACTTGTTCATCAATAATAACCTATGAACAAAGTTAACTAATGAATAAAAACTAACTGGTGATATTGATGAACACAAGTAAAATAGGAAGACAGGTGATGAACAAAATCTCGTTTGATGAACAGTATGTCTTGTTCATCAGTTAATATTTTCCATCACCTCATCAGTCTTGAACAAGATTATTAATGAACAAAGACTAATTGATGAACAATACTAAGATGATGAACATGATTAATCGATGAACAAAATGTATATTTTTAAGAAAATTAACGGTTAAAAACCTCACTTTTTGAATCTTACATTAATAAAATGATTAATAATGCGTTGTGGTAAAAAATAAAGCATTTGACGCAATTTTAACACTAAAAATCTAAGCTAGACATTTCATCAAACACCTTGTGCGCAACAAATATGAGTAAACATCATCTTTAACGGGTGATATCTTACTCATATGACAGATTCGAAAGTGATTCAAAACCTGTAAAGAGTGAACGAAAATCTATAGTTTTCATGTTTTAAGTTTTTCACGAATCGAAATTTATGATGGTAAAAAATAGGGATGAAAATGCCCAAAAAAATCAAGAAAATTAACATCCATTTAATATGTAAAAAAAAAGTTTTGAAATTTTTAACAAAATTTATACCAAATTAAAGATGATTAAATTTTATAAATCATGGTGAAATAGGTTTTTTCTAAAAGTTTGTCGTTTAAGAAATACGTACGTTTGAAATTTGAGGTGGAAAAATACCAATTTTTTATAAAACATTCACACTTCATTCACAACCAAAAATATATTATCTTCATCATCTTAATCCACAAACAAAATATCCCAAGATCCCAACGAGATGTCGTTCATTTAATCTCCTTAACTCGCTTCGTCAAACCCGTCCCACCCCATCGCCTCAAAGCTCACACAATTCTTCGCAAGTCGGATTTCAAGCTTTTCAATATCCAAGACAATCACCACCGAAATTCTATCCATCACAACCATCACAACCGCAATTTTATCCGCCACAACCATCACAATCACAATTTTTTATCACAAACCACCACCAACGCAATTCTATCCATTACAACAACCACCAACGCAATTCTATCCGTCACAACAACATTACTTTGAATCACAATTCAAAGTACCTCAACCACCACCAAACCGAACACGGAAGAACATCGCCAAGGAAAGAAACCGCCAAAGAGACAAAGAAAAAAGAAGGTTGTTGTGAACTCGACGCGGATGAGAGGATGAGGACGATGAAAGGGTCGAACCACCATTCGTTGGTCAAGCCGGGAGGAAAAATATTAGCCGAGTGTTGGTTCGAGGTATCCCAAAACGCCGCTATCGCAGAATGACCGACAAAACGATGCGCTTTGGACTCAGATTTGGGAGGACTTCAGGCTCGTAGTCCGAGTCGTATCGCACAAAAAGTATGTGCATGGGAAAATGGACTCGAATAAACGGTGATTGCCAAAAGTTTAATGGTTTTTACAAGTATTTGCAACGTAGATCCGGGGAAAATGATGCTCATCACATTGAGAATGCAAGACTTGCTTTCAAAAATGGGACGGGAAACAGCTTTAGTATGGTTTCGGCATGGAAAGTTTTGAGAGAATATCCCAAATGGGACGCGCCTAAGGGGATCAATGAAGATAATATCGCCGAATTATTCGGCCCTGATCCAAGAGCTCGTCCAGCAGGCAAGCCTCGTCCGGCAAAAAAATCTAGATCGCTGAGTCGCCAACGAGCACCTGGAGGAGTCAATCGGATGCTATTGCGGAAGCTTTAGCTCAAGAGTATAAACGCAGTCGAATTTGTGAATTAGCCGCATGCGGGATCGGCGAGAGAAAAGTCGAGCAAAAGTGCCGAGAATTGAGTTTCTCATGCACGATATTGAAAATTCCGGAGCTAAAAAGATCGATCCTCGCAAGTTAAACAAGACGATTGGAGCTAAATACTACAAATGAAGTTGTATTATTTAATTTCGATTTTTTATTTTCGTGATGTTTTTAAATTTGTCGTTTTTTTTTCAGATTGAAGTTGTATTTTTATTTATTGAATGAATGAATTGAATTTTGTTTGGAAAATATAAAAGAAATAAAATGAAAATGGGAAAGTCTTAAACGAAGTGAGTGAAGAAGTTGTGATTGAGGGATATTTTTAAATGAGTGTGTTGAGTGAGATGGAGGTGATGTGACATAATGGGCCTAAATAGAAGTTTGTAAGAACTATGATACCCCTCGCTCTTATAGGTATCTTTACATCTTTAACTGTTTCTCAATCAAATGTCCATCAATGGAATGGATAAACTGTTTCCACATATAGCTTGATATTAATTTGGTATCCATTTACGCCACCACTTGGCTAATAGACCAAGATTACAAGCATCTAAGAAACAATAATACCAACACCTCCTTCATTTAATGGACCAAATTTGCAAAAAGAAATGTGTGTTAAAAGACGTGGTTATGTACATGTAATATCATTATTATTACTTATATCAGATTATTGTAAGAATTTATTAGTTCCATGCATGCATTAAAAATGGTCCTTTGTAAGTCAAATTTTGACTTATTAACGACTTACAAGAGAATGATTTCAGAAAAGACATAGTAACTTTTTCTTCAAGGATATATAAATGTATAAAGTATAAACAAGTAAATAAATCAAAACAATTAAAGAAATATGTAAGCGTTATAGTTTTGCAATTGGAGACATTATGAGACTGCTTATAAGGTGCTATGTAAAAGTAAAAAGAGATTTCTTTTTTATCTAATATATCATATTTACTCAAATCATAACCACATAAAGCATAATTTACAATTCATATAAAGCAAGTTTTGGATAAATACGAATTTTTTTATTTTTTGAGAAGATATACGAAATCGCCCAAAGTAATAAAAAGAATGAAACAATATACTCTCGTGTTATGTTGTAACAGTTATAAGGTTTTAACATATATGCAAATAATCTCTCGCAAAACTCGAGATTTTGTGATGGGATAATAGAAGATAAGTAAATTACCGGAAAAGGAAATATATAGGCACAAAAATGGAATCAGATTTTTTAAAAATGTAATAATATATCTTAGCCTAATCCAAAGTGAATCATGCTCGTAAAATAAAAGATTGCATGCAAATTTATTCCATATATAAATCATCATCTCCATCTATATAATGACATCCCCTTCGACACCATCTTGTCACACAAACAACTAAAAAACAATTAACCGTCTTTTGTTTTGCAAATGATTTCGAAGCGTACTGTTTTGTTGTTCCCATGGTTAGGCCATGGACACATCTCACCTTTCCTTGAACTAGCCAAAGAACTCAATAACTCGGAGCGTTTTAGAGTATACATTTGTTCGACTCCTGCTAACCTTGTTTCTGTCAAGAGAACCTTGAGAAACGAGGGTCTTTCACTGTCGATCCATGTCATAGAACTTCTCCTTCCTGAGTTACCCAGCCTTGCATCTGATCTTCACTCCACCAATGGCCTCCCTGTCCATCTTATGCCTATTCTCAAACAAGCGTTTGATATGTCAAGTCCTAAGTTCATGGAACTTTTGAAAAATTTAACTCCCGATTTGCTCATATATGACATACTTCAACCGTGGGCTCCTGCGGCTGCTGCTAGCCTTGGAATCCCTTCTGTGGTGTTCATCACTACTAGTGCTGCTGCCTCCATGTATCACTTTCACTTGAACGCCCCCAAAGATGGTGTTGTGTTTCCATACGGTGACAAGATTTACTATCTTAAACATGAGAACGTGAAGGTAGCAAGTAACGCCAAAGAAAAAGAAGAAGATCGTGTCACACAATGTGTTGCTAGCTCATCAAGTATCGTTCTTATCAAATCTTTTAAGGAGATCGAAGGTAAGTATGCTGATCTCTTTGACTGATAAGAAGATTGTGCCAGTTGGTCCACTTGTTGCGGACCCTTATTGTCCTGATACGGAACAAAATACTATGATCATCAAGTGGCTTGATACAAAAGCCATTGGATCTACTGTTTTTGTTTCTTTTGGGAGCGAGTATTTTCTTTCTAGTGCTGATTTGGAAGAAATAGCATAACGGCTCGAGATGAGCGATGTGAATTTCATTTGGGTGCTAAGGTTTCCAAAAGGTGATAGAGAAATAGATCTTTCAGAAGCTTTGCCATTAGGATTTCTTGAAAGGGTCAAAAATAGGGGTTTGGTGGTTAAAGGTTGGGCTCCACAATCTAAGATACTAAGACACAAAAATATAGGTGGATTTGTGAGTCATTGTGGTTGGAGTTCAGTACTAGAAGCTATGAAATTTGGAGTGCCAATAGTAGCCATGCCTATGCATCTTGATCAGCCAATTAACTTCGGTTGGTGGCGGAGGTTGGGGTTGGCTTGGAGGTGGTGAGAGACGGCGCCTAATACGACGAATGTTGCTAATGTTATTCAGCAAGTGGTGGTGAGCGAGCCAGGGGTAGCTGTGAAGGCGAAAGCAAAGACTGTGAAAGATATAATAGAGAAAAACCGGAATAAGGAGATTGGTGTGTGGTGGGCGAGCTGCATCAACTATGCAAAAGTGCTGCTCTAGGTGGGCTAACACTTCATAAGAGGACTAAAAGTGATGGATATACTTATGGTAATGTATTTAGCTTTTAATTATGATTTCAACCTCTAATTTATTTTCTTTTTGTACAAGACATGCAGTATATTGCCCGTGTACTTATTTAGTTGTTAGTTTTAAGCTAAAACCTTACATTTTCAAGTGGTGGTTTTTGTATATTCAGCTCATTCGGATTACTTATATGTTGATCAAGGAGATTTAAAGATAGAGGCTAATAAGTTTACTGAAAAGATATATCAAGAGGTGAAAAAGCCAGCTGCAGCTCATCAAGAGGTGCAAAAGCCACCAGCAGCTTATCAAGAGGTGAAAAAGCCGCCAGCATCTCATTTGCCTCCCAAGAGGACGCGGAAGACTAAGTTTTAGTATGGGTTACATTGTTGTTATTATATTAGTTTTGGCAAACTATCTCGGTTTGTTTTTGAAAACATTTTTAACATGATTTTCAAAAAACAAACCCAATTATTAGTATTTATTTTTCTATGTTTTTGGTTGAACTTAACTACTGATGTTGAAAGATGTCCTTGAGGAAAAGGCTACCCTCTTTTTGTGTAGCCTAATCATCAAATATTTTAATTACAGTATGGATATTATTATTATTTTTTTAGCAGTAATTTTCATACTTTGCTTGTATGTTGATCTTTTATGTAGTCCTAATTTTCTAAAGTGTATGCTTGTAGCAGTTTCAAATGTTTACTAGTTACGGGTATATGTTTACGTTATATGCGTTTTCTTTTCTATAAAATGTCATGTAATACCGGTTTGGTAATCACGGTGATTGCCAAATATCATTTTACGTTCTGAATGAGTGTAATCAGAGAAGAGAATGTATCATAATTTTATTGAATGATATGCTTCCGAATTTAGTTTCGTAAAGTTTGGCACATTTTACAGATATTAGAGTTGTGACCATCAGGTATAAAGTTTGGGTTATACAGCACACTTTACCTGTTTTAAGTATACCGGAAGGTAATTCTAGAACTTCATCCTGCACTTCGAGTCTTGACCAGTTCTACCCAAAAAAACCGTTTAGCTCATTGAACTTTGACCCATTTGATACACGTCCAACATCACACATGCATTATTCTTTGTAAGTAATCCTGATTACGATGACAGTTAATTTTTTCATGTGGCTCTGGCAATGTTTAAAGTTGTGATTTCAAGCACTCTCATTATCGCATCAGTCCTAATTTAATGTTTTTATTTCTTTTGGCGCAATGACATGGTTTAGGCAAGAAGGAAGAAGCTTGTTACGTATGCACACTTTTGTTACTCCATTATGTTGGCGGTTTTGGTTCAGTTCTTGTGATGTTCGAGACTAGATAGATCATAAGTGAACGATCCTTTAACATGGCTAAAAAGCCCGTTGTATTCAACATTAACCGGATGATATAAACAAACAAGAGAGTGCATCATAATATTTTAGTTGAATGAGTTTAGGTGAAGGTTTCCATATTGTATTCTCGAATATTTCAAACTTAAAAGAAATAGACAACTACTGTTAACAATGGACTAAAACTTGACATGTCATTACGCAGATTAAAATGTACACAATGTATAGCCAACGAGTGCTCAAAATTAGTACAAAAAGGCTCTTTTGCCGCAAAGAAACCTGCATTCTAAGATCCTCTACAACAATAAAATTCTGCTTTTTGTTACATGCTAACATGAACTAATTCGACATTAAAGTGAATAAAACTGTGAATAAAGGTATTCTCGAATCTTGTAATACTCCTCGCACAGTGGACCTTCAATAACTATTTGTTGGATAGCAGCAGCACCACCCTACATGGAGAAATTTGAAGATTAAGTATGCCCGAGTTGGCTCATATAATACAGTTTAAGATCAGATTTCTATTTTGGAGTTTGATTGCTGTATGTACCTTCTGACTAGCATCACCAACTTTCCTCAGTGTCACATACTCCCCACAACGTAACGCCCCACCAGAAAATTCTACCTGAAACGGTTTATTGATGTTAGCATTACATGAGCCACCATCATGGTCATAAACTTCTACATAAAAATATATATGGAATAAGAAGACTCGTGAGATTTAAAGGTGTTAGTTTCGGCCCATATAATTATGGATGCACCGCCTCCTAATTCATTATAATAACAAAGTGTAGGGATCAACCCAACCAGCCTGACTTGTACTATGTTGTTACCCATTTTGATCAGGACCACTTTGACCTGTTACCCAAATCCGTCAGTTTTGACACCTCTAATTTGATTGTATTGCAAAAGCACAACATATTACCTGGATACCCTTTCCAGCAAGAAATTGCTTAAAATCTGCCATTTTAAGATCTCCAACAAGTACTGATTTATGAGGAGGAGCTGTTGTAGAAATGGGGAGCGAAGACAGCGTGCCACTCTCGGTCTTTTCTACCTCAGAATCGATCCAGGCTATTTCATAGTCTCCAAGCTATAGTTAAGAAAAAAGGAGGATAATTAGTCCAAAATTTTGACTTTTGAAACCAAGGATTAGTTATGTTTTAACATCAAAAAATTGATGGTTAAACTTAATAGTTTATAAATTTATAACGTCCATAGCTCAAATATACAAGGAATCTATCTGAATTTGAGTTTACTAGTTTGAATCACTTAAATCAAATGTGGATACTTTTATAATAGAGTGAAGAAACAGAGAAACGCTCACCTTCTTAAACAGAACATTGCTCATTAGTTTCTCAGAGAGTTGCACCTATTTTTCACATCAACAATCCTTATCAGATGCGGAGTTTAAGATATATGGTACAATAGAACATCCAATTAAACTTCTATGTACCTTATAAGCACATAAATCTGATGTGACATCAATTGCTTCTTCAATCTGTGGAGCATATACATGAGGACAGACATTCTTCAGGCAGTGTTGCTTCAGATGTTCAGTCGCCTCAGCTGATCCATGTACCAAAACCTATAAAGAAGATTTCAACACAAAAAAGTAAACATCAAGTATTTATAGTGCTAGTTAAAGAAGGAAGTAAAAGAACATTCATACAAGTTTCAATGGAGCAACATGGGCAAGAATTGATTTAATTGAACGCCCATCAGAACGCCCTTCAAAGTCCATATATACTAACGCGCATTTGACTTGGACCTGCAACAGATAGAACACCAATGTAACAGATTAAGTAAAAGTTGAAGCCGTTAAAGCAAATTCAAAATGGTTGGAGGAACTAATATCATAATGTACTACCGTATCATTTTATGAAGAAAAAAAACAGAAATAAAAAAACATACAGTAAGTTCAGATGATACAACTTTTGATGGAGTTGTGTCGAGCATTAAACTGGCAGTGTTTTCATCAAGTTTCCCATCAAGATCTCCACCCATCTACACCAAGTATATGTATCACAAAAAAGATCTATATAGACGATAAAACAGCATGAAATAAAACGGAACATACATGCATAGATCCCATGTCCATGTCCTCGTCTTTTATCACATAATCATCTGGGTTAATAACTTCTCCAAAATCGTCCCATTCAGAAGAATTGTCATAAAAAGGAAACATAGGGGCAACACTAGAAGTTGGAACAAATCCATCAATCAGTACGTCACAATATGCTTCCCCACGCACCCCAGCAGCTGCCCACAGATTAGATTAATATTTTAATGATGAAGTTTTGTAATCATGCTCAAAACAAATAAATATTCAAAAAACATGAACAAAAAATGATGGTTAGTTTACCCAACCCTACCACTGATTTTGCCGCCTCTCATAAGGTTAAGAGGCGTTAGAAGTTTAAAAAGAACACATATAACTTAAATGTGGAGCATTTTTCATCAAGTTTATCTTGAAACAGAAAACATGAAATGGTAACTCAAACTCAGCAGCAGACTAAAGGATAGAGATAAAATACCATCTACTTGAGTATGGCCGTCAATGTTCATTGGATCAGCTTTGGTAACATCAGTTACGACAGCCTTTGATTCCTCTTCCTTGACAAGGCTGGCTTTTAAAGCCTCCTCCTTTTTAATCTTTTCTTGTTCTTCTTCATATGCAGCTAACTCATCCCCGACCAATGGAACCCTCTTGGAAAGGGTAACTTTAACAGCTTTGGGAGGTGGGTCTGATTGAAGCATTCGTGCACGAGTACCAAACTACAATCATAACAGTGAGTAGTGAGAATCACTATTATGTACCAGATAACCATGACAAATTGAAATATTATACTTTTAAGTTTTAACACAAAAGATAAAGGCTGTGATTCAGAGACTGAATTAAAAATGTTAGCTGGTTCAAACCCGTTGAACCATTGGCAGCTGGTATTAGGAAAAAATTGAATAACAGAGGTAGCAGAATAGGAGTCAGGTGGTAAGATAAAAGATCAAAACAGGTTCGCGAAAGGGTGATTGGTAGGGGTCGGGTTGACCCACAAACATCTTCAATTTTTTTTCATTAAATAATCAGAGACTATACTGTTATTAATTACAAGACTAATAGAGGTTTTAAGAATAGACCGTGTCACATTGCGAGCATAAAGAATATACTCCGGGTGAACCTGTTCGACCTATTTGGCCCGTTTCCCTATGAGCGTCTATGAATCAACAATAAGGCAGTCTAGCACATACCTGACCCCTCTCAGTAAAAAGAACAAGATTTCTTGGATCAGAAGCCCATTCCACAAATATATCATGCGAAAATCCCACTTCCAAACTGGCCATAGATGCTAGAACAATCTGCATAAGAAGTGCAGTCAATACCAATATAGGCTTAATTCAATAGTAACACATACACTAAAAACGTTACCCTCCATAATAGAAGTTTTACTTACCTTCGGGCCCTCTGGGACATTTTCCAGTTCACTCTTGCTGATCAAAAGTGTAATATGCCTGCAATTAAATACATAAATTCCAAATTATGGTACTATGTGTGAATTCATGTCAATGAAGCAAATCCAAACTAATAGACATTAATTGAGATCATCAGATGAAAAGTTCTTACTTCAGAAGGAAGGCATTATCACGAGTGTGTTCAAATGATTTTGCGATTGAATCGCTCATCCACTCGAGGAAGCTCTTGACGTAATCAACTGTGCTTGATGATACATATGTCAGGAAGAAGATAGGATACGTCAAATGATGCTGTTCCCAGTACTGCAACATTAAAGATATTCATGGTATTAAAAAGAAGTACAAAAATATCAAATTCTTTATAGTACCCTTAAAAAAAGTTGAAATAAAAAATAGGCAGACTAACTTGTTCAAGTATCAAAAGCAACTCGAGTACTCGCCCAGCAGTATCCACAGGCAACAATACATTCCCGTTGGCCCTTAGAGTGTTCTGTATAGCATCTAAATTTCCAATCAAATACAAAATTCAATACAGAAATATAATATTAGAATTAGTTTGCACATGTCACCATGTATACGCTACTTAAAACAGCTATAGTGAAAAATTACCTATAAATTCTTGATCTCTTTGTCGTCTAGATGGCTGATTACTCAAAGCATTATATGCATCTGTTATGAGAACAGCGGGCCGAACAAAAGACTCTAAAACTGTTCCGTTTAAATGTCTGAAAAATCATAACAGCAAGTCAACACAATTGAAAAATATAACAAAAATTCACAGATGCAGTTGGTATGGGGAAGACCTTTCTTTGCGATGATTGAAGTCAACTGCATAGATTACATCCTCACCGTCTTTAGTAATTTTCCAGACTGTACCTCCCAAGAGATGACCGCCCACATGAGGTGCAATCACGATACCCTCCCCTTTCCCTGACAAATGCATGCAATTAGTTAAAAACCATATACAAGTTGAATAATTATACTCTCCTGACACTTTGGACTTAAGCCATGTACGGGCTGTAAAACCCTAAAATTGTGATATTAGAAAGAAAAATGCTCACCAGATAAATGACAATTCTGAGAGTAGGTTAATCTTGTCACATTTAGAAAAGCGGAATCAATATCATCCAGTGTGAACAGATCAAAATCTGAAACTTGCTGCAGAGAGATGGACTTAGTTATCAACACTAACAAAATATATGCTACACAAGCAAACACTTGTATGAAATGGAGCGAACTAAAAGATACATCCATGCAATCAATGTATGGAAAAAGGATAAATTTGTATCAGAGTATGCATACCCTGGGAGGATACTAGTAATGGATATGATTAATATTATCAGAGCTAAATCTATATAGCTCACTAGAGGCTAATTAACAATCAAATTTTGATCATGATGAGATAACAAGTTAACTAAAGCTATTTATCTCAATGAGTTTTCTTACATCTACTCCTTATCTACTTCTCCATATTAGAACTCAACTGACAATCACTTTTGCCTAACACTGAAAAGTGAATATGAAAACTCATAATCCAATCATCACTTTGATGCACATCCAAACACCCCCTTAAGGCCTTAACCATCCAGCAGTTCTATATGGTATGTATCCCAGATACCCAAAACATCAAGACAGACAACTAACAGCCTTTTGATAAGGCATCGTTACAAAGTAACAAGATAAATACAGCACAATGCAAAACAAAACACAGAATTCAAAGAGCGGTGTTTTACCTTGCGGGAAAGAAAGTGATCATACATAGTTAATAGTCCCAATCTATAAACCGGCTCCGTTGCATAAACAGGAGCAGTAAGCCCAAACTGTTTCATGGCATAAGGTAAAGCCCCAAGATGCAACGTATCTGAATGTGACAACAACACAGCATCTATCGTAGAAGCAACCCTGCAAAAAAAATCAACAATATTTATATAAAAACACAACACCTCATAATATATACATTTTAGTCGCATTAAGATGTGCATGTTGAAAAGTGATTATGTAGCAGCAAATAGTCACTTTCACATGGTGCAAGAGACCATGCTTGAGTCTGTTGATCGACGCTGTAATAGTCACTTTCACATTTTCACTGCTGTCGAGTTTCGCAAAGAATTTAACTGCCTAGAAAATTAATAGACAACATATGGGCTACATAAGTAACAATTTTCTACCAATTATTCGAAATTGATTATATGGCGCCTCTAGCCTATCAAAAAACTAATCATACACAAGTCCCAACTCTAGAAACTTATTATTGCAAAGGTTGCGTATGGCTTTTCAATAAAGTACTTATTTCCCCTTATGTCTGAAAGGCGAGCTTAGACACGTCGACGCATCTGAAAAGTGTGTTTGTTTTTTCCTCTTACGTCTGCAGACGTTTCTAAAAAAAGTGTATTTGTTATTTCATCGTATGTATGCAGGAGAAAATTAATAGACAACATATGGGCTACATAAGTAACAATTTTCTACCAATTATTCGAAATTGATTATATGGCGCCTCTAGCCTATCAAAAAACTAATCATACACAAGTCCCAACTCTAGAAACTTATTATTGCAAAGGTTGCGTATGGCTTTTCAATAAAGTACTTATTTCCCCTTATGTCTGAAAGGCGAGCTTAGACACGTCGACGCATCTGAAAAGTGTGTTTGTTTTTTCCTCTTACGTCTGCAGACGTTTCTAAAAAAAGTGTATTTGTTATTTCATCGTATGTATGCAGGCGCGCAGACGTTAGTGTTTGTTTATCTTTAGACATAAGAGGCAAAATCTAGTTATTCCCGCAGATGAGACATAAAACATGAAAAACAAACACACATCCAAACACCTCCTCACTTAACCGTGTTATCAAACTTATATTAGGTTCAACAAAACTTCCTTGTTGAGAAAACAATAGCATACAACTCAATAACTACTTTGCGTTTTTGTTCAGTTAGGCTACAAAACTATTTCTATGTTCACCTGAGTCACCGAACTTACAAAAAATTACTTGTAGATCACTATTCAAAAACTTGAGTACTAATACGAGTAATCTAAACGTATAAGTTTCATAAGTTAAGTAACCTAATAGGGCGTTTGGATTAGCTTATTTAGCCGGCTTATGGGCTTATTTGATTTTGGAAAAGCCGATAAGCTCACTTTTTAGAGCTTATTATTAACTTTAGCTTATTGGCTTAAACCAATAAGGTGAAGTTGATAAGGTCATAAGCTTAAATAAGTGAGCTTATCGGCTTTTCCAAAGTCAAATAAGCCCACAAGCCGGCTAAATAAGCTGATCCAAACACCCCATAAATATTCAGTTTTGAAAATTCAGTGCGTATAATTAATATAAGTCGAGCGGGGGTGTTTGGCTAAGCTGAATTTTTTTGATAACTTGAAAAAAAATAAAACAGAGAGGGCATAAAAAAGTACAGTAGTAATTGAAGATGTAAATAAGACATAATAATAATAATGTGAATAATTTGAGGCCTAATAAATAAATAAAAAGAGACCTGGAAAGAGGAAGAAGGAGTTGGGGATCGAAGTGGTCGTTCCAACCGCAATCGATAAGAAGATTAAATCCATCGATGGACACAAGATATGATAACGGATTCTCGTTGTATACTCCGCATAGTGGCGTCACCTGCACTGATGTCCCCATTTCTTATTATGCTTTTCTTTTCTTTTCTTTTCACTGGAATGATGGTGTGAGTTTTAGGTTTTATGTTTTAATGAGTATACATAGTGTATCCCCCACATCGGAGAGTCAAGTAAAGTGGCTACATGATACTAGTATAAATATTTAAAAGAGTTAGTTGCATTTTTGGTCCCTGTGGTATAACCAAATTGCATATTTGATCCCTAAAACTTTAAAAATGCACTGACCATCCTCATTTTAAAGTTTTTGTTGCACTTTTGGTCCTTGTAGTATGGCCAAATTGCAAACTTGATTCCTGTGATATAACCAAATTGCAGATTTGATCCTTGAAACTTTAACATCATCTAGGCTCAGAGGACCAAAAATGCAACGAAAACTCCAAAATGGAGACATTTAGTGCATTTTCAAAGTTTTAAGAATCAAATCTGTAATTTGACCATACCATAAGGACCAAAAATGCAATTAACTCTATTTAAAATATTTTTAAGTTTTGAACTAAATTTTTTTGTTATTTTTGTTTTTAAAAATTTAACGAGTTTTTCAAATATATATAAACCAATCTTTTACATCCTTGATTTATAACTAGTATGATTTTTTTTAAAAAAAAGAAAAAAAGGTTATGGTTATAACAACATTACAAGTGATTTTGAAGTAGGGTCGAGCAAAATCACTCGAAAATTGATCTGAATCGATAAACTAACCGAAACTGGGCTGAACTAAACCTAACCGACTTAATTCGGTTCGGTTTTTGTTTTATATAATTATTTCAGTTTTACTCGATTCAGTTTCGTTCGGTTCGAGTCAAAACACACCTATTCGTTTCGAAATAGCTAAATCAACTTGACCCGAACCGAACCGACCTTATTCGGTTCGGTTTCGGTTTCGGTTTGAATAGCTTTTACACGATTCAATTCTCGGTTCACATTTTACTCTTACTCGGTTTTTGGATCAAGTCAGGTTTGATCGGTTCAGGTCAGGTTTGACCCTGTTGCTCAGCCTTATTTTGAAGTGTGAGCGTGAACAGAAAAAATAAATAAACATGGGCTAAGTCCAAATTATAGTGTGTGTTTAGTTTTTAAGTCAAATTAAGTATATATTGTTTTGTTATTGTTGTGGATGGAGGCTAGTGCCCAACACCTCATCAGCTATTGCTACTAAACATGGATATGAAGTTCCGTGTAGAGACCATTGTGGCTCTTATTAATTTACTTTGTAGTATTGAGCTCTACCCCATTGAATTTTCGTATTGAACTTACATATCAAACTTGCACATTGAACGTATCATATTGAAGATAATCTTTTAAACTTACCTCGTTGAGTTGTCATCTTCGTGATTATAAATTCGTCGGTTAAACCTTTCGTTTTAAACTCCTTTATTGAATAATTGTTTATGATCAAGTTGCCGGATTTTGAGACGAAGTTAGCTAATGTGTCTCAACAGATATAATGTTTGTGGGTTACGCTTTTAATATTAAAAAACCGAATTGTTTGATGGCAATGCTAGAATTAAGTGACTTAGATATATGTACATGAGGTGAGATCTATGCAAAACCAATGTTATCCAAAGAACAAATGAGAAGATCTCAACCATCCAATCTTCTTTCATCCAATGGTCCACAATCCATCTGATAATAAAAAGGAAGGGCATATTAGTAAAATCACATGTTACAATAAAAGCAAAAAATAATCCCAAATTCACTCATTCAACAAACCACTTTCTCTCTCATCAAAAAACCCAATTCCAGATCTAATCTATATCTCGCCGGATCTCATCTCCATCTCGCATCTAATCTCGTCAGAATCATCAAACGTCGCCGGAATCACCATGAATCCGACGGATTCATCAACAAAACAACCGGATTCTTCATCAAATCCACCGGCATCGACATCAAAACCGTCGGAATCATCTAACGTCGCCGGAATCACAATGAATCCGACGGATTCATCATCAAACCAACCGGATTCTTCATCAAATCCGCCGGCATCGACATCAAAACCATCGGAATCGTCATCAAACTCGCCGGATTCGTCATCAAATCCGCCGGAATCGTCAACAAATCCGTCGGATTCATCAACAAATCCGATTGACATAGATGATGTGGTTACATATGATGTAGATGATGTCGTTACAGATGATGATGTAGATGAAGTACTCACAGAAGTTGATATGAAGGAACATGATGGTAAAATCCCTTGGGAATCTGATTTTGTTGATTAATGGGATTCATAGATGAATCCCATTGGATTCATGGATGAATCCCTCTAATTCTGATTTTGTTGTTTAATGGTAAACTAAAAAAGATACTTAAATTCATTTGAGATCCCATGGGATTCATGGATGAATCCCATGTGATTCACAGTGAATCCCATGTGATTCACAGTGAATCCCAAGGGATTCATACACAATCCCATGGGATTCTT
Source organism: Chrysanthemum makinoi (assembly GCA_910596185.1). Lineage (NCBI taxonomy): Eukaryota > Viridiplantae > Streptophyta > Magnoliopsida > Asterales > Asteraceae > Chrysanthemum > Chrysanthemum makinoi. The sequence goes on from OU343218.1 coordinate 233,412,362, forward strand.
TATGAAATCCCATAAGATTCATGCAGAATCCCATAGGATTCTTTATGAAATCCATAGGATTAATGCAGAATCCCATGGGATTTCATAAAAATCCCATAGGATTCATACATGAAGCTATAGATATGTATACAGAATCCCATAGGATTCATACTTGAGTTATCTTAATCCCAACTGCTTTTTATATACAGATTCTATAAAATCACCAAGACCAACTTTATATGAACACGCTGAGACACCGGGCGGATCAGTATATTGGAAGCCTCATGTACAAGAAGGAATTCCTGTAGAGGGAAAATACTATGAAACATTAGATGAAGCTATAGATATGTACAGTAACTATGCTGAAGCGGGAGGTTTTCAAATTAAAAAAGCAGGACAACGATTAACAAAATCTGGAATTGTACAACTTAAATACATCATGTGCAACAAAGAAGGAGCTCCAAGACATATTAATATCGACACTTTGGATGCTAAAAACAGTGACAAACAAAAAAGAAATACAACCATGCATGTAACAGGTAGTAAAGCTCCAACATATTTTAGACTTGTAATATATAACTTTAGTCATGAGAATAATGTTGAATCCCATGAGATTATTAATGAAATCCCAGGGGATTCATTGTGAGTCCCATGGGATTCATTGTAAATCCCATGGGATTCATTGAAAGACTTGTAATATATAACTTGAATGATGTTGAATCCCATGGGATTCATTGTAAATCCCATGGGATTCTTTATGAAATCCCATGGGATTCAATGTGAATCCCATGGGATTCAATGTAAATCCCATGGGATTCTTATTTTTATTTTTTTTGTATAACATGTTTTTAAATTTTTTTTATATAACAGGTTGTAAAGCTCGTATAAGGTTAGAATTGGATGTCATTTCTGGAAAATACAAGCTAGTTCAGTTTATTGCAAAACACAACCATATGCTCATACCAAAAGAGTACAAACATTTTACCAAAAAGCAAAGAAGAATGACACAAGCAGAAAAAATGTTTGTTGTTAAAGCTGCAAAGAACAAGATTGGTCCAACACGGGCTCACAACTTGCTAACGAGTATGAAGGGTGGGTATGAATATGTTCATGGGACAGTTGCAGATTTTAAGAATGAAATGCGGGATGTTAATATGTTCATAGGGGAACCCGAATAGGCGAAAGCCAAAACCAACATGTCCGGAGAAGCCAAATGCAGGGCGAAAGCCGAAACCAAAAGTTTCTTGATTATTTATATTCGGTTTCGGTTTTGTTAGTTATTTTTTCTTCTTTACTTGATTATTTAGATGATTTGAAAAGAAAATTCTTTTTTACTTTGAATATATCTTGTTTCTTACTTATATTCTGTAAGAATCCCATGGGATTGTATATGAATCCCATGGGATTCACTTAGAATATATCTTGTTTCTTACTTGTATGTATGAATCCCATGGGATTGTATATGAATCCCTAAGGGATACAGAAATATGTTAATAGATTAAGTGGAATCCCATGGGATTGTGTATGAAACCCATGGGATTGTGTATGAATCCCATGGGATTATTTCCATATTCTCTTCTACCATACACATATTTTCAAAAGATTAAGTGGAAAAAAAGTCTATCATAAAGAATCCTTTGGGATTATGAATGAATCCTGGATTCACATAATTAATTGATAAAAAGACAAATAATAGTTCTACCACGCAAACGTTCTGTTATACCATTCAGAAGTTTTAAAAAGACAAAATAATGCACATGTTCTCGTCTACCATACCATTAACGCCTAACTGGACAATTGTTCTACCATGCACAAGTTCCAATTCACATGATCTCGTCGACCATACCATTAACACCTAACTGGACAAATTGTTCTAGCATTCAAAAAAGACATAACTTCTTCAATGATTACATGCGCTCACGTGCTTCCCTATTCTTTACTGCTTCAAGAATAATAGTCATCTTTTCTTCAGGAGGAAGTTTATCAAATTCCTGTGCTAATTCAAACATCTTCTGTGCATGCTGATTTACCTCGTGCAATAAAATCTTTGTCGCAAACTTGAATCGCAATTGCCTCAACATGTCTAACTGCGCTCGAGACTCGGCAACAAGCCCACAATCCCATTTTGCAATAGCTTGACCAGTGTAAGATTCCATATGCAACATTGCGAAAATACCGCAATCTCGGAAATTATTCTTCGTCCTCCACTTGAGAGTTGCGACCTTTGGCTTGGCTTTAGCAATACTAGCATGCTTTATGTGACCATACAGCTTCAGATGTTTGGCAAACAACTTTTGCTACAATATTGATTAAAAAAAAAGAACATAAATATCTAGAATTATGGGAAAATGTAAATTGGTACTAAGCATGGGATTCTGTATGAGTACTATAGGATTCATTGTGAATCCTATAGGATTCTGTATGAATCCCATGGGATTATGTATGAACTACAAAACAACAGAAAAGTAAAAATACTTGCAAGAAGTTCAACCGTATCTTTATACTTTTGAGCATAAGTTGCTCCACAATCACTGTTGTCAAGTATCGTCACTGCTGCTTTGTTAGTGAGGCTGAAGACAACAACATAAAAATGGCCAGCTTTGCGAATCGGAAAAAAAGCCTGTTTTAACAAAACAAAATACATAAAAAAAATAATGAAAAGTAAAAACACAAATAAAGAATTAAAAAAAAAATAATATTACCAAGTCAATGCCATTGAGTGCCAAACGTTCTGTTATACTATTCTATATATGTTCTCGTCTACCGACCCAACGTAACATTCCCTTGTTTCTTCGCCTTAATATCAAAAGGATTGTAACGAGACAACGGTATTGGGTTCAATATTTTACCTATATCAATTTTAAGACGAAAAGAGTAATATTAGTTTTGAGACAAATATTAGATATAAGCAACTAACAACAGCACAATCTCATCAATCACAAAGTCCTAACACTAACAAACAATACAGAAAAATACGCAACTATAAATCTGATTCCTAAAAGCTAATACAAACACTCATTCTATGTGAATCCCATGGGATTCAGTGATAATCCCATAGGATTAATCTTACACAAACTGACAATTCCATTTGCTTATCTTCTTATGTCTATCACATCCAAAAAATAAGCAAAAACTATAAAACTTATTTCAATTTGAGAAAAGCATAACAACTAACTACATCAGAAAAATAAGCTAATTCAAACAGACGGATTCCCATAACAAAAATAAGCTAATCCAAAAACTCATTACATAAAAAAAAATAAACTAATCCTGAAATCTAATCTACTCGCTGATATAACCTAATCCAAACGCTGATTCAGTAACAAAATAAGCTAATACAACAACAAAATAAACTAATACATTCAAAAAAATAAGCTAATCGATCACAAAAATTTAAAATAAAGACTGATTTAACAAAAATATACCAGAATCGACATTTAGAAGCTTATTTTGATCGGATTCCGCCGACGAATGGTCTTTAGATTGAGATATTTCAGCTCGTAGGTCCATTTTAAAGGAATGAACGGTGATTTCGCGGTGGTTTGAAGGGGGTTTGACGGATTTAGGGGCGGTTAGTCGAAGGTGTGTGTGTGTTGGAATTGGGGGAGAAAACGCGTGTGTGTGTGTTGGGTGTGTGTGTGTGTTTTGGGTGTGTTTGACGGATTTATTAGTCGAAGGTGATAAGACTAAAATGCCCCTCCGCTTTTTTTTTTATAAAAATGTAATTAATCTACACCGTTGGATGGAAGGGGAATGGATGGATGAGATCTTTTGGTTTGTGCTTTAGCTAAATGGTGTTTCGTATAGAACTTTTCTCATATGTACATATGATCCTTGTTATCTTTGCACTTGCGATATATATAGTGCAGAAGTTTGAGGTGAAATAAACTGTAATTTGCTAGTAGACTACTGCAGAGAGAGCTAAAATTATATTCAGCAGTAGGGTGTCATTCGGGTCGACCCGACCTGAGTCAATTCAGGTCGGGTCAAGCGGGTTCAAAATTAAATTCGGGTCAATCAGGTAAACCCGAATTGACCAGAGTTTTAAACAAGTTCGGGTATGTTTTTTTAGCCTTGACCCGACCCGAACCCGACTAACCCGGATCAACAACACTTTTACATGTAAAATACTCGGGTTGACCCCGAACTCGAATTGACCCGACCCGATTGACATGAACCCGAATTGACCCGACCCCAGTTGATCCGAACCCGACCGGGTCAACCCGAATAAAACCCCTATCAGCAGCTTGTTGTAACAAGCTAGATCGGCAGTAATGACAAATGTAGAATGGTAAGTTTAACAAGTGGTTCAGAATTAGTATAAGTTTGATCTAAGATTAGAAATCTAGTAATTTCATATATTAGTTGTGCAATATCATGGAAGATCCAGTGTGATGTATCGAGCCATAGTTTACCTATTTAGAAACAGTCAAGACTAAGGGCACTGGTAGAGTTTAAAGTAGGGGTGTTCGCGGGGCGGTTCGGTTCAGTTAGTTGAAAGATTTGAACTATCCATCGCGGGCCGGATAATTAATTTTACTACCCGAAACCGAACCGTACTAAGCGGGTAACCGGACAAGCGGGTACCCGAAATGAGCGGTTACCCGCGGTTCGGGTCACGGTTAACCATTTTAGATGTTTAATCAAGTTTAACCGTATAAACATTAACATGTTCTAGAACGTAAATTCGTAAAATGTCATTTAGTAAAATTAAATGACATTTAATAGGTAATAGTCATATAAAAGTTATCCCGTTAGAATAATTGCAATCAAACATCCATACATAATCAACTAACAAAATAATAGTTATTCGATGTATATAAATTACGATCACATTTATCAACTTTCATACATAAATGTTTAGAAATGTTATAATTATAAGCAAAAAATGCGTTGTACAATAAAATTAGTGCAATAATATAATTAATACTTGTACAATTATTTGAAAATTTAGTAAACAAAAACCTTTATGTATTAAGCACGGTTCGGTTCGGTTAACCACGGATATCAAAAAATAAAAACCGAAACCGAACCGTGATAAACTGTTTTTTTTTTGTTTCGGTTTTTTTTCCGGTTTCGGTTTATTCGGTTTCGGGTTTTTTCGGTTTCGGATTGAGCGGTGCGGCTCGGTTCATCGGTTTCTCGGATTTTTTGAACAACCCTAGTTTAAAGTACCTAATTTAGACTTTGTTGTATAGAAATGGCTGAATTGCTTATTTCAAACTTTGCGCCAATTTATTAAGTTTACCATTTAGCACAAACTCTCTTTGCCATTTTTTTACCATTTGATGCATAAGTAACATACATACCTTTCTTTTACCAAGTTAGGTAGCAAATTGCAGAATTTGGTAAGAGATGTATATAGATATATTTGCATTAAATTGTATACAGTAAGCAGATTACACATATCTGCAAGTTCTTTACATGAAGCTAGACCCTATAAAATAATGTCATAATTTGATAAATATGTTGTCCACTTAAACCACCCATTTTGGAAGAATAAAAACGCAAGCAACAAACGCTGATGAACATAGCGAAGACCCAATGACTGAAAACACTCAACTGTATATACGTTATCAAGACATAATCACAATAGTTTTAGCAAAGGATGAACATATGAATATATGAACATCCAATGAATGAAAGAACTCAATTCCATTTAGTCACATAATGAACCTGAAAACACACATCCAAACACCTCCTCACTTAACCGTGTATTCAAAAAACCTCGTTGTCATTTTTTGATCAAATGTCTATTCTAGCCGTGAACGTAGTATTCCCGCGAAAGATTGTAAATACCAAAATACCACTCATTATACCAATACGAAACTTGTATCCAATATTTTTGTAAAAAAAATTTCAGAATACAACTTTTATTTGCAAATCCAATATGTAGTCTAGTCCATCATCATTTTTGCAATGAATTAACTCATTAAGTAAACATCAGCTATGTTCGGCCCATACAACAACACAATCCAGCAAACACAAGCCCAAGCCCAATTCATTTGACATCAGCCCAACAAAAATGAAGTACCCGATCCATACACAGATTAAATGCCCGGTATGTGTTAGTATAAAAAATAATACACTCTATCACACTTTTAACCTAATAATACTCATTTGTCATAACCCTAATATCACAAACCTCTAAAACACTCCGCCTCTTTTTATCAGTTGAAGAGGGTTTTGACAATTTGACCCACTGTACCGGCGAATTTTCCGACCATTTTTCCGTTCAGCTTGTAAAACCTAGGAAAATTGCTTAAGAAACCTCACTTTTGACTTGTTTGACCACAATATCTGACCAATTGATGAGACCAAGTTTTTGACCACTATATTCTAACCACAGATTCACGAGCATGAACAAAAGTCACAAAAGATAATTTATACAAAAGCTGTTAACTTGGACAATAAGAGATACAAGAAACAGTTTAGGTAAAGCTTTAAAAACACATGACTTTGACCATTTTTTGATACAATAACACTTGTAAAAACTGTTACCATAAAAGATATTGAAAAAATTTCCACCGATTCAAAAAATAATGGTAAACATCTTAAACAAACAAACGTACACCACACAAATCAACAAAAGTAATAACCTTAGCTCCTTATGCCAATTGTAGGATCGAAATATGTAAGATTTATGTGGTTCGGGAGGTCTAGATTGATCAAAAATGATGAAACAATTCATTGTTCTAGTGAGAGATAGTGGAGAGATGGTGAAGAAAACTATGTGTTTATTAGATTAAAGATGAAGCCTACACAATGATTTCCCGCACCCCTCATGGAAATTCATGAGGGGTATTTATAGGCTCATTACAACATAAGTATCCTACTTATACAATAGTAGTCCCTGCGGGTACAACTGCCTATGTATCTAGTCCAATTCACGTGTATGACATTATCTTTATAAAAAAGCGAGGCTAACAGGATATTATTATCATTTTTTTAGCAGTAATTTTCCTACTTTGCTTGTATGTTGATCTTTTATGCAGTCCTAATTTTCTAAAGTGTATGTTTGTAGTAGTTTCAAATGGTAATCACGGTGATTGCCAAACATCGTTTTACATTCTGAATTAGTGTAATCAGAAAAGAGAATTTATCATAATTTTATTGGAATGATATGCTTCTGAATTCGGTTTCGTAAAGTTTAGGGCATTTTACAAATATTAAAGTAGTGGTCATCCTACAGTTCATGTCCTGACCGGAACTTGACGAGTTCTACCAATTTAAACCGTTTAGCCCATTGAAATTTGACTTATTTGATACATGTCCAACATCATAACCCTTGCATTGTTTTTTGTAAGTAATTTAATTGGGGGTATATCATTTTCTTGCACTTCCAACTATTTTTTCCCTGATTACAATGACAAATAACTTTTTCTTATGACTCTAGCAATGTTAAAAGTTTTGATTTCAAGCTCTCTCATTATCGCATCAGTCCTAATTCAACCATACGGTCCCCATCGCACCATTTGGAACCTTGAATCCGAGTACTATAACAAGAAATAATCCATGGTCTAAAAGTTTTTATTTCGTTTGGTGCAATGACATAGTTTAGGCAAAAAGGATGAAGTTTGTTACATATGCACACATTTTGTCACTCCATTATGTTTGTAGTTTTGGTTCAGCCCTTGTGATGTTTGAGACTAAATCGAAGGATCCTTTAACATTGGCTAAAATCTAGTGTCCAAATAGTGCAACAAACTTAGTTTTCTAAAAAGCTCTTTGTATCCCACATTAATCTGATGAGACAAACACACAAGATAGTGCATTATACATTTTAGTTCAACGAGTTTAAGGTTTCCATACTTATTTTTGAATATTTTAAAAAATAAGAAACAGACAAACACTGTTAGCATTGGACTAAAACTTGACATGTCATAACGCAAAATAAAATGTACACAGTGTATAGCCAACGAGTGCTCAAAATTAGGACAAAAAGGCTCTTTTGCCGCAAAGAACCTGCATTCTAAGATCCTCTACAACAATATGATTATGCTTTTTGTTACATACTAACATGAACTAATTTGAATATTTGACATTAAAGTGAATAAAACTGTGAATAAAATTGGGAATAAAGGTATTATCGAATCTTGTAATACTCCTCGCATAGTGGACCTTCAATAACTATTTGTTGTATAGCAGCAACAGCAACAACATCCTACATGGAGAAATTTGAAGATTAAGAATGCGATTTGGCTCATAATATACAGTTTATGATCATATTTCAATTTTGGAGTTTGATGTTGGATTTCACACTTTTTACTCCCTTTTTTCTTTGAGCATTTTATGCTTTTTATCTGTCCTTTCTTGTTTTCTCAAATTCTAGCGAATAGTCATTGTCTTCATGACTTTATGTGTGAAGTTATCCCTAGGTCCATATCCTATTTCAACATTCCACTTATGACAGTGGTCGGCTATCCTTTGGATGGATTGTAAAGCTTGATCTGGTGTCATTTCTGGAATGGGCCATTGATAATCCAGAATTGGCGAGTCGCGGCGTCCAATCCTCTATAAAAGATGTATATTTTTTTATGTTTATTCAGATCATGCATGGGACATCTGTAGAGAAGTTTGTTATATCTTTCCCAAGCTTGGTAAAGTGTCTCTTCTTTTTATTGCACAAACCGGTAAATTTTCCTAAGAAGGTTTACTAGTCTAGAAGGCGGGTAAATTTTTTGCACAAATGCTCTCCTTAGAATATCCCAAGTAATTTTTGATTCGATAGAAAGTCTATTAAACCATCTCTTTGACGATCCAGTGACGGTCATAGGAAAAACCTTTAGCATAAGAGTATAGTTCGAGATATTTGGAACACTAAAAAGGCTTACCATGTATAAAACTTACATAATATGTTCTTGGACATCTTCTTCTTCTTTGTCACCAGAAAACTGTTTGTTTTGTAATTCTTGAATAATTTGTCATTTGATTTCAAACTTCACTGTTGACGGTATGGTAATCCTCTGGTGGAATTCTCATTAGTTCTACCCAAGTATTGTTCCATGGTAAGATCATCGATGTTGGGCTTTCCATTTAATTTGAAATCAGAGTCTGAATTGTCGTATAAAGAGAAAATATATGGACTGAAATAGAGGTGTTGCTTCTCTTAGCTTGAAAATGCTTTTATGGATTGTCTTAAGGAGTTGCCAAGAAGGGCTTAGCGTTTCGAGTTTTATAACCTGACATATTCAAAAGTTAATTAAAATAAAACAAGAAATTTAAAAGAACTTAAAATTAAAAACCCTAAAATAGCTCCCCAGCAACGGCGCCAAAAACTTGATGCTGGATTTCAGACCAGGTTTTACTATTTATAATTTCTCGTCTACCTAAGGTCTACCTATGCACTAACGAGCATTGTACCCGGTCATGTGTAGTGTAGTAATCGGTAAGGCCGAGGTCGTCCCAAGAGCTATGATTGCGGATATAACTTAAGTTCTAATGTATCTGATTTTAAAGGGGTTTTGAATAGATTAATATTAAACTAATTAAACGAAATGAAATGAAAGCAAATTAAAAGGGATGAACAATCAATAGGGAGAAATGTGCTCACCTAATTACTAATCTTGTTACGCCATAATTAAGTTTTCCTATTAATGTTTTCTATCGCTCCATGTAGGGGTAAATGTCACTATACTCATCGGGTAAATTCTTCTAGCCTATGTTTCATAGGTTCCTATTCCGTAACCATATGATTACCAGAGTTCATGGGTTAACCTATGTAGAGTCATTAAGTACCAGCTACAATCTAGACTTATTCTAAGGAAACCCGGCCTCTCGAAACTAAGGTTTCCCCTTAACTTCTTAAGCATCTCCGTTTGGTAGGTGATCCTTTGGTTAATTCATACACAAGATAGTGGTAGTCCTATGGTCAATTCTTTCCACTATTCGTAACCTATTCGTCTAGGGTCCGATGGTCAATTCTCCTAGCTTCCTGTATACTATCAAACATTAATACTACCGAAACAAAGGTGTCCATGAATAAGCAAAGAAAATAAGCACATAGAGAGATACGAAAATGAGAAAACTAAATCATGGCAATAAAAATTTCATAACTAGGCTAACACCAAAGGTGTTTAGCCGATCATATTAAATACTGCAGAAAATTCAATGTTTAAGATCATAATGAACGACATTGATTAAATACAAATGTTTTGTCACACCCCCAAATTACCTGTTTTGTAGCGGAATGGAATTCCTGGGGGTTGACTGTCATAGCATCACAATCACAGTTATATTGAACGACCTAAAGTGTCGTTTGGAAAACACATCGTTTGATTTAATAAAACAATCAGAGTTTACAAAGTATAGGTCCCAAATGAAAATCAACTTGTGCGGAAATAAGTTTGTTACAAGCCAAACGATGTTTTTAAGGTGCATAAATCCCATGTGTGACGCGTCGTCACCACGACTCTATGATAATTCCACATGCATGCCATGAAGTGTATGCCTTAGATACCTGAGATAAAACATGCTAAAAGTGTCAACACAATGGTTGAGTGAGTTCATAGAGTTTGTGTTGAAGTGTAAAGCCTTTCAAAATCGTTTATGCAGCAAAGGCATTGCAAATCCACTCAGTTCCAAGTTTCGCCCATACAAAACTTGCAACCTGTGTGTTCACAACCCACTGCCAAAATGTGTATAGTTTATGTTCAAACACACCTCGTCAAATGAATTCACAAAATAGTGCATAACTTAATGTATCAATAGTTACTTGACATAACACATAATTCGTATAGTTTCAAATCGTTCCAAGACCATTAGTTCATGTTTGTACCAAGACAGCGAGTTCAACATTATACCAAGACCATTAGTTCCATGATTATACCAAGACCATTAGTTCAATGATTATACCAAGACCATTAGTTCAATGATTATACCAAGACCATTAGTTCAATGATGATACCAAGACCATTAGACCGTGATCATACCAAGTCAGTCAACTCAATGATTTATGATATAGAAATTCTAAGTATGGCAATATCAAGCATTGTATGACTAAACATTCAGTTCAGATAAACACATAGTTTGCAAATAGTCATGAATGTCATAAAAGTTGTTGAGCATGTATCTCCCCCAAAAGTAGTATAAAAACAATTGAAAATGGGGCTATGGAACTTACGGTAATCCATAAAAGTTTAGAGTAACTATGAAAGTAAATGAAAATAATTGAGCATGTATCTCCCCCAAAAGTAATTCAAAACGTATAAAAGTAGGGGCTATGAAACTCACGGTAATCCGTAAAAGTTTAAAGTACTTGTGTAAATAAAAGCAAGTAGTTGAGCATGTATCTCCCCCAAAGATAGTTCAAAACAATTAAAAGTAGGGGCTATGAAACTCACCTGATGCAACGATTATGATGACAAAAGTGGATACACTGAAATGCAGCGCAATCTCTAACCGCGACCTATTATGAATGATATGTTCTAATGTAAATCATGAAACAATGTCGTGCATGCAAACTCATATGATATCCATACCACTTGTACATTTGAAAATAATGTTTATCGTCGAAATATATGTTTATGACATCTCGTCATATTGTAAAATACTTTACAAGTATTTACGTTGAAACAACCTCCTACGATAGTCGTTTAGTGATTTATTAAGAATTTATAGTTTTTCGTCGTAAAATAATGTCATTTGAAAAATTCATGAAAGTGACTAAATAGCCTCAAAAAGCTAGTCGTAAAATGGTGCACATCGAGTGTTAGGAAACAAACTCAACGGTTTTGGAAAGCTTGTATCATTATCTCAAAGTTTTAGCATTTAAGTTTTTATCGTAGAGGTCTCGATCATGGAGAAAAACATAGGTGAAGTAGGGTACTTGTATCCAAAATATTGTTTAAGGGTGGTTTTCGGCAAAGTTTAAGTGACCGTATTTTACTCGTTACAACTCCGCTTGACGAACGGTTGGACATTTTGGAAAATATGCTAGGCGAAATTACTTTTACTAGAAGACATCATGTTATAAAAAGTACTACATCAATGTTAAAAACGACCCTCAACATGGTCATTTGTGGCCGTAATGTTTGTCTAATAGAAATATATTAATTTTGCTTATTTAATATAGTTACGGCAATTTTAATTAAACGCGTGTAATTTAATCGTTACAGGTCCGTTTTCTACGTTTTATATGTCCTTAGCTTCGTATTAAAGTATACTAATATATTTTTGATAAGTCGACACAATTTATAGCGCTTAAGCCTCATTTTTGACTCGTAAAAAGTGGAAGTAACATGCTGAAATTTCTGAATTTTATAGTTTTCGTCGTCTAACTTGTAAATAGCATAACTTTTTCGTTATAGCTCCGTTTTAACCCGTTCAAGCGGCCACGTTTTCGTTTTAAAGTGTATTTTCTAAATATCTAGCCCAAAAATTTTTACCTACTGTCGAAAATTCCAGAATTCAAAAATATGGACAGACCCTTAAGTAAACTTCTCGAAATGAGTTTTTCTCGCGCAAAACCTATTCTAACAAATTCAAACCAACTCCGAAGCTATTCTAATCCTACCATACACCTTCTTAGGGTGTCATGGGTTCCTAGACATCACCAAAAGTGATATGTTTCAAGGAGTAATTATAGGATGATGAATATATACTTATAACTCTTAAAAACAATAAAAAGTGGTATAAACATCAATATGACTTGCATGTGTTTCTCAAACATGATAAAATGAACATAATATGAATATGAAATATGAAAAGGACCATGAAATGCTTACTAGTTACTTGATGAGGTTTAAATGAATAAGGATTTATCCTAAATACCCTAGGTTTTTATTTCAAAACCTTACTTAAGAGTATGCTAGGATTATGAAATTAGCTTGACTTAAAAAAAATATGCAATCCTTGCTTGATCACCCTTATGGCCGGTTGGTATGTTGAAAGAAGAAGAGAGGAAAATTTTCTTCACACTTGATATAATATTAACTATGTGTTGTAGTAGTAGTATAATAATATATGTATAAATGTGTACAAGATATTTGTGTTAAAGGTGTGTGAGTCACCATGTTTGTCTACCAACATTAAAGAAAAAGAGGATTGGTGTAATTTGATTAATTAAGTATGTATATGTAGAAGTAAATGTGTAGTTATGTAAGAATAATTAGTAACTTGTGTACACATTTGAGCTTTTAGGGTAGCGTTAGCTAAAAATAAATTTTAACGGATCAAAATAAAATATATTGAAGTCATAAAAATTATAAAAATACATTCCTTGCAAAAATTGAGTGAAATAATAATTATAGAGTAGTATTTACGAAAACCGTCGTAATTATATAAATATAACACTTTATATACAAAATAAATTTAAAACACCGGGTAAACTAATAATATTATTTTATAATCTTAATATGAGTATAAAAATATATCGGAATAATTTTTGGAAGCGTCGGATCAAATGTTCAAAATAATTAATTACGCGATAGCGTTTATTTAATAGGAAATTATGCGTTTAATGTAAAATGCAAATCCATGCATGAACTAATATGTTGATGACGTTACTAATGATATGTAGACTAAATATAGCCTATATGAAATGTCCTCGATGATTGCTCATGAATTCGCAGCTAAACCATTAAGGTTACGCGAATTTGATACTCGTAAACCTAGTTTACGATAAATGATGAATAGTGAATCATGAATAGTGATTTCCCGAGATGAATAGTAAATTTGAGAAATGACCTGAAAGTACGAGTTGTCACATGTTTGATACGAAATACTAAAACTTATGTAGTAAATGGCGTGAATTATCCCTTGGAAATGCTCCATATGCTGTTGAATATTGTCCCTCTAGAAGCCCTTTTTCGTCCCTTGGTATTGTGTGTTGGGAAGATGATGTGAAAATGCAGAATTATAGCTTGTATTTATAGCCTCGTCAAAGTTATGGCGTAACCTTGTGAATTGGTTATGTCGTAACCATCGTATATCAGACGATCTTATCCATAGTAAAATATTTACGGTGTAACCTTAAGAATGGGTTACGATCGTAAAACTCTCGTAGTGAATTTCACTTTTACACCGTAACCTTGAAAATGGGTTACGGCGTAAGTATCTTGACCACAAAAATTTTTCTAAGTCTAGAATTATTTACGGTGTAACTATGATGTGAAGTTACAATGTACGTAGAGTATGGAATTACGTCGTAACTCTTGTCTGGCCAGCATACTCTTGTATATTTACTTTAATAACCTTCCAAATCTGCGTCTCTTCGTTCCTATGCTCATTAATGACCTGAAAATGATAAATTAAGAAATAAGAGTATATTTTCAAGTAAAATATTACAAATGATGAGCATGTTAGGGGGAGATTGACACTAAAATATCAGGACTATTTGATGTTATCAGAGTTTGATTGCTTTACGTACCTTCTGACTAGCATCACCAACTTTCCTTAGTGTCACATACTCCTCACAACGTAATGCTCCACCATAAAATTCTACCAAACTTTTACATAAACATATCGATGGAATAAGAAGACTCGTGAGATTTAAAGGTGTAAATTTTTGCCCATATATTTATGGATGGACCGATATGGGTAATTTTATCACCAATTATTAAGTGCAGGAAGCCTCCAAAATCGTTATATAAATTTAGTTTGTGTAATCATTTTTTAAGTTTTACTTATAAATTCATTATAATGACAAGTATGAAAGAGTAAATTTACACGGGGTTATAATGCAACTCCTAGTAAAAACTATTTGCTTTATTTCTCTATAAAGTTTAAGTAGAGATATTCGAAAACAAAATATTAGTTTTTTACAATCTTTGTTTACACGCTGGTTTATAAGAGCATAGGGTGTGTTCACTTGAGTTAAACATTAACTCAACGTCACGTCAGCACCACATTAGCTTTAAATTTTTCACCTTAACTAAAAAAAATACCCTTTATCATAACTCAACCTTAACTCAACTTTAACTCAACTATTTTCAAATTCAACCCCAAACTAAAACTAATACTTCATTTAATAAAAAACATAACATTTAAAATCCGAATTACATTAAACATTAAAGTTAAAACACGAATTACATTAATTAAAGTGACAACATTTAAGAAAAGGAATCATCTGAGTCGAAGAGGACCTAAACTCGCCATCATAATACTTTGCTTCCATAATGTCAAACCAGTTCTGCCTAAGATGTTCTGTATCCCTGGCTTTCTGATCCATTCGAACAGCTTTCTCTCATGCCTCGTTTTCTCGTATCTCTCTCAGTATTGCCTCATCCTGCTCAAGTTCTCGGAGATGTTCCTCAGTAAAGTTAAACAAATTGTTTTGGTGGTCCACCGGTGGAGTGTTTACCGGTTCATTTTTCGGTTGGAATACCGGAAAGATATGTTATGGTGGAGTGTGATAAACTTCATCTTCTGGTAGAAAGATATCTTCTGGCACTTGTTGTGAACTGGAGAATTGTTGGGAGAAGTCTTTGCGAGACATTGTTGAGAATCTGTCTGTGAGTTGTGTGCATGAGTTGTGTGTGATAAACAACTCCGATGGAGTTGTATATATAGGCAGCTTTGAATTTGAATTTGAATAAATCATGCTCCAATTTGAAATTAAATAATCCCGCTCGTATTTGAATTTTGAATTTGGTTATCCCGCTCGAACTGTACCGTTTAAGAACCAAGGAGGTGTTTTGGTTTTTATTTTTAATTCAAAAGTGTAAAACTAATACTTCATTTAATAAACCACATAACATTAAATCTTAAACATTACGATACGAAATATAAAAAAACTAAAAAAAAAATTACAACGAAAAAAATCGAAACATAGGAAATTTAAAAACATATGAATTACAAATACTTATTAATCGTCTTCGGAATCTTGTTGTTGTCGTTTTCGTTGAAGATGTTTCTGCCAAATATGCTCCATAAGGTCTAGTTGGAGTTAAGTATGCGTTTCTCGGTCGCGTATTTCTTTTGCCTTGCGATGATGGGTATCACATCTGTCGACCCACCTTTCTTTCCTCATACGTGGTGACGGATCACCCACATTTCTCCGTACTCACGTAGTCAAATCTTTTAATCTTTTAAAATCATGTTATGTAGAATAATGCAAGAATACATTATTCTACGTATCTTGACAAGTTCTAGTTGACGTGCCGGTTGTTGTAGTATACCCCAACGTCCTTGAAGCACACCAAAAGCATGTTCGACATCCTTTCGTGCACTTTCTTGTTTCTTTTTAAAATAACCATGTTTTTCGTCAGTTGTTGACGAGAATGATTTGACGAAAGTTGCCCACTGTGGGTAAATTCTGTCAGCAAAAAAATATCCTTGTTCATACGTGGTTCCATTTACCATATAAGGTGCTCTAAGGGCGAGGTTAGCAAGAATGTCGTTGAATAATGGAGAGTTATATAAAACATTAATATCGTTATTCACCCCCGCCATCCCGAAAAATGCATGCCAAATCCATAAATCTTACAAAGCAACAACTTCAAGCATAACTTTTGGGTATTTTTTTTATCACCCCTACCAAATTGCCCTTGCCAAGCCACCGAACAATTTTTCCACTCCCAATGCATGCAATCAATGCTACCAAGCATTCCCGGAGAACCATGTCACCCCTCATATCTTTCATAAATATTTGAATGTCGGACCATGTTGGTTTTCTTAATAATCCGACATAAACAAATCAATAACGCACTTGTTAAAATTATCAAGATTATCACGCGAAGTATGCTCACCCATTTTCAAATATTTATCAAACGCATCGGGTGCGGTGTCGTACGCCAATTGACGTATGGCAGATGTACACTTCATAAGAACACTTAAACTCATTCGACCCGTAGCATCGGGGATTGGCTAAAGAATTTAAAATGATATGGAAGAAATTCGGAAGTATAAGATTCAATACCTTCGACTATTTGTAAAAATAGTTTCCGGCTCATACGAAATCTTCTTCGAAAATTCGGAAGTATAAGATTCAATACCTTGAATGAAATAGTCGTTACGCAAACGTTCTTCGGCAAGCTCACGTTCACGATATACCGGGTTACAAGTCACGCGAGGTTGAGCTGTTGCTTGTTCCAATTGTTGCTGATATTCGTACGCGACCATCATAAAATCAAAGTCAGTTTCGTCATCTACGTCTGACCAGTGCTGAGGTAATTCGTGACTTTGATTCGGATCCATTGTGAATGAACAAGGTTTTTTTTTTTGTTAGAGAGGAAGTATATAAACTTGATATTGAGTAGTGGAAGTGTGAAAAAATTTGTGTGTTTATTGGGTATTTATGGTGGTGGGAAAATGGTTTTGATTTTTTAGTCAAGTTAGCCGTTTTTTAACGTTGCGGGGGGTAAATTGATTTTTTTAAAACAAAACGGTAATATAAAAATTTAGGGGGTTGAAGTGATTTTTTTATTCGTTTTGCATCTTTCACGTTGCGTTAATTGGGTAACGTGGGAGGTTAACGCACCCTTAACGTCGAACCTCGGTGTGGTTAACGCACCCTTAACACGAGAAAAGTTAACCTTTAACTCAGGTGTCACGTTACCACACCGAGTGCTCTAATTAATAATTTTGTTAGAGCATAAAACAAGGATGATAGTTAGAAGTTCAAATTTGGAAAAGTGATGCTCTATCTTTGACTTGCGATCTAAAGTTGGTTTCATTGTGTTGTTCATTGAACCTTTAACATTTATCTTTGTAACATGAGCTGCAAGAAGGTCGAATATGTTGGCATGTGTTTTGGTAAGTTTAACAAGCATGTGCACCCCAATCGATAAGAAGATTAACTCCATCAATCGAAACTAAATACGATAACGGATTCTCGTTGTATACTCCACAAAGAGGTGCCACCCGCATCGGAGTATCAGATACTAGATAGTGTGTGTTTAGGTTTTTTTTTTGAAAGGTGAATTTCTTATAAGGTGCTTCGTGTCGCGGTTCGACAGCGGGAGGTCTAGACTACGTTGTCTAAACCGGGTCCGCGCTAGAGAGCTCCCTCGGAGCGGAAATGCCTATTTCAAATACCCGATGGGGGGAAAACCCCCTACTAATCCGCCCGAAGGCACGACAATTAATAGGGGTAAACCCTTGCCTTTTCCAAGATTCGAACCTGGGGTTACCAGGCCCAAACCCCTTCATTAAAGGACTACCTTGAAGGAAAATCCCTCATTCAAACCCCTTGCAGGATTTGAACTCAAGACCTCCCTCCCCTAAGAGCCCCTAAGGACTCCAAGGTGGCCAACTGAGCTAAGGTGTGTTTAGGTTTTAAGTTCAAAAAGTTATATAGTGTAACAAGTAGTTTTAAAAGTCATCCCACATCGGAATGTGAAGAGAAGTTGGTTATAAATAGGGAGGGGAGCGTCTACACAAAATAGGCTTTGTTTAATTTTTTAAACCAGCAAGCCAAGATTTTCCTTGTCTTAATCTCTTAGGGGACGTTTGGTACGACTGAATGATAAAGAATGGAAATGAACCAGAGAATGGAATGACTGAGAAAGAGAATAAATCTATAGAAAGGAGATTGATTCACATGTTTGGCACTGTCATAGAATCGACATATGAAAAATGTTTCTCATGTTTGTTTACGTAAGGGTTGAGTTATTAAGACCCCCCCTAATTTTTTATTAAGACCCCCCCTAGATTTTTTGTTTTTTTTTTATTATTTATTATTATTTTTTTTTTATAATTTTGTTTATATCAAAAAACTATAAACCTGAAAATGCGGAACTGTAAATATAAAGTTTAATAAGCCAAACGCTTAAAACTGTCAGAAATACGGAACAGAAACTGACAAAAAACTGTGTTGTACTGGAAAAAGCGGGGGACAAAGGGAATATTCCCTGGGGACAAGGTGGCAGGGCTATGGGTAGGGAGGGTTGCAATAGTAGGACCCTTACGTAATGCACTAGAATGAGAAAATGTCTAATATAATGAAATAATAATTTTCAACCATCGATTACGTAAAACCATTTCATAAGTATTTTATATTTGGGGTCATCAATTGCAAATGCTATTGAAAAAACGCAACTTGTGCAAAAAAAAATTGCTTTGTTAAACTATGAAACTCAAATACAACATTATCACTGGTGGTGTTTTATTGAAGGTGACCACCTATATCACGTGCAAGACATCTGTAATTAAAACACAAATCATTTTATAAGTTAAGATTAAAATCATTCTATACTGTATTTGAGTATTAAACATCATTTTATATTTGAGCCTCTTGTTTATAAGAAAATTGCATCACAACACAACATCAGTTTAGAGTTACGTATAACATAAATTTGAAAGGAAAGTAAATGATTGAAAAAAACAAGCATAACATAATCAATAGAGACATTGTGTTTAAGATTAACATTATACAAGAGGAAAAAATAATAATGAACTGGAGATAGAATTTAGGCTTGACATTTTATCAAACATGTGGCATGCACCTCCAACATGAATAGACAACATGTTCTTTAGACAAAACCAGAAATATGTGAAAGCATGCTAATAAACAAATCCAGTATTCAATTGATCATAAATCAGAATCAAAATAAACACGTTCTTAAGAAATATGTATTTCTCAAACATAAAGTCAAAAAACTTGTGTAAAAACAATCAGCAGTTGCCAAGGAGATTAGATTCAACGATAAACTAGAACGAAGACCATAAATTTACCGATTTCATTAAGGAATCATTTTGATTTCGTGTAGAAAATGTGTGATTTGGTGCAGGAAGCTTACAAAGTTTCAAACGCGACATAAAAATTGGATGTGTGGACTTAATATTTGGGTTGAATGTGCATTGCACGTGAGCCGATCTATTTATACCCTTATTTTTGAATGAATATCCCCATTCTCAGTGAATAAGATAGCGGAATGAAGAGATGTACAAATTTTGTTTCTTGGCCATTCTCCTTTTTTTTTAAGAGAATGAATAAGGTGGAATGAGAATAAGATTTCGATTCTTCATTTCCATTCAATGACACAAACAAACACTCGAAATGCTTCAGATTTCCTTTCTCCTCTTTCCATTCCATCAGGTGGTGTTTGTTTTTTTTTTATAAAGAGGCTCTTAACAGCCTCTTAATCTGAACCATTCAGACGCGGTCAAACATTTTGGTCGCTCGACCATTTTTTCCCGCTCAGACGCTGCTTCGAGCAGTAAGATCTTAATGGTCTAGACTTGAGAGGGGTGTCTGAATGCCTCTTGTTGACTCAAAAAAAAAACCAAAAAACAATTAGAACGAGCAAGCAAATGTGCGGTTCAAACGTGAGTTTTTTTTCCCGTTCAGATGCGGTCAGATTCAGACATTTACGCCTCAGATTCAGATTCAGATGTGCGGTTCAGATTCAGATTCAAAACCTCTTTTAAAAAAAACACCACCTAAGTCAAAGATAATTCTCATGTGTTGCTTTTTAAAAGGCATCCCTCATGTGCACTTTCTCGTTAGCGCTATGCGAAATATTGGTTAAAACAAATGAAGGGAAGAAAAACACAAATCCTGAAGAAAAAAAAAGTTTGCGACTATTATAACACCTGGCAAGTAATTCTTCCTCTTGTGGTTTCCAACGCCAAGTAGCGAATTCTTCTTCATCATCATTGATTGGTTCGGGCTCGGGGTCTTTGGATTTTTTTTACTTTCGTCTAACACGACCTTTGGATTTTTTTGGAGGAGACGTGGGTGTTTCAGGAACATCATGTGTTTCAGTTTGTGAATGTTGTGAGTGTTGTGAGAATTGTAGATTTTGAAAGTTGGTGTTTAAGGTGCTTTGTTGACTTTGTTGCCAATACAGATATTGTTGATGTTGTAGGTACATTTCTTGGCTCGACAAGCCTAGTGGGTTGGCAAAAGAGACGTTGGGGTTTGAAGATGAACCCGCGTTCGGGTTTGATGATGAACCCGGGTTTGAGGTATTCCACCCACCACCGAGAAGATTGAAGAATGTATCATCGTTGTTGCCTCCCGACATTTTTTTTTCTAGTAATTGAAAGTATAAGATTGAGTAGTGGAAGTGTGAAAAAAATATTGTTTTAGTTGGGTATTTATAGTGGTAAGAAATTTATTTATTTATTTTTTTAT
This sequence comes from Chrysanthemum makinoi, assembly GCA_910596185.1. NCBI lineage: Eukaryota > Viridiplantae > Streptophyta > Magnoliopsida > Asterales > Asteraceae > Chrysanthemum > Chrysanthemum makinoi. The sequence goes on from OU343218.1 coordinate 233,433,360, forward strand.
TTTTTTAAACTAGCCGTTTAGGGACTAAAATGTAATTTTTTTTAAACCCCAACGGTAACTAGCCGTTAGGGGGGGGGGATGGGGTGATTTGATTTTTTTTTTTTAATTTTATTGTGGATAACGCCCGTTGGGGTATTAACGCCGGCCAACTAACGCCCAGATAACGCCGGAACCCCAACGATTAACGCCGGATAATGCCGGTTCCGGCGTTAATCGTTGTGCATGCTCTTATACTCACAACACTTTGTCATGCTTATAGCATTTTTCGAACTTCTTGTCTTATTCATGACTTGGTGTTGGTGTGTAGTTTTGTACCTCGTTGTAAGAACTATCAACTTATTATTAGAGCACACGGTATTCATGACATTTAACATGTCATTCGTCTTATTTTCGTGCCATTGGGAGCTAAATGGCACTGTCATTTTGTGCCATTGGTGAACCAAACACATCTAAGCCAGTGAAATGGCTCAAGCCATTCGTTTATTTTGTGTGCGTGTGTTTTTTTTTAATTTATTTTATTGTGAGTGAACAAGTATTTTTAGTGGGGTATTTTGTGGGACCCAATAACATGTTAGTGGTGTGTTATGAGGGATGGTGTTTTAGTTATTACTGTGTTATTGAGAGGTGAATGAGGTGACATACCAATAACGTGTTATCCGTCATTGCGATACCTTGTGCTCTTATAAAACAATCAAAATCGTGAAAATTAAAGCTAACGCATTTTAAAAGTATGCACATATTAATTGTTGTTTATTTAAACATGTAGCATGTAGTAAAGTTAACTTCGAACCACATAAGTGTATAACAAACTCCATAAATACAATTTGGTTTTGATCATCCCACATTGCAATGTGAAGGAAAGTAGTTAGAAAGTAAGTTCATGAATCATGATTCATAGAGCCAAGGAATTCAATATTGTTGCCTTGTTTAAGACTTGAACTCGTCTTTAATTCCAAAAGGACAAGTTAACCGAAGGAGGTTGTTTTGAGCTACTTTAACTAACATAAGTATGGCTTGGTTTGAATCTCTTTAGTTTGTTTGTCGGAAGCATAGTTGCTTATGCGTTGAGATGAATACATGAAATTAATGTAAAACGTTATTTAGTTTACAAAGTACTATTTAAATTTTCCATGTATGTTTATAACATGTCTGTAAGAATAACATTTACCCGGGATTATAATGCAATGACTAGTAACGAGTATTTATTGTCTTTATCTTTAAAGTATAAGTAACGGTATTCGAAAAAAGAAATATTTTTTTACAACGTGTGTTTATACGCGGGTTTATAACTAATAATTTTGTTAGAGCATAAAACAAGGATGATAGATAGAAGTTCAAATTTGGAAAAAGTGACAGCTTTATGTTTGACTTGCGATTAGTTCGTTTCATTGTGCTGTCCATTGAACCTTTTGCTTAATCTTTGTAGGGATCCTATTTATATAGTTTAAAATTTTAGCAAGTTTTTGTTGGAAATGTATATATTTACAAACATGTGAATGTCCAGATTCGAACTCGTGACCACGGGATTGCACACATTAGCGAATGAGAATTAAAGTTAATAATTAATGTTTATGTTTACGATTAATTATTGCACATTAAGTCCGGTTAACGATCGTTAAGTATTTAACGGAAAAATGACTAACGACCGTTAAATGAAAAGAGAAAGGACTAGAAATGGAAAACTTGGAAAAGTTATTGATTCCCTTTGGGCTTTGCAAAGTGGCCGGCCATAGGGGCCTTTCCAAGGCCTAATTCATAACTTGTTCCCAAAGTTTCCCTACTAGTATATAAAAAGGGTTAGGTTCTAGGGTTTCATACACTTGTGCATTGAATTAACCCTAGATCTCTCCTCTCCTCTCTCTTGTCCCATTTCCGGCCGAACACCCCAATAGTAAGGGAGTTTGGTTTCGTTTTTCTTAAAACGAGGACTTGTGTTAGATCTAGCAATCGCTTGATTCGTTGGTTAATTCGTGTGTACAAGAACGTGGTTGTAAGACATTATTCTTACACCAATTAGTACTTCTTTGTTTTGCTCAAGGAATCTGACATTCGCAAGAGGTACGTTACGCATACTTTCAGTTAATTAATTTATTTGTTATGATCTTAAGTCTTCCGCTGTGTACTCTTGATGTCTTTATGTTTTATTGTATTTTATATATCATATACTCAACAGTGGCATCACGAGCCTTGTATAACAAGTAATTAATTACTGAAACACATAATTAAAATAAACATGAATGTGTTATTATTTGTATGCTTAGATCTAGGGTTTGCAAAACCTAAACCCTAATTTTAAGGGGGGCGTTTGTTTTTGGTGCCCTAATTAGGGTTTTGTTAACTATTGTTTTAATTGGATTAGAAACCCTAAGATGCATGCAACTTTATGTGTATATGCGTAACTTTGATTTAATTGCATTAATTGTTAAGTGTAATTTTATGTCCATGATAATTATCTGCATGTTTTATCATGGATCCGCTTTTATTGTATGTCTTTCTTGTTTAAGTGATATACACTAAATTTTGATAGATCTAAAATTGGGGAAGACCTCAATAATTATTAATTTAATCAATTATGTGCTATGTGGTATGTATTTAATTTTGACTTGCGCAATCGATGAATCGATGCATGTGGTTCACCTTGTACATAGATGAAAACGGGTGAAAGTCTTAATTAAATATATGTATATTGTCAAATCTAGAATTGGTTATTAATAGGATTTATCAAAAGGTTTGCATGTGGCTATTTGATATGCATGACTTTTATTTGTTATGCATTCATTGTTTATATGTTTATTTTTTAAATACTTGCTTGTTTGTTATGTGTAACAAGGGTATTTTTACAAGAAAAATAAACTGACCTAAACAATGGTGAAACATGTATTTTTAAGAATAGTAATTATAATCGTTTAATTGATTGATGAATTTGGTACAAATGGTCTGAAAGGCTCACCCATGAGAATGAACTAATAAAAGGGGTTTAAAGAAGTGCGCACACGAAAGGATGTCTAAGGTTGTGCTTTAGCGCACTGGTCCTCTGCCATCTGTAAGTTCGAGTGGAGCTACTTAGTAAGCCATTAAATGTGCAAGCTCATCTTAAGGGCGAATTAGTTTTAATTCCATGCACCACTTCGGTGGTAATTATCCGAAACACTAAGTGTTTACACTTATGCAAAAGTACGGTATAATGGATGATAATTAACACTAAATTCCTTGATTGGTGAACCCAATACCTCAATTAAAGTTTGATGATGAAAAGCTTATACATTAAAACAAGATATAAATGTTTTAATAAAAACTATGCTACAAAGATGAATGCATGACATCTTTGTACATATTTGATTTAACATCAAAACTATTACCCTTTAATTTAAGTTATATGCCATCCAACGAAACGGAAACACCTAAGATTACTTTCTATTTGCGTGAGAACGTGACTTAGATCTTAATCAAAGGGTAAAATGTCCACGTGTCGTGAGAACGGGCATGGACGATTTTGCAGTTTCTTAAGTTGGACAACTTAATTGAGGTTTGTGGTGAGAACTGGCAACTCAAGGCATAAGATGGGATAAAACATGTTTACATGGCAATTGAAATTGGCTATATGTAAATCCCATAAATCTAGGAATTGCAATTGATATTGGCAATTGAGCAAAAACTCTACCATTTTGTATAAGGTTCATTACTAGCAGATCAACTGACGTGATGAAATTATGACAACTTGGATCCTAGTTTTCAATGAAAATTAAATGGTTATATATTTATGAACCATGGGTATTTAATTTTCTTGAAAAGGTTAATTATCGAAAATACTAAAATTGAATTGTGTAATTCTTTTGAATGTATAAATGCAACATTTAACCGTAAACGAGGTTTAGTCTTTGATCAAGAATTGATCCACTTTGCTTTCAAACAAATGTTTGATCGAGAATAATTTACTGATAAGACAAACGAAGTCTCTTTTCCATGAGAGAAGCATGAGACTCAATCCTATTCCTTTTCATGAATGAGAAAGGTATAATAGGAACATTTGAATTGTCTAAATTCTAATGTAACTCATAGCAATGAATTGCACATCTTATTTTCCATAAAGATTTCATTACCTTCATTTGGTGAATGAATCATTTTGTAACAAACATGAATGTTGGTTAACTGGAAAACATGTATATGAGTTACTAAATTAGAAGTTAGACTATTTACCGCGAAAATTGGTAAAAGGCAAACTAGCATTATTTATCTAGTTGTTTTGCTTTAACCTTTAAAGGTGCCACATACCAGTATGGGGATGGTAGACCTGTTAAGGAAGAAATTGTATACCCAATTTTTCGAGTTAATAACATTGATGGATAACCCATCATTCATAGAGTAGAAAACACCTTTTAGTACCTTAGTAATGATTACGTATGGTTCTTCAAAGGTGTAGGAAAGTAAAAAGCAAGCAAGTTGTTTTCACTGTCTATGAAACACTTACAATGTTGTCAAATTCAGTGGGAGCATTTGTGTTGCATTACTGAATAAGAAGTTGTTTTAATGATTTCCAATTCAGTGGGAGCTACAAGCCTTATTTCCTGTGTAGTAACCCAGATTATCTTCAAAGATAATTACTTTCCAATTGTAGGATTGTCATGTGCGTTTCCTTACAAATCAATATAGTCCTATATCTACTAGTTATATCTATGACACAAATCATATTAATTAAATAAACGAACGTGTATCGTGTTGTTTATATGATGTTGTTCCATGCACAAGTGGGAGAAATCTTTATTGTGTGCAAGGTACAACACATATTAATATGATTTAAATGAATTCTCTTGACTGAAAAGTAAGAGAGTAACGTTATAATAGGAAGTATACATTTAAATATGTATGATTGCCCTATTAAGCACATGTGTCAAGATGATAACAAAGACTACTTTATTTTAAATATTTATGTCATTCAATATTTAAGAAACACTTGTAGTTACAATTTATGTTACGTGAGAACGTGAACTAGATTGTAGCCCAAGGTAAAATATCCACGTGCCGTGAGAACGAGCATGGATGATTTTGCAGTTTCTTACGTTGAACATTTCATGGAATGACATAATTAAATGAAGTAATCTAATACTACTTTGAATTTAAGTATTCGCTGAATGACTTAAATATATGTAGTAAATATTAACTTGAAATATTAATTGAAACCTGAGGTGGTGTTCATAATTACTTTAATTATAAATGTTTATGATTTTGTAAAGTCACAAACATGAAGTCTTTTAAAGACTTACAATATAAAGTAAGACGTTAACTTGCTATGTTTTAAGACATATGCATGAAGTCAATGAGTTGATCAATGACTTATAACGTATAGTGGGATTATAACTAATATGTCTTTTGACTTGGTCAAGAATACTTGTGTTATAATACATGCAATTGACTTGGTAATTCTATTGTACCATTAAGTTTTACTTTGTTGGTAAATATGATAAACCAAAAAGTAGATGGTTATCTTAAATATTGTTAGATTAATCTTACAATATTAATTCTAAGGAAATACCATAGTTTTATGGTATGTTCTGTTAGAAGAATCAAAATCTGTTGGCATTATTTGATTCAAGATAACTATAGTTTCTTCCAAAAGTTATCAAGGTTAGTAGATTGAGTATAGATTGAATATACTCAATAAGACTCCAACCTAGAAGATTAATAAGACACCATTTGTTTATGGAATGTGATGAATCACATTAAGTCTTATAAATGAAGTTATGAATTTGTTAAACTACTTATAGAGTGAGTTGTAACAAACTAATGTCGGAATCGTCAACGTTTTTGTAATATCCCAAAAGAGAACGATGTATTGTTGCTCTACTTACTAAACTATTTAAAGGTAATCTTTAAATTGTTAAAGGCAAGTGTGAGTTTTGTTTAGATCTTGAAAGATTGAATTACAAAATACATAATCTTCTAAAATGCACTAGCAAATATCATGATGAGGCTAAACATGTATATGATAGACCTCAAAATGATGGAATTGTCATTCATAGATCCGTAAGGATATCTCAGATATTTAATATGCTGAGGATTATGAGTTACAGGATCATGGTAAGCCTGTTAATCATGATGATGAATTTACCAAATGTTGAATTGTGGTAAATAATTCATACTATGAATGTAGAGATGCTGTCCATAGAGATAATCAACTTTAGATATTTGGTTTATCTTAATGAGTTTCTTCAAAGAATGGAAACCCTAAAGGTTTAAATCTTTATGTAGAAATTATATGGGCAATATTGTACACATATTTAATGCATGTCTAGTGATAATAATATTAATCATATTTAAGCAATTAACTATGATTGAATATTATTTTCTAGATACATTAAATAAAAGTATAAAGATTATAATTGTCATACTTAGTTTCATTGATATGAAATTTTGACAATAAATATCAAAACTCTTTGTTGTGGAATTACTTTTGCGAGGACGATAAGTAATACAAAGTAGTTTTATGAATTCAAATAATCTTTGAATATGTACAAACTGCAAGAATCCATGAATGGATATATGCATGCATCTATGAGATGATTCTTATGTTTAATATTAAATCAATTCTTAAATCTTATATGTTGTATGGGCAACTACATTCCACCTAAATTAAGTTTTAATTGGGAATGAAACTTTGTTTGTAAGATTTGGAAATAAGACATACAACCTTGGAATATATGTTTATAAACATATGCGGTAAAATAAATGAGTTTAATAAAACATGATAAATACATATCTTTGACAAGATATAATATGAATGAGATCTTAAAGTTTAACTTGAAGATTCATCATGTACATCATGTTGTGTATAAGATTGTTGTGTCATGCTTGGTTACAAGATGATTTGACAACATTGAAAGTTGTTAGTGTAATAAATATTTTAAAGGAATATGTTTGGATTTAGAATCACATTCCACAGTCTGGAGATGCTCCTAGATTCTATGGATGATTATATGACAATTGTTTCATAATTGTCACTGCCAACAAACTTGAGTTTTGGTAGGCACCAACATTACACTATAACTGCTCAAGTTTACTGGATGTTTAAAGAGCTTATTGTTGTACACAATGATGCTGGTATAATTGAGATGACACTCAATTCTAGTCATGGTATCCTTGATGATGACTATGTTGACTAGCTATGCTCAACTAAGAGCATAGTTGCATTATACATTACAGAATGAAGAATACTTTAAAACTTTAAAGTTTTGAAAGATGATTGTCATAAAAGGGTGGTTCAGGTTATCACGCACCTTATGGAATGATATGACAATATCAAGATATGTGTAAACACATACAAGAAATTCAATTATTGAATTTTTGAAATAAGTATTCTCAAAATTCTTGTAGATCAAAGTTAGTTGAAATTATGCCTTGTCAACAAGTATGAGTTGCATGACTTGTGGCAAAATTCATTAACTGAGAATTATCATGCATTGATCTATTTAGTATTTGGATAAAAGGATATTGTAAACATTATTATTGAAATGAAATAAAGTATTTTGTTATGTTTATTATTCATTTATTATGATGTTATCCTATATTTGCATGTTTAAATCCTTGAATAACTTAAGTTATTCTAAATAGTCCGTTGTCAATCAATAACATGGGAATGATATTGAATTAAGACAAATCTGAGTATTAGTTAGAATATACTTGAAAGTATATTGATGCGTAGCATGACTAATTTCAGATGATATTCAATGAATTGAGTATAGGACTTATCCCACCCACATGATGATACTTTATGGATCTTAGTCATTAAGTATATCATGGATATTTATCCTCTGACTTGAGATACAAGAGATATGTCATAGATGTAGTGCATTTTTGTGAAGCAATCTAACGCTACACGAATCGGTAGTTATAAGGGTTGTTTTAGAAGTGTTGCGAAATTTATGAATCCTGCTTGTAGTCAAAATGGGATTTGTTTCCTTCAAATTTATTTTGAAGTATAATATCTTGGGCCCCTCGTAGGGTTGTTAAGATGTTTGCATGGCCATGCCCAAGGTCTTCGGAATATGTTCGAAGAATTGGTAATCATAATCAATCACATAAAGCGAGAAACAGAATAGTTAATTAAGAAATGAGTGAGATCCATATTCTTATTAACATGGTATTAGATACAAAAGGATGAATATGATGATGAATCATCAAAACTTGGTTTTCTCCGAGAAACCATACACGAGTTGTACTGGGGGCATTGGCGTGTTGCTAGACGCTAACCAATGTCATTTCACGTTTGTAAACATATCCAAGTGGGAGCTGTTGGAAATGTATATATTTACAAACATGTGAATGTCCGAATTCGAACTCGTGACCACAGGATTGCACACATTAGCGAATGAGAATTAAAGTTAATAATTAATGTTTATGTTTACGATTAATTATTGCACATTAAGTCCGGTTAACGATCGTTAAGTATTTAACGGAAAATGACTAACGACCGTTAAATGAAAAGAGAAAGGACTAGAAATGGAAAACTTGGAAAAGTTATGGATTCCCTTTGGGCTTTGCATAGTGGCCGGCCATAGGGGCCTTTCCAAGGCCTAATTCATAACTTATTCCCAAAGTTTCCCTACTAGTATATAAAGAGGGTTAGGTTCTAGGGTTTCATACACTTGTGCATTGAATTAACCCTAGATCTCTCCTCTCCTCTCTCTTGTCCCATTTTCGGCCGAACACCCCAATAGTAAGGGAGTTTGGTTTCGTTTTTCTTAAAACGAGGACTTGTGTTAGATCTAGCAATCGCTTGATTCGTTGGTTAATTCGTGTACAAGAACGTAGTTGTAAGACATTATTCTTACACCAATTAGTACTTCTTTGTTTTGCTCAAGGGTTCTGACATTCGCAAGAGGTACGTTACGCATACTTTCAGTTAATTAATTTATTTGTTATGATCTTAAGTCTTCCGCTGTGTACTCTTGATGTCTTTATGTTTTATTGTATTTTATATATCATATACTCAACAGTTTTTTAACGAACCAACTTAATGAGAGAGTGTGCGTTGATTGTGTAATCACCAGTATAGGCTCTTTTTTCATTTCGGTTTACTACTGTTTTATTTCGTTAGGGTCGATGAGTGTGGATATTAGTTACTTAAGCTCGGGTATAGATTATAGAACCTCATTTGTGTAAGAGACAGACTTGATCCATCTAAATTTCCCCCCTTCACATCCATCAGTTACAATGTTTGTCTCGTTGATTTTTTTTGGCTTATGCCATGGGATTTTAAGCAGAGATGATCGCTAGAGTTCGACTATATAACGATCTGCAAAATGTTTGAGTGAGTGATCCTTTGATGTTCGCTAAATTTTATTTGAACCTATTTTGACTATAATTCATAACTAGAAGAGTACATGTGCATAACAACGGAATTTATCGTTGCACATAATTATCGCGACACATAATTATGCTTGATAGCAAACTTTGTTATTATTGTTATTATGGTTATTATAATGAATAAAACTAGCGAATTAAGAAAAATGAGACCGGGAAAGAGGTTCAAGGAGTTGTGGATCAAAATGATAGTTCGAACCACAGTCGATAAGAAGATTAAATTCATCGATAGACCCAAGATATGATAACGGATTCTCATTGTATACTCCAATCCACATAGTGGCGTCGTCCCCATTTCTTATATTAGCTTTCTTTTCACTCGACGAAAACATGAATGATAGTGTGTTTAGGTTTGTTCAAAGCTATATAGATTAAGAAGTAGTGGTTTCAAAGTAAATATTGGTTGCTATCCCACATCGGAGTGTGAAGATAAGTTGGTACATGAAGTTGGCTATAAATATGGAGGCCAAGGTCTTACACAAAATAGGCTATTTTGAGATCTTCAAAATCAGCTAGTGGACAATTCCTTTAACTTGTAACTTTAAAGTTATTATAAGTTCGGGGGATTCTTCGTGACTGATTTTTCAAATCTCAACAAGTTTCACAATTAGATAAAAAAATCTTGTTACGCTTCCTTGTTAGCATACAATGAATTAACTTAGAAGTTACGAGGCCTAATTCATGTGTTTATGTTATATTTGGAATAATGTTTTGACTAGCATATGTTTCAATCATTACCATACGATCCTTGTTCAAGCTCGAGATCTAATTAACAACTAGTCGTTCTTTTTAAGTAGAGTTAATATGGCTCTAAAAGAACAACCAAAAAATATTCATATGTATTACGAGTTTCTTTTTTTGATTCGTTTTGGATTAAAGAGTTTTATCTTTTCTATTCGTTTTGGATTGGACACCTATTTCGGTAATCTTGGCCATGACGAGTGGGGTTCAACTTATGAGTATGTTAATCGTCACACACTATACAACTTTGTGTCGAGTAGCAAATCTTGACATTTAAATCTTCATCTAAAACACTAGCAAGATTGAAATAAGATACACAATGATATACCCGGGTTGTTACAACTAAAACACTGGCTTCTTTCACTGAAAATTTTGAAGGTTTTAGAAGCCTGAGTTTAACATTAGTGTGTGCTCATCCCACATCAGGAAAATTATTTAACATAAAATTGGTAATAAATACAGGAGAGTCTAATATAACATAAGCTTAGGCTGTGTTTGTTTTTTTTTTTTAACGCGTCTGAACGGGCAAAATGTCTGAATCGGTCCGACATTTTGCCGTTCGATCGTTTTTTTTCGTTCGTGACGTCTGAACGACGCCGAACGGAAAAATGTCGAATCTGCAAGCACTGAGAGGGTGTCTTAACGCGTCTGAATGCTTCTTGTAGACACAAAATAACCAAAAAAAAAAAAATCCCGTTCAAACATGTGTTTTTTTCTTCGTTCAGATGCGTTCAGATTCGAGACATTTACGCATCGATCCGTTCAGACGCAGTAGATTCCGATTCGACTCTTAAAACAAACACCACCTTAGTTCAACGAATGATACTAAAGATGATTGGCAATATAAGTAGATATATCTTCAACAATTTCAAAAATTATTTCCCGTTCAAACGTTATCGATTATAACGTTTAATATTGAACTACGAATATTTGGGTTATCACCAAAATAGCCGGCCATCAAACGTTCTTTTACAAGTTCATAGTCCCGGTATATCGAATTACACGAATTTGAACTTTGAGCTTCTTGTTGTTGCAACAATTAGTGATATTTATAACCTTTCGTCAAAAATAACAAGTCACCTTCATCATCGGATTGGTATACAAGAGCATCCAAATTCATAGTTTACGAAATTTTAATTTATGTGAAAATGAAAGTGAAATATTTTAGTTTGTGTAAAAAAATGGTTGTATAAAAGAGCTTCAAAATATAGTGTATAAACCTTTTAAAAAACAAAAGGAAGAAAGGAAATAGCTATTGGTAGCCCCAACGGCCGACAAATTGAATTTGTCTTCACTTGGCGTGTGGTTCCGCGAAAGGTACCCAGGACAGTGGCGCGACTTGGCGCAGGCGACATGTTGGCTTGGTGAAGGATACTAAGCTACTGTACCTAATGCTTTTATATAAAAATTTGATGCAAAGGTAAAATGTTTTAGCTAGCTTATGTTTCGATCACCACTATCATGATCATTGTTCAAGCTTAGGATCCAACTAACAAGTAGTCAATTTTTTAGTATAATTAATATGGCAATAGAAAAAAACAAATAACAACGATTCACATGTCAAGTTGATGACTTTTGTTTCGTTTTTGGATTAAACACTTAATTTTAATCTTGACAACAACGATAGTGGTTTGATTTATTAGTGTTAATCGTCTATGTTCAGATTTTACACATGCTTATCTCAATTGCGATTTAAACTTACGAACACTTACGGTCAAACAAATACAACGTAGCTACTAGAAACGTAACAATGAGATTATGGATTTGAAACTAACTTCAAATGAAAATGTGAAAACTCATCTTTACAAACATAACAATGAGATTAATGATATTAATAAAACATTAAAGTCCAACAAATGTCAAAACTCAAAAAGAAAAAGTGAGTTAGTTGGCCATTGTTAGGCAAACCTAACAGCATTACAACAAACTAAACCATGACTTAAATATTTGACTTGACATTCAGTAGCTCACCAATTGGGCTCCAATTCTTAAAGTCTAAACTCTGGGCCCATGGCCCACCACACCCACCAATGACCCATCAACTTCACGTGGGCCCCTTCTTATCACCTTTCAGCCCATATTCAGATTCGAAACCAAAACCTTCTTATCCTTTTTTCACATTATATATTCTGTTTCTTTTGTAATATACCAACAAGGCAACATCATCATTTCCATTTCAAAAGCTCCTAAAAAACACGCTCATGATGTTTATAAAACCACATTCGCATTAGGTTTTCAAAAGCTTTGTTTTTTCTTTAGCGACAATGAAGCTGCTGGTGTACGTCGTCGTTTTGCTGACGTGCACCGGAACATGTTTTTCGTCCAGCGATCGGCTTCTGGTCAACATGACTATTGTTCGTAGTGCTGCGGCTATCGGAGCTTGTAAGTGAACACATTTTGTTTGCACATATGTTTTTTTTTTTGTCTATAACCCGTGTTTCTGAAAGCAGTCTTCCTACCCTATAAGAATATGACTGTTACCTTCCGCATAAACTTAATGACATGTCTTTCTGAAAGCAGTCTCTCTACTTTGTAAAAGGATGAGACTGTCTACATCTTACCTTCCGCAGAAACTAATGATAATTTATGTTTTTTTGTCTATAACCCCACCTTCCTCATAAACTTAATGACATGTCTTTTTGAAAGCAAGATGAGACTGTCTACATCTTACCTTTCGCAGAAACTAATGATAATTTATGATTTTTGTCTATAACCCGTGTTTCTAAAAGCAGTATGACTGTCTATATCCCACCTTCCGCTAGTAACGATAATTTACGTATTTTTTTATTATAGATTGTTTGGATGGAAGTTTGCCGGCGTATCATATACATAGAGGATTCGGCGCCGGAGCACGAAACTGGCTTTTGCAATTTGAGGTACTTTTACTTTTTTGTTTTTTAAATAGGTTAAAATGCTACTTTTTATATTCCAAATATTTTTATACTGTAACATGTTTCTGGAATTATTTGTGTTTACCTTTTTTCATGATAACTTGAACATGAGTTTTCATTGCTGTCTTTTTTTTTTGTTCTATGTGTCGATGCAATTTATGTCATTTCTTGTTTCACGTTAATTATTTGGATCTACTGTACTTTTGTTCTCAGGTAACTTTACAGTAAGTAAGTTTAGTGTTTGACTTTAACTTTATTACTCACTGGTCAAAAAGTACAAGTACATAAGCCCAAATATATATATTAATTTGAATGTAACTGAAACAGTGATGTCTTTTTTTTGGATATTGTTGGGCAACTCTTTCATTTATGGTTTACTGAAAAGTATAAATTTAATATAAAACTTTTGAAATTGGTCCATGGACCATGTTGTACTTCATAAGTTTACATACACCAATTAAAGTGAGAGTATAACATGTCGACGCGTCCCACCCCATTACGAGGACACCACAAGACGCGTCCTATGCAAGAAAAAGGGAGAAGTCGGTTGTATTTTCGACGTGTGAGATGTTTGTGTGTATGTGTGTTTTATTTAATTATTTTTTTGTGGGGTATATTTTGGTGGTGTCCTTGGTCTCCCTATTTACACAGACACTATGTTGGACAGAGAGAAAGCTGACGTGCCAGTGGTGTCCTTGGTCCTGAGTTGGGTTGCATTACGGGTATGTAGCCTTATGTGTATGATTTCGTGAATAACTTAGCTCTTTTTTTTGCTAAAGTGAAAGTGTGAAACTCGTTCATCTTATAAGTTATGTTTGTATGTGTTATATGTACCGTGTGTGTTGTTCAGGTGCCCACACATGTAGTGTGTGTTCTTGGTTTTGTTCTTATATTTTTCAAAGACAAACTTTCTTTTTCTTTTAAACTTGCCCATATCTGTTGTCACGCAGATTGAAATCACTGGTACTGGCCAAAACAAAGTACTAGCAAAATTAGAATATGGTAAACAAAACATTATGTAAGGAATATGTGATCTTAGCTCAGATCTTAGTATAATAATCAAACAAAACTTAGAAAAAAAAACTACACTAGTTCATGACATCGATCACTCGGTTATACACATACTTTTCACCTACCCATATTGGAAGCAATATCGAACTCATGATCTACCTAATTAACTTGGAAACAAATAAAAAACAAAATTACAGGACGATAAGTTATGGATTCTCATACGCAAGCTAAACCAACATTAAGTTGATTGATACACCTAACAAATTTAATATATACTTAAAGAAGACCATATTTTCATAATAAAACCAATGTTTTAGTATTGATATTGCAATTTCAAAAGTTGTTCTTTTGTCATATTAAGTCTAACATAAACTTATCTTTATTTTTCTTAGCTAAATTATTTTTGAGTAGTCATTCGAATTTGTGTGTAATTGAGACCTATATTTTGAGTTCTCTTTTTGTGTGGTGTATTAGCTTTAGATCGAAAACTATCAAAAGTGCAAATATATAATACTTGCATCTTTTTCTTTATATTTGTATGTATCGCCCTAGAAACGGGTGTTTCTTTATTCATTTCCATAAGTACTTGTACACATATCGATTAATGCATATACTTGTACCCTAAGATTTTTGCAACCATGAAACACTTAAAGTTGTGGCTAGTTAATGCATCTAGTTTGTGTTCAAAGTTGTATTATTATTTATCTAGTGGCACATGTACTACTTTAAGCCACTTTATGAAGCCATTATTTCAAATTTTCATGAATTCAAATGATATAATCATGCAAGTTGAATAAAGTGGGGTCGTTGATATCTACAGCATACTAACTTACAGTCGTTTCACAATGTTAATGCTAGGGTGGTGGGTGGTGTAATGATATTGAATCATGTGCAGCGCGAGCCAAAACTCGTCGTGGATCTACACGTTTTATGAACAAGCTAGAGACCTTCTCAGGCATCCTTAGTAACAACGCATCTCGCAATCCTGGTACTGTTGCTTTCACCCTTTTACTGTAAGATCCTTTTCTAACTTGTGGATACAGTATATAATTTAACGAAATAAAATCTAGTGGACCAAAAATTTGAACCATTAATATAATGTCAAGTCCGAGCCAAAGAGACGTGCATCAACACTGCTTTTATGGAATAATTATTGGTTAAAACGACTCATCTAAGTATGACAATAATGCTAGTAGAAGTCAGCAAAGGGACCATTATTACTACGTAATTTTTATGGCTATAGTTCATGGAAAGCTTTGCATATGCATAATCATATGCAATTATGCATCATCATTTCTCAATTATTATCGATACACATTTAATCTGTACATGAATTATATAAGACATTTGACTCATATATCACATGCCAAATAAAATTGTTGATTTAGGATAAGTTATTCGATTTCAAGATCTAATGTTTACAAAATCAGGCTCTATATATGCATAAAAAAGTACGATAATGTCATTGTACATATACGAAAGCAAACAAGCTCTATGCTTTTTTCTTATCTGTTGCTCCATTAAGCGAGAACAGGCTATCACATATATAAATCATAACACGAGTACTAAATTAAGTCATTAACTGTATAATAATGAAAATATTATTGAGTTTTCTAACAAAGATGATTGAAATCCAAGTGTCCATAAAGCATTGTTGTAGATCCAGTAACCATGTGCTCCCTTGCAAATTTTAAATTGTCGTTTTCACGTGTTAAATAATTGAAACAGACAGCTTGTTCATATCTCCTCTTCCAGCTTTCTTCCATGTTTCCCCACTTTTGGCTTGTGTCACATTTTTTAAAGTCAATTATACCCTTCTCATCTTAAAGTAGAGAAACAATGGTAAGGGTAATAACGTCATTTGTCTAAATGACAAACATTCATATTGTAGTTTGGTCATGTTCATTTAAGAATCTACTTGACAATTGTCAACTACTACAATGTTATCTGTGTACTAGAGCACGGGCTTACCATTTCCATTTGGCATGATTGTTGCTTGGTTTTTTATGGGAATAAGTTGCATGGGAATGGTAACCATAATCATCAAAGAATCCGGCTTGATTCTAATTGATGTTTTGTTTATTAAATTGCGTGTATGTGTTTTATCGACTAATGTACCCCTAGTACTCTAGTATTAAGGCGGCGGGCATATACAACCTTCATGAACTTTCATAAGTAGCGATGCACTAACGACCGTTTAGCCCCTAGAGACTAAAGTAGTATTAGGACCGTCCCAAGTCATGCTTTGCTAGTCTAGGCCTAGGCCAAGTTTATCTCGATGGTTGTACATAACTTAATTCTGGTCCTGGACAATGTCCGGTTTGTATAAGACTAGTTAGGCTGGGATGTTATGTCCATCGAGTCTGCAAAATTGTTTTCTCCAGGTAAATTATAGGCACATTCAAATCATTATATGCCATTAGCAAGAGAGAAGTCTCTAGAAAAGACAATTTTCTCATTCTTCCTGAATTAAATATTGAATGCTTTAGTGACTCAAAAGTTCAACTTGCTTGTCTAAAGTGAAAAAGTATAGGACCAGCCGACCAGGCGTGTTTAGGACCACCGGGCCCAGATCAATCTTGTTTTACATAGGATGGGCCGGACTCAAGTTAGGGCCCAAGACTCAAGGACTATGAACATGTGATGCACATGAAGTCATGAATACATAAGTATATCTAGTTATATACTTATATCTGGTTTTTTTCTAAATTTATAGCTCAAAAGTGACATTGTATTGCTATAACAATACAAACATGCTGCAACACTTTTGCACTTGCCGAGATAGCTTTGCAAAACTACACAAAACTAGACATATCACTATAACTCATGCATCCCAGATGCAATTTTGCATATCTCAAAGTAACATTAAATAATGAAGTCTAGAAACCATAAAATCTCTAACAAAGTTATATTCTACATTTGTGAACTCTATAAGAAGTTTTGCATCATGAAACTTATGAGCTTACAAATGAGAAACCATTTACCTGTGCAGATTTTTACAACTGGAATCGCGTGAAGCTTAGATACTGCGATGGAGGATCTTTCGCTGGGGATGCTACCCATGATGATGGGGTATGTTAACATGACATATCAGATGCATTTTACCATTTTAAAAATTGTAATCACTAAATTGCTTCTACGTAATCCTTCTACTAATATACCAACAACTCTAAATTTTCATGCAATATAAATAACAGAAGTTACTACTTTATTTCCGAGGACAACGGATTTGGCAAGCCATCATTGAAGACCTTCTGCCAAAAGGCTTGAGTCACGCTAACAAGGCTTTGCTCTCTGGGTGTTCAGCTGGAGGTTTGGCGTCTTACTTGCATTGCAACAACTTCACTAATTATCTACCAAATACATCAGCTGTAAAATGTCTGGGCGACGCTGGTTTTTTCCTGGACTCGTATGTTCTAAACTCCTTACTAATACTTAATGCGTGTTGCTTCATTTAATATTATCTATTTTTACTTTTTGGTTGCAGACCAGACATTACCATGAATCATACCCAAAGAACTTTCTTTCAGCATCTTGTCACTCTACAGGTACGCCGACATGGTTGGGTAGCAGTTTCATCCTATTTACCTATGAATCAGTCGATTATATCTTAACACATGAATTATATATAAACTATATGCAGGGAATAGAAAAGAACCTTGAGGAAAGCTGCACAAGCGCTATCAGCGATCCCAAACAAGTAATATGCATCTTTATTCGTGTCTGTTTCGATTCTCTTGACATTTTTGAGAATTACTAGTGACATTGTTAATTTTCTTCACAGTGCATATTTCCGCAGTACTTGTTGAAATACATCACATCACCGTTTTTTATCTTAAACTCGGCATATGATGTATACCAAGTAAGTTATATCGTTTGTTATCTTTCGTGACTTTCATACATCGCCAAAATACTTACCTGTTATTTTTTCAGTTTCACCATATATTAGTCCCACCGTCAGCTGATTTACGTGGACGCTGGAATCACTGCAAATTAGATCCAAAAGCATGCCGTCCTGACCAATTACACCTTTTGCAAGGTTCAATATTTTTTTTATGATATTGTATAACGTAGTTTTATAATAACATCTACTTTCAACTCTAATATCTACTTCAATGTATTGATTTCTTTAGGTTTCAGGGTAGAGATGCTTACGGCTCTGAGGTCATTCTTGTTTAATTCAACAAGAGGCGGGGTCTTTATAAATTCATGTTTCGCTCACTGCCAAAGTGAGTCACAAGACACCTGGTTCGCATTAGACTCCCCTCAAATCCACAATGAGGTTCGTTATGGTTTAACTGATATTTATAAGCGTATACATTCATTCTTGACTTAATGACCTAATCATTTTCAACCATTATTCAGACAATTGCAGAATCAGTTGGTGACTGGTATTTTGGAAGAAATGTTTCTAAGAAGGTTGATTGTGCTTATCCGTGCGACACCACGTGTCATAATCTCATTGGCACTGGCTCCACCAACGATCTTTCTCAAATTTATTCATGAAACACAAAATCAAAAGTATAGAATACATATAGACTGCCCGAAGGTAGTACTGCAAGCCACACAGAATACATACTAGATACTGTAGTAATTACTAGTTAGGATACACAAATTGGTCCTATCATTCATTGTTCATAGTGCAAGGAATTGTATACATACAATTTACTTTTCATCATTGGATTTAGTTGCGATGATTTAAATAGCATATTCTTTTTCGAAATTGTTGTACTATGAGAGTAATATGAAATTGCTACATTGAATACCAAAAAAGACTCATTTGATCATGCGATGATGCTTGTGCTTGATAAGCAAGATAGCTAATGCTTGAACGCCTGATTTTGTGCAAAAAAATGAAAACACAATTAAATGTCCAAATACTAATAAAGAATTGTATAGATATCAACACAAGTGTTTTGTTATTGTTTACTAGAATGTATATAACATGATTCTATCTTAAGTCACCCTGAATTATGTTCACTTGTAAGCTTGGAGCGGCTGCTACACATGAGCAAACACGGGCATCATTCATAACCGATGCTTCAACTGAAAAGTATTTTGCCATTAAGGAAGCAGTACCTCAAACATAATCAACTGGAACACTTGTACGACGCCATTGCATATAAAACTCATTAAGGCCACAACATGAACTATCGTTAAATACTTAATTGTGTATAACACGAGCATTATACATCGTCGGAAGTCCAATGGACAAGACAAGCATGTTCAGTTATTAGATAATCTGTTATTCTTATTATTTTCTATGTAGTGTATATGTTTCATAGCAGATTTGTATCTTTTGTTTGTCCTTCTGTCTTAAACCTTGAGCTTGCTGTTGAATTTGTATGCTAATCATAAGCATATGTATTGAAACAGTTAACAAATTGGGTCCATAGCTCAGTGGTAGAGCATTTGACTGCAGATCAAGAGGTCACCGGTTCGAACCCGGTTGGGCCCTCTTTTTAGATTTTTTTTCTCATTATTAATAAATTGACACTACTAGAGATAAATAAAAATTCTATGCGGCTTGTTCGTGTTCTTTGAACGGTAATTTTCTACACACCTATGCAAGTGTTATTAACGAGACTTGAACCTATAACATTTTGATTACATACCACTATAGGACAAAGGCTCATGTTCGAAGCGGCTTGTATGTATTTTTGTTAGAAGTAAATCATCTTATTCGTGTTAACAAGAAAAAAAAAAAAAAGTCTTCGGATACTACTCTATATTAATTTACTTTAAACATCTTTGAATACATCTTCGAACATATACTCGACTTTCAGTTTAAAACCACCATTATTTATGTTTCCAGTACGAAAAAGTTTTATAATTAACTGAAAATAGCTATAATAGCAAAACTACTGACGACCTAAACTATGGTAAACTAAAGGGAACAGTTTGGTTTGTTAGACAATAAAAACCCTGTGGGTTAAACTTTATTAATAATACACACTTTCTAGACTACAAATATAAAACCATAATAAAACCATAATGGACCACAAGCCCACAAGCCGGACTTGGGCCAGATGTCTCATCTAATATGGTTGAGGTTTTGACGTGTTTTGTTGTCGTGTTAGGATCATGGTCGGTGTTCGATGGCAAGGTTCCTTCATTAATCGTTGTTTTTCACAATTAATTGTGGTTTCTAAAATCGTTGCAATCATACAGTCATTGTGGTCACAAATGTTGTTCAGTGTCGTTGTAATTTACAACGACTTGCATGTTTGTATTTAATAATCAAAAACTTTCAAGAAAAATGGTTAACTGAAATGCAAAAAGTAAACACACCAATAAACGTCTTTAAACCCGTAAGTGAACAAACTTTCTTATAGAAACTTCTTTAGCCAAGTAACAAGAAAAGGATGCTTTCGTTTGATTTAAAATTTTAGAATATAGAAATCGAAAAAAGTTGGCTTGTCAAATGATTTAAGCTTATAATCACATCATTAGTACACTAGTTTATAAGGTTGGGTCTGTTTACGTAAGGTACGTATTTGGGGTGATGAACGTATTTTTTGTTTCTCACGTTCGGTAAGGACCTTTTTATATAATCGGAGTCAAGAGATAGGGTAACACTTGTTGAGTTTATAATATATATAACATACAATAAACATGTAAACATCAAGAGTACACAGCGGAAGACTAAAGATCATAACAAATAAATAATTAACTGAAAGTATGCGCGTAACGCTCTGCGAATGTCGATCTCTTGAGCAAAACCAAAGAAGTGGTTTGAAGAGTTGTCCCTTACCGTTCTACAACTCAAACCAATTGGTGTAAGAATAGTGTCTTACAACCACGTTCTTGTACACACGAATTAACCAACGAATCAAGCGATTGCTAGATCTAACACAAGTCCTCGTTTAAGAAAACGAAACCAAACTCCCTTACAATGGGGTGTTCGGCCGATTGGGACAAGAGAGAGGAGAGGAGAGATCTAGGGTTAATTCAATGCACAAAGATATGAAAAACCCTAGAACCTAGCCTTGTTTATATAGTGAATGAAACCTTTGGGAACAAGTTAGGGTTTGGGCTTGAAACCCTCCCTTGGCCGGCCATATGACAAGCCCAAGAGAAACCCATAACTTTTTCAAGTCTTTTCATTACTAGTCCTTTCTCTTTTCATTTAACTGTCGTTAGTCATTTTTCCGTTAAATACTTAACGATCGTTAACCGGACTTAATGTGCAATAATTAATCGTAAACATAAACATTAATTATTAACTTTAATTCTCATTCGCTAATGTGTGCAATCCGTGGTCACGAGTTCGAATCCGGACATTCACATGTTTGTAAATATATACATTTCCAACAGCTCCCACTTGGATATGTTTACAAAGCGTGAAATGACATTGGTTAGCGTCTAGCAACACGCCAATGCCCCCGGTACAACTCGTGTATGGTTTTCTGGAGAAAAACCAAGTTTGATGATTCATCATCATATTCATCCTTTGTTTCTAATACCATGTTAATAAGAATATGGATCTCACTCATTTCTTAATTAACTATTATGTTTCTCGCTTTATGTGATTGATCAAGATTACCAATTCTTCTGAACATATTCCGGAAGACCTTGGGCATGGCCATGCAAACATCTTAACAACCCTACGAGGGGCCATATTATACTTCAAAATTAAATTTGAAGGAAACAAATCTCATTTTGACTACAAGCAGGATTCACAAATTTCAACACTTCGAAAACAACCCTTATAACTACCGATTCGTTATAACATTAGATTGCTTCACAGAAATGCACTACATCCATGACATATCTCTTGCATCTCAAGTCAGAGGATAAATATTCATGATATACTTAATGACTAAGATCCATAAAGTATCATCATGTGGGTGGGATAAGTCTTATACTCAATTCATTGAATATTATCTGAAATTAGTCATGCTACGCATCAATATACTTTCAAGTATATTCTAACTAATACTCGATTTGTCTTAATTCACTATCATTCCCATGTTATTGATCGACAACGGACTATTTAGAATAACTTAAGTTATTCAAGGATTTAAACATGCAAATATAGGATACAATATTATAAATGAAATTGAACGTATAAAGTACTTTAATTCATTATAAATAATAATTGTTTAACATCCTTTATCCAAATACTAAATAGATCAATGCATGATAATACTAGTTAATGAATTTTGCCACAAGTCATGAAAATCATACTTGTTGACAAGGCATAATTTCAACTAACTTTGATCTATAGGAATTTTGAGAATACTTATTTCAAGAATTCAATAAGTGAATTTCTTGTATATGTTTACACATATCTTGATATTGTCATATCATTCCATAAGGTGCGTGACAACCTGAACCACCTTTATATGACAATTATCTTTCAAAACTTTTAAAGTTTAAAGTATTCTTTATTCTTTAATGTATAATGCAACTATGCTCTTAGTTGAGCATAACTAGTCAACATGGTCATCATCAAGGATACCATGACTAGAATTGAGTGTCATCTCAATTATACTAGCATCCTTGTGTACAACAATATGCTCTTTAAATATCCGTAAACTTTGAACAGTTATAGTGTAATGTTGGTGCCTACCCAAACTCAAGTTTGTTGGCAATGACAATTATGAAACAATTGTCATATAATCATCCATAGAATCTAGGAGCATCTCCAGACTGTGGAATGTGATTCTAAATCCAAACATATTCTTTTTAAAATATTTATTACTTTAACAACTTTCAATATTGTCAAATCTTCTTGTAATCAAGCATGACACAACAATCTTATACACAACATGATGTTCATGATGAATCTTCAAGTTAAACTTTAAGATCTCATCTATCTTGTCAAAGATATGTACTCATCATGTTCTATTTGACTCATTTATTTACCGCATATGTTTACAATAATAAACATATATTCCAAGGTTGTATATATTATTTCCAAATCTTACAAACGAAGTTTCATTCCCAACTGAAACTTAATTTAAGTGGAATGTAGTTGCCCATACAACATATAAGATTTAAGAAAAATAAATAATACTCCCACTAGCTTTCAGGAATACTTGTGAGCAATCTTATTTTAATTATTAAATCAAACATGGATTTAATATTAAACATAAGAATCATCTCCTAGATGCATGCATATATCCATTCATGGATTCTTGCAGTCTGTACATATTTAAAGATTATTTGAATTCATAAAACTACTTTGTATTACTTATCGTCCTCGCAAAAGCAATTTCACAATAAAGAGTTTTATATATTCATTGTCAAAATTTCATATCAATGAAACTAAGTATGACAATTATAATCTTTATACTTCTATTTAATGTATCTAGGAAAGAATATTCAATCATAGTTAATTGATTAAGTATGATTAATATTATTGTCACTAGACATGCATTAAATATGTGTACAATATTGTCCATATGATTCCTACACAAAAATTTAAACCACTAGGGTTTCCATTCTTTGAAGAAACTCATTAAGATAAACCAAATATCTAAAGTTGATTATCTCTATGGACATCATCTCTACATTCATAGTATGATTGATTTACCACAATTCAACATTTGGTAAATTCATCATTATGATTAACAGGCTTACCATGATCCTGTAACTCATATTCCTCAACATATTAAATATCCGAGATATCCTTGCAGATCTATGAATGACAATTCCATCATATTGAGGTCTATCATATACATGTTTAGTCTCATCATGATATTTGCTAGTGCATTTTAGAAGATTATGTATTTTGTAATTCAATCTTTCAAGATCTAAACAAAACTCCCACTTGCCTTTAACAATTTAAAGATTACCTTTAAATAGTTTAGCAAGTAGAGCAACAATACATTGTTCTCTTTTGGGATATTACAAAAAAACATTGACAATTCCTGACATTAGTTTGTTACAACCCACTTTACAAGTAGTTTAACAAATTCAGAACTTCATTATAAGACTTAATGTGATTCATCACAAAACAAATGGTGTCTTATCCATCTTCTAGGTTGGATTCTTATTGAGTATATTCAATCTATACTTAATCTACTAACCTTGATAACTTTTGAAAGAAACTATAGTTATCTTGAATCAAATAATGCTAACAGATTTTGATTCTTCTAACAGAACATACCATAAAACTATGGTATTTCCTTAGAATTAATATTGTAAGAAAATCTAACAATATTTTAGATAACCATCTACTCTTTGGCTTACCTATTTACCAACAAAGTAAAACTTAATGGTACAATAGAATTACCAAGTCAATTGCATGTATTATAACACAAATATTTTTGACCAAGTCAAAAGACATATTAGTTATAATCCCACTATACGTTATAAGTCATTGATCAACTCATTGACTTCATGCATATGTATTAAAACATAGCAAGTTAACGTCTTACTTTATATTGTAAGTCTTTAAAAGACTTCATGTTTGTGACTTTACAAAATCATAAACATTTATAATTAAAGTAATTATGAACACCACCTCAGGTTTCAATTAATATTTCAAGTTAATATTTACTACATATATTTAAGTCATTTAACGAATACTTAAATTCAAAGTAGTATTAGATTACTTCATTTAATTATGTCATTCCATGAAATGTTCAACGTAAGAAACTGCAAAATCATCCATGCTCGTTCTCACGGCACGTGGATATTTTACCTTGGGCTATAATCTAGTTCACGTTCTCACGTAACATAAATTGTAACTACAAGTGTTTCTTAAATATTGAATGACATAAATATTTAAAATAAAGTAGTCTTTGTTATCATCTTGACACATGTTCTTAATAGGGCAATCATACATATATAAATGTATACTTCCTATTAGAACGTTATTCTCTTACTTTACAGTCAAGAGAATCCTTTTAAATCATATTAATATGTGTTGTACCTTGCACACAATAAGATTTCTCCCACTTGTGCATGGAACAACATCATGTATCATATAAACAACACGATACACGTTCGTTTATTTGATTAATATGATTTGTGTCATAGATATAACTAGTAGATATAGGACTATATATATTTGTAAGGAAACGCACATGACAATCTTTAAAAAACATAAGTGCCTACAATTGGAAAGTAATTATCTACATGATATTCAAGAGATAATTTGGATTACTACACAGCAAATAAGGCTTGTAGCTCCCACTGAATTAGAAATCAATAAAACAACTTCTTATTCAGTAATGCAACACAAATGCTCCCACTGAATCTGACAACATTGTAAGTGTTGCATAACCAGTGAAAACAACTTGCTTGCTTTTTACTTTCCTACACCTTTGAAGAACCATACGTAATCATTACTAAGGTACTAAAAGGTGTATTCTACTATATGAATGATGGGTTATCCATCAATGTTATTAACTTGAAAAATTGGGTATGCAATTTCTTCCTTAACAGACCTACCATGCCCATACTGGTATGTAGCACCTTTAAAGGCTAAAGCAAAACAACTAGATAAAATATGCTAATTTGCCTTTTACCAATTTTCGCGGTAATTTATCTAGCTTCTAATTTTGTAACTCATATTCATGTTTTCCAGTTAACCAACATTCATATTTGTTACAAAAGATTCATTCACCAAATGAGGGTAATGAAATCTTTATGGAAAATAAGATGTGCAATTCATTGCTAAGAGTTACATTAGAATTTAGACAATTCAAATGTTCCTATAATATCTTTCTCATTCATGAAAAGGAATAGGATTGAGTCTCATGCTTCTCCCATGGAAAAGAGACATCGTTTGTCTTTTCGGTAAATTATTCTCGATCAAACATTTGTTTGAAAGCAGAATGGATCAATTTACTAATCAAAGACTAAACAACGTTTACGGTTAAATGTTGCATTTATACATTCAAAAGAATTACAAAATTCAATTTTAGTATTTTCGATAATTAACCTTTTCAAGAAAATTAAATACCCATGGTTCATAAACATATAACCATTTAATTTTACTTGAAAACTAGGATCCAAATTGTCATAATCTCATCACGTCAGTTGATCTGCTAGTAATGAACCTTATACAAAGTGGTAGAGCTTTTGCTCAATTGCCAATTTCAATTGCAATTCCTAGATTTATGGGATTTACATATAGCCAATTTCAATTGCCGTGTAAACATGTTTTATCCCATCTTATGCCTTGAGTTGCCAGTTCTCACTACAAAACTCAATTAAGTTGTCCAACTTAAGAAACTGCAAAATCGTCCATGCCCGTTCTCACGGCACGTGGACATTTTACCCTTTGATTACGATCTAAGTCACGATCTCACACAAATAAAAAGTAATCTTAGGTGTTTCCGTTTCGTTGGATGACATATAACTTAAATTAAGGGTAATAATTTTTGATGTCAAATCAAATATGTACAAAGATGTCATGCATTCATCTTCGTAGCATAGTTTTTATTAAAACATTTATATCTTGTTTTAATGTATAAGCTTTTCATCATCAAACTTTAATTGAGGTATTGGGTTCACCAATCAAGGAATTTAGTGTTAATTATCATCCATTATACCGTACTTTTGCATAAGTGTAAACACTTAGTGTTTCGGATAATTACCACCGAAGTGGCGCATGGAATTAAAACTAATTCGCCCTTAAGATGAGCTTGCACATTTAATGGCTTACTAAGTAGCTCCATTCGAACTTACAGAGGGCAGAGGACCAGGTACGCTCTAAAGCACAACCTTAGACATCCTTTCAGTGTGACTGTGCGCACTTCTTTATTAACCCATTTATAGTTCATTCTAATGGGTGAGCCGTTCAGACCATTTGTACCAAAGTCACCAATCAATTAAACGATTATGATTACTATGCTTAAAAATACATGTTTCACCATTGTTTAGGTCAGTTTATTTTTCTTGTAAAAATACCCTTGTTACACATAACAAACAAGCAAGTATTTGAAAAAATAAACAAATAAACAATGAATGCATAACAAAAAATAAGTCATGCATATCAAATAGCCACATGCAAACCTTTTGATAAATCCTATTAATAATCAATTCTAGATCTGTCAATATGCATATATTTAATTAAGACTTTCACCCGTTTTCATCTATGTACAAGGTGAGCCACATGCATCGATTCATCGATTGCGCAAGTCAAAATTAAATACATACCACATAGCACATAATTGATTAAATTAATAATGATTGAGGTCTTCCCCAATTTTAGATCTATCACAATTTAGTGTATATCACTTAAACAAGAAAGACATACAGTAAAGCAGATCCATGATAAAACATGCAGATAGTTATCATGGACATAAATTACATTTAACAATTAATGCAATTAAAACAAAGTTACGCAATACACATAAAGTTGCATGCATCTTAGGGTTTCTAATCCAATTAAAACTTTAGTTCACAAAACCCTAATTAGGGCACCAAAAAAACGCCCCCCCCCCCCTAAAATTAGGGTTTAGGTTTTGCAAACCCTAGATCTACGCATACAAATAATAACACAATCATGTTTATTTTAATTATGTGTTTCAGTAATTAATTACTTGTTATACAAGGCTCGTGATGCCACTGTTGAGTTTATAATATATATATAACATACAATAAACATGTAAACATCAAGAGTACACAACGGAAGACTAAAGATCATAGCAAATAAATAATTAACTGAAAGTATGCGTAACGTACCTCTTGCGAATGTCAGATCTCTTGAGCAAAACCAAAGAAGTGGTTTGAAGAGTTGTCCCTTACCGTTCTACAACTCAAACCAATTGGTGTAAGAATAGTGTCTTACAACTACGTTCTTGTACACACGAATTAACCAACGAATCAAGCGATTGCTAGATCTAACACAAGTCCTCGTTTAAGAAAACGAAACCAAACTCCCTAACAATGGGGTGTTCGGCCGATTGGGACAAGAGAGAGAGAGGAGATCTAGGGTTAATTCAATGCACAAATATATGAAAAACCCTAGAACCTAGCCTTGTTTATATAGTGAATGAAACCTTTGGGAACAAGTTAGGGTTTGGGCTTGAAACCCTCCCTTGGCGGCCATAGGACAAGCCTGAAGAAACCCATAACTTTTTTCAAGTCTTTTCATTACTAGTCCTTTCTCTTTTCATTTAACGGTCGTTAGTCATTTTTCCGTTAAATACTTAACGATCGTTAACCGGATTTAATGTGCAATAATTAATCGTAAACATAAACATTAATTATTAACTTTAATTCTCATTCGCTAATGTGTGCAATCCCGTGGTCACGAGTTCGAATCCGGACATTCACATGTTTGTAAATATATACATTTCCAACAACACTCACATACAACTAGCGTGTGTAATGGGTGTGAGAAGATAGAATTCACTTGATCCAATTCAAAGAAATGACCCGGTATATATAGACGCATTTAGGGTTTCGTGCAATTGTGATCTTAGGATTGAAGATGGTCCACGTGGTGGACATCCAAAAAGGGAGACAAAAATGGCATGTGACGTGTTATCATTGGTTCTGTCATATCCATGGAATGCTCTATACACGATTGGTATATACTAGCGTAATGTTCGCAACATTACATTTGCTAAGTGAGGCAATGACACGTGTTATGTACGTTGTAACATACTTGAATTGAGCTCCAACCTTTCCGTTATACGCGATCGAGTTTTCCAAGCTTCGAGCCTGACATGTGAAGTTGCTTCTCAGGCGAGTTGTGATGGGTTTTGGATTTTGTAGGCCAATTTCGAGTGTATAGGCTTTAACCAGTTGGGCTGAAACTTCTATACGCTACCAAGGCAACAATTAGTTAATTATAAGACACGTAATCACCAATCAAGTCGACCCTTTCTCGTTAAATGGAAGACCTAGTATTTGGTCATGTGGTGAAAGTTCCTTTACAATGTTTACGTTTGAATGTTTATCAATTGATTGATGATATAATCAGCCGACAAAAATTTAGGTTGAGGACAGTAGATGTGCCATTCACTTAAGATACGTGTCCTTCCTTCATTTATAGCAATGCGTACATATACTAGATTCTTTGTAATTATGTTACCTCATGTGCAAAATAAAGAGTTTTTAACTCCTTTTTCTTTTCCTAAGAGCACAAGGTATCGTGCATACGAATAACACGTTATTGGTATGCCACATTAGTGCCACATCATCCCCTTCCAATAACACACCAATAACTAAAACACTCCTCCCTCATAACACACTACTAACATATTATTAAGACCCACAAAATACCCCACTAAAAATACTCACTTACTCACAATTAAAAAAAAATAAAAAAATAAAAGTCACTCTTTTCTCTTTGGCGTGGGCTCAAGGAGGATTTAACACAACTTTGGCACCTTGGGTGGTAAGGAATTGGCGCCACCAACCATAGAAAATGAGAGCAAATGGCGTGCCAATTGGTTCCATACCCTATGCTCTAATATGCTAAAAAATATAGCTGTTTCACGGATTATTTGGGTAGCTTCGTGTCATCATTACAAAAAGGCTTTTAAACACACGTACAAAATACACATATAACTATACTACACGAACTAATTAAACTTAGGGCTCGTTTGGTTTGTTGCCAGGAATGACAATGGGTATCGGATTTGGAATGAGGTGGAATGATAATGGGTATGAAAAAGTGTATCATTACTATTGTTTATGTTTGGTTGATAAAATATGGTATGAAAAAATGTATAGATATTTTAATTTTGTAGTGGAAAAAAGAGGGGTCCACGGGAATGGATTTCATAGACACCAAATTGGTGTGTAATGAATCTATAACTATGATATACCCATTTCATTTCTTAGGAAACAAAACAAAACAAACACCGACTATGACTTTGAAAGTCATAGTCCCATTCCCATTAATGCAAACCAAACGGGCCCTTAAGCTTCATATATCGTGTGTATATATTATATACTCCATTCGTCTCATTTTTATTATCTACTTTGACTTTAACCAGTCTTTTTTGTTCAACTTTAACCATTAATATATTTATTTGTGTTAATACTTGATGAAAGTTATATCAATGAAATACATTTAAAACTCAATATATTCATATATTTTTCATCATGTATTATATAACACGAACACAAATAATTATGGTCAAAGTTAAAGAAGAAAGACTAAAAAGTTAATAGGGGACAATAATTTTAAAACGGAGGGAGTATATAATAGAAGCACATGTCATTTTGTGACCATCGTCAAAAGATGACCTTATGCAATGGCACCGCTTACACGCGCCATGTACGAATCATTCACATGCATGAGTGATTAGGTTATAACGACAAAACTGTGACTATTGAAACATAATTCATGTAGTATATTTTCTCTAAATTGACAAAATAAAACAAACAAGTCAAAAATTGAGGCCCCATATGTACCTATATAGACATATCGTAGCGACATTATAAATGCGGGCTTTCGTTGTTATGTGCGTGCAAGCAAGCGTGTGCTCGACCTGGAACCTAACAAGCTTTGACATGACCCATGGTCCTCTACCATCTTTCTCATATTCTTAATAACAATCCATATATTTTAAATTTATCAAGAATATAAAAATGTAATAATAGTCGTTAGTACTAAATAATAGAGTTAATTACATAAATGGTCCTTGTAGTTTGTCGGGATACTTTTTTTTGCGGATCTCGTCCCTATGGTATTGACCCGTTGTGGGTTTGGTCCCTTGACTAACTTTTCTGTTAGTTTGACCGTCAAGTATGATTAAAATGACACTTGTATCCTCGTTTGTCTTAGCATATGGTCTCTATGGTTTGTCTCGTATAACATATTTAGTCCCTAAGATTTTTTTTTAACACTAGTATTAAATTTTTATTTCATTTTTTTATAAAATTTTATTTTTACTTATAATCCGTTAATAAATTACAAAAAAAAAAATTACGAGATTTTTTTTATTAATTTTTTTTTACAAAAAAATTTGACATCATTTCTGTAAAATTTTTGACATAATCCGTTAAAAAATTACAAAAAACATTTTACGTTGTTTTTTTTGATAAAATTTTTTTGGCAAAAAAAGTTGACATCATTTCTATAAAAGTTTTTTTGTTCAAAACTTTTATAAATTTTTTTACGAGTTTTTTTGTTAAAAAATTATTAAAAAAAATTTATAAATTTTTTTACGAGTTTTTTTGTTCAAAATTATAAAATTTTTAATCTGTTAAAAATTAAAAAAACAAATTAAAATATTAAATTTAAAAAAAAAATTGTTTAATCATTAGATTTTTAATTTGTTAAAAAAATTGCTAAAAATTTATAGTTTTTAAAGTTTTGACATAACTATTTAAAAAAATTAAAGGTTTTTAAAGTTTTCACTGTTTGACATAGGTTTTTTTTAAAAAAAAAAAAAAAAAAAACACTTTTACTTATTTAAGAAAATTTTGACTAAATATGTGATAAGAAATAAAAATAAAAATTTACAAAAAGAATGAATTAAAAATTTAATACTAATGTTTAAAAAAAAACTTTAGGGACTAAATAGTGATACGAGACAAACCACAGGGACTAAGACAAACGAGGGTATAAGTGTCATTTTAATTATACTTGACGGTCAAACTAACAGAAAAGTTGGTCAAAGGATCAAACCCGCAACGGGTCAATACCATAGGGACGAGATCCGCAAAAAAAAAGTATAGGGACTAAATCCGTAAAACCCGACAAACCATAGGGACCATTTATGTAATTAACTCTAAATAATAATTATGCAACGGAGAATAGATCAATTAGGTAGTAATGTTTTCCGGCATGACAAATCCAACCACTCATTTTATAGAGAAAAAAAAATGAAATTTGTTGATAATTTCAATTAAAAACTCATTTCATCAGTTTATTTATTTATTTATTTTTTATTTATTTTTTTTTAACTTACATATCTCAAAACTGTAAATCGTTAATGTACATAAATTACATCATAATGATGAGCATTTAACTATCTTTCAATAGACAAACACTTTCATATACTTTCATGAAATGGGCATAAATATTTGTGTAAAACTCAAAATGTTTCTTTGTTTTTTGCATTAAAAAATACACATCATTAGTTTTCCACTATATATCACGCATAAATTTTTTGAAAGTCAAACTCGCTTGTTGTAAGTGATATAACACTACTCTGTAAGTTCGAACATTCAACATGCTTTCGTAATATGAGCATAAGTTTGTGTAAAACTCCAAAAAAATTATCATTTTTTGGATTGAAAAATACACATTCTAATCTTCCCGACCATATATTACACATAATATTTGAACCTCTAAATCAACACAGTCTGTTAGAAGTTGATGAAAATATTAAAAAAATGATATTCAAATTCGTTTGAAATATCACATATGATGTAACATTAATCTGTAGGTTCAAACACTAAACATATTGTTATAAAATGGTCATAAGTATTTGTATACAACTCCAAAAAATTTACAGTTTTTGCACCGAAAAATAATACTTGTGTCCATTTGCATCGAAAAATAATACTTGTGTCCATTTTACGATAGTATGTTCTGTCTTCGAATCACATGTTATATATCAAGTGTTTTAATAAAAAAAATTCTTATATTTTCTCCAACTTCTTTGAATAAACTGTAATAACTTCTTTAAAAAAATTATGTGTGACATATGATTGGAAAACTAAGAATTTAAATTTTTAAATGCAAAAGAGATGAATTATTTGTAGTTTTACACAAATATTTATGTCAATTTTACGACATCATGTTTAAATTTTACGACATTATTTGTAGTAATTTACAAATTAGTGTTATCTTTTTTTTGTAATAAAGGAAAAAGTTTTTGACAGAGTTTTTTAGAACTCCCCTTATTAGGTAATAATTGAATTACTGTTATTAGGCTTTAAAAAGATTTTAAATTCAAAAAGCATAAATATTTGCTAATTTAGTCCAAATAATTTGTATTTCGTTTTAACATAAAAGATGTAGAAATATCGAACTAAAAACACACATTTACTTTTGAGCTATTATCTAACAATTTGGGACCGAAATTAAAAATTAAAAAAAGTAACGGGCGTTTATTATTATGGTACCCCCACATTTTCTCTCTCAATCTTATATGTCCACCTTGCCTCTCAACCGAGAGATCAGTGGTTCGATCCTCACTCCCTACAAAAGGTCGGGGGTCCTTTCTACCTTTGGTAGAACTGGAAGCAACCTCTCTACCTTAGGTAGGGGTAAGGCTGTCTACATCTTAACCTCCCCAAACACCGGAAACGGTATTGGGTACCCATAACCCGTAAAAGACGGCATTGAGTGTTACTTTACTTTACTTCTAATCTTATATGTCCACCTTAACCAATCACCCCACACCACCATCACTACACACACGTCACTACAAAACAAATGATACCTTATAATGACAAAATATTATTTATGTTTAAATCTCGTGCGTGCACGGGACTTATAACTAGTATCTCGTATGATATATCATACAACCTTCTGTATCGAAAAAAAATATTAATGTTTGTTGTAATCGCTTAATTTGTTTCGCCAAAAAAAGTAAAAATGTGTTTTTAATTAAAAAAGAGGGGGTCGAAGGGGGGAAATTAGATGTTTTATTTTAGTTAAAAATGAATAACTAGAATTAATTTCAATTTCATGTTTTTATGTAGTCTTTACAATAACTCAATCTCTTATGCAACGAGCATATATTGATCAACAAGTAAAAAGACTTAGAATTACAATCCTTTCAAAAAGTGTTACTTATCAAAGATTTCTTACCGCACTCCGGTAAGGGACGCGAGGTATTACGTGAAAAACAGTTTACTAGATTTTAAGATTATGTTTAAATTGGTTTTAGTTTTTACTTATACAATCTTTTATACATAAATAAATGAATTATAAGTAATAAACTAACAATATTAGATTGTTTGACATAAATTAAAGTCAATTTTAAAGGTTAATACTTACAAAAAAGACATATGTTTTAAAAAAGTACTATATTTGACATCATTTATTTTTTTGTATAGCAAACAATTTTTTTTGCTTTTACGGGTACATTTCTTTCAAATTTGGTTTTTTAGGTATTTTGTGACGATTTTTGCCCCTCGCAGCTAATAGAAATTTTTTTTGAAAGGCAAAAATGTTAAAAAGACTTTAAGAAGGACGAATTTTAAAAAAAAAAGTACCCCTAAAAGCCAAAATTTTTGTTCGCTAAACAAATGATGTCCAATATATTACTTTTTTAAAACATTTGCCTTTAAAAAAAAGTAACTACAAATAAGCAAAGTTAAAAGTAAAGCAAGGTAAATGACATATATTATTTATGTAACTTTTCATTTAAGGATGGTTTTAGTTAAATGATGCAACTGTCGGGGAATATTAAAGTAACTTCTTTTTTATACAAACAGTCCCTAAAATTAACTTGTGAACTGTTTTTGTAATCATATTGTTAACTTCAAGGATGTTTTTTGCATAATTTTGTTTTCCAAAACAGTTTATGTAATCGCAAGTAAACCACATAAACTATTTTACAGTTTTTCCAGTAAAAGTTACTGTTCATGCAATGAACAATAATTTATCCTTAAAAACTGTTTATAGTTTAAATTAAAATTAGAAGACATCTCAAAACCGAGTCAAGTAAGACACTCTAGCGCAATAACTGAATATGTAAGTTGTAACTTTAATACTCCATCCGTCTCAAAATTATTGTCATGAAAGAGAAATCACTATGTTTAATAAAAATGGGGTCACTATAAATCTCAACCACTTTAAGAGAATATTCCCCTAATATATTCTTTATTTTTTACTAAATATGAAAAGTGAACAATCTTTTAGAGACATCTCAAAATGAAAATATGAACAATTATATTGAGACAGAGGGAGTATAAAGTTATGATTAATTTGCAGGTTTAATTTGAGTTGTATAGAAACATGTATAACTCTTCAACATACTAAAAAAGTTGATAGGTCAAATTTGACGCATCTAAAATGATGGTACAACTGTAATATGATTTTCCATTTAAATTGAAGAATACACAAGTACTAAGATTGGAATTAATTATGTCTAGGTTACAAACTTGAATGGAGTGGACAGCAGCATTATTATGAATAATAAAATGGTGGTTAAGTAGTACTATTAGTAGGATCCCATTAATCAAAGATGGTCCATTAACAGACCTATAGACCAAGGACCAAAATTGATCGACCTTGTGGGGTTGCAATACATGTGCAGATGAATGTTGTGTCTGTTGAGTGTTGATATCATCAACATTAATATTAGCTGTGTTTGTTTACCATAATTAGCTCTTTGATTGCAACTCCTACCAGCCCTTTAAAAAAGATTCCAGATAATCACTCCAACTCGTCGCAATTGAGTACTTTGTAGTAAATGTTTATACGTAACTAACTAGTTTATTACCGAGTAATTATAGAGAATGATACATCGATCAATAGCTCAACTGTGATTGAAACTTATGATTAGGCTCAGTCTCGCTGTGGCTATAACGTGTGATCTATTATTAGCAAGTGACAAAGATCGACATCACATACTATTTTTCAGAATCTTTGTAAACAACTTTAATTATCGAGCTGTCATGTTGCCAGAAGAGTTGCCGGAGCTATTCCTTGTGGGGTGGACAATGGCTGGTGCCAAAAGGCACCTGGGTCAGGGTGTTGCCGCAAATCTATACCTTTTTGTGGAATCGAGCTGCCATGTTAATGAATGCATACTTTTGATCAAGTTATTGATCAAAATCATATTGTTCATAGATGATCACTTTCTTAGTTTCTTTCACCGATAAGTAAGATTTTATAAAATTTAATGTATTAAACACGGTTATATAGCTACATGCATCGTTGATTAAGATAATAACCAACTTCAACATACTTGCTGATTCTAATACTTCTGAAACATGCGACTTATGCTATATTTTATGTATTAACGTTAACTTATTATCCAAACCGGATTTCTCTAAATGTTACAAAGATTTTATGAAATGCCCAAGACTTTACATGAATTGTGACGAGTGAATTATTAGATAATGATAAACCCGTCGGTATAATTTATTATTAACCATTATTTATAATGGTAAAACCCTAGATGCCTTCAACCTACAAACCGGGCTTGGGCCTCTTTATTCTCTAATACTCCCTCGCAGTTTCGCCGCTCGGACTGCAGTAGTAAACTAGAAAAGAAATAAAAAACAAAACATTAACATAATAAAAAACATAAATTTAGTCGACTCGTAACAAACCGTACCAACGGTCGATTTTTGTGACTGGTACCAACGGTCGGCTAAGTCGACTGGTAACACAACCGTACCAACGGTCGACTTTAGGGACTGGTACCAACGGTCAACCTTAGTCGACTGGTAACAAAGCCGTACGAACGATCGACTAACAAACAAATAATAAAACAACTATTTTTTTTTTCAACAATAAAACAAAAATATAAAAATAAATCCTCAATAAAGCTTTATCCTTAAAAACCCATTATCTGTGAGGTCATTGAAGTGCAAAGCATCTTCACGTAACTCATGGACACATATCTAATATGTCATTGAGGTCATTCTTTATTAGAAGATAATAGAACAACAATTGCAACTAGATATGACGCACCACTGTTTGGAACTTCTTGATGAGCAGTTCTTGTGTGATTGTGAGGAATGAAAAGTTAAGAATTTTAGGGTTTAAAAGATGGTGTTTTATTTAGGTGAGGGTTTGACGGGTGGTTTAAGAGAGGCGGCTCAACTTAGCCACCTAGGTCTGAGAATCAGACCCGCTCTGAAACCATGTTAGATAATGATAAACCCGTCGGTATAATTATTATTAACCATTATTTATAATGGTAAAACCCTAGATGCCTTCAACCTACAAACCGGGCTTGGGCCTCTTTATTCTCTAATATGAATACCGTACAGTAAAAAATTTAAGTTGCATTTCCAGACACATGCTAGCATTAAACTTTGAGTTCACAACTTCACATGGTGACAATAAATTAAATCCAAGATTAACATATTGTAACAAATGAATACATCACACTTTAGTCTTAAGACTATCTCCTGGATATATAAAGTTATAAACCACACAATTCTTTCTTCTGAAAAACATATACATCATCTACACGTGAGAAACTTTAATGTGTACGTCACCAATTAAAGCCTATATATATCATCAAATGATCGACATTTATCTTGTACTAATTGTTGTTATTATAAACTACAAACCATAGCTGGCCACTTGTTATATTAGTGTACTTATTTCGAACCTAAGACAAAATTAAACAATAAAAGGAACTTACGTTATTCAGTCCGTGAGGGCTGTGGGTTAAAATTATCGCAAATAAATATGAATTGGAGTAAATTGCAAAAATCGTCCATGTGGTTTGACTAAATTGCATGTTTAATTATTATTCTTTTGAAAGTGCACCATCGTCTCTGTGAGAAACTTACAAGTGCACATTTGGTCCTTGACTAAAGTTAAATTACTAAAATATCATTTTCGTCTTCTCTTTCACTTTGGTCATTGTGAGGGGTAATTTAGTCATTTAAATTTGGCCAATGACCAAGAGTGCACTTGCAAGTTCCTCACAAGGACGTCGAGTGTACTTTCGAAAAGATATGAACTGGACCTGCAATTTGGCCAAACCACATAAACGTCGAATGCACTTTCGAAAGAATAATCCGAACATATGTGATGATATAACTTTGGTCAAAGTTAGAAAAACTTATATAAACAATTTAGCATGAATTATATGCAAGATACAATACTATAATAAACCTGTTAGAGACGTATACCTACAAGAAAGAATATATTGATGACGATAATAATCTTTGAAACAATTTCCACAAACTATAAATGCAACTAATACTTAATTATCATTAGAGAAATGATAGGGATGACTAAAAAACATGTCTAATTATATGACTAACACTATGTGGCAAGAGTTTATTGGTTTGTGAAGAAGTGGGTCCGGCTGCTACAACCAATAAACTCTTGCCACATAGTGTTAGTCATATAATTAGGCATGCTTTTTAGTCATCTCTATCATTTCTCTTATCATTAATAAAGAACAAATAACTTTAACCAAACGCTACACGATGCTTTCAAATTTGTGTTCACATCGGTGGCGGAATTTGACCATTTATTTTAAGAGGGTCGAATTTATTTTGGAGGACCAAGTCGGTGATTTGTTTGTAACTTCAACTAAATTACCTCTAAACTCTATAATATTTACATTAGGTGCCGCAAATTTTAAAGAGACCGGGACCCTTCCCTGCCCCCAAAGAGTTCTGCCTCTGGTTCACATGATGTAGGATGAACCGAGCTACAATTTATGGACAATTGAATACTCGCATTTTTGAACGAGGATAACCGATGGATTATCACGCAAATGAGTAATATCACAACGGATAAAACGTCAAAAATTGAGAAACTCTCTCAGACTCTTTTTATTAATTAATTTAATTTACAAAGAAGGAAACATTCTTCTACTAAAACCTAAATAGTGAAATATATTTATAAATAGACAAATACTAATCCTACCACAACTCTAAAAAGTAATAGCTAAATTAAAACAAAATGATCTAATAAAAAGATAAGTATAACCTTAAAATAGTAAAGGCTCATAACTTGATTAAAATACACTATTAATTATTTATCAAACTCCAACACGTAGCACGTCATCATAAAAATCTGAGTGTAATTTCATTTCAGGTTCAAACTAGTAATTAGATTTTGCTGTTTATCATGGAAAATATAGTTGGGATCACCATTGGGGCATTGTATCAATGGTATCATTCTCACCATAAATTTTTAGTTAACCGGCCAGAAAAAGCTTTTGAAGAAATATATTATGAGTTCAATCTCAGCTCTTGGTTAAAAGTTATAATTGACACACTGAAACATGTGATCATTCTTTAAAGCTAGGTCTTTGAAGAAAGGTCAGTTGACACTTCAAAAAAGTGCACGAGGTCGGGGTTTTCTCGCCAAAACCTATGAGAAAATATAGTTGGGATCGAGCTTAGAAAATCTACAACGTTACGAGATTTAATATAGTCTTTCTTTCTATAATGAATTTGTATTTCTAGTTTTCACGCAACTTTTAGTGACAATTTCTTTAATTGGAATTTTTACAAAATTATAATTTTGCTAGCCAATCTAATCCTTTAATTTGTGACGGTATTTTTGACCTAAAACCCTTTATTTCATAAGTAATTCACAAAAAAGATGTGAACCGGGGAGAACATTCTGATCTCGGGTGTTTTTTTGTCACTAGCCATTATCCATCACATAAAGAATAGATCCGGCAACTCTCCTGACCCAATAAGGCACCAACTTGAGTGAGCAAAAGCCGAAACTCGAACTCTTACTCATATATCCACAAAATCTCTCCGGTGAGACCATGTTATATTATATGGGATAGTCCCATTCGAATAAGAATAATCAAATTCTTCATCATATATAGAACAAGTACGTCAATTCAAGTGCAAGTATTATTATCACATACTTTTTAATTTTTTAAATCGTAAATTTGGAGAATAAATAAGGACCATCAAAATACCAGCTACCATTGTTTTTTAATAGATTTTCGTGATTAAGAAAATCAATTTTCTTTAAAATATCGAATGACCTTAAATTTAAAGTGTCAAACGAAAGAGCAAAAGTACTTCTGTTTAGATAGATCATATACTTAAAGTGATAATATAATCTAGTTAAATTTGTAGTGATATTAAAAATAATCATATTTAAAGGAACTTTTTTTACATGTTCAACTAGCTAAAATCTACAAACCTTTTTTCTCAAAAATTCATGTACTAAATAACAAAATTTTGTTTGACACAGAAGTAGACTTTGAATAAAGGTAAATGAATGATGTTTTTCATGTTTAGGTTACCTCAGAAGAACAAGTCTTTAACTCAGATGTACGTAACCTAGCTAATTGATCGAAGTATTAGATGATCATTTCCAAACTCTTTCGGGCAAAGTATTCCCGAGAGGGTATTGGCGGGAGACTTTCGCTGAGGACATGTCACTGGGAAAAGGTTTCGTAGAGGACATGTCCCCGGCAAAAGCCCAGATATTTCTCCTGCGAAGAGGCTGATTGTTGCAGTGATTTCATCGTGAAATCTATGGTAAGGATACAAAAGTGTTTTCTTGTGGTGTTAAACATAATAACCTTTGAATGAAAAGATTTAAAAAAGCATCTAGTTAACTTTATTCACACGGAAAGCGTGATAAAAATAAGAAATAAATCACACACATGCAACCACAACCCTACATCCATCACATTTCTTTCTAACCGAAACCTTCCATCCCCCACCTCTCTTTCTTTAAGCATCCTATCCTAATAATCCTATATATATATATCCAACCTTTGTTACAGGCACCACCGTAAACTCGATCACGTACCAGATTTCACTTTGCAGCAGGTGGAAGCTTCCAAAGGGATCGCATTGATCCGTCTTATTAATTTCAGTTGATGTTTTGGATCATGCGATGTCTTTGGACGTTTCCATCCATGTTGCTGCATCTTTGTACTTATCGACCCACGGCTTCGATTCAATTCAAAGGTTATATATCATTCTTCCCTTTATCTATATGTTTATGCGTGTGTAGAAACTCTGACCTAACGTGTTTGATCGAAAAACTTATTACAACAAAAAGAAAATTTTGATAATTTAGGATATGACCTACGTGTTTAGAGGTAAACTATATGTTTTAGTCACCATTATGGTTTCTTTTAAACATCATCATAATTGAGTTTAACTTTGGTAAGGTATAAATTTTGATGTGGTTTAGTATATACTTGTCATTTTAAGGTTGTTTACTGTTTTTTCGTGTTAAAGGAAAGTAGGTAATTTTTGTTCAACAACAAAAGCTTTAGCACACCGAATTTTACATAAACCATTCTTCATCTAATACAAGTTTGGCCAATAAGCGAGAAATGGTTAAAGGAATCGTTAAGTAATCCGTCTGGTCTTCGAATATCTTGGCACTTTGAGCCGCGGTTTACCAGTTTCGGCTGTGTGGTGATCAAGGGCGAATTGAAGATAATACAGTGAGATCAGTGTTAATCATCTCATATATGTTTTACTTGAAATCTAGCTTTTGATATACTTTAAGCAAAAATAATGTTAAAAAAATCTGATTGATATAATTAAAAATTTGAAAGTTTATTGTTTGATGCCCTATAAAAGAAGGAACATAAATCTTTAAGCTATTTTAAGAAGTTAAATTGATACCATAGTTTAATACCTTCTTTAAACTATATATCTACATTATCTTAAATCTTGACTTTTGTAATCAAAGAATCACTTTTGAAAATACTAAATCTTTCTATCTAATAGCATCGTGGCTTAATAGTTACATTGTAAGTTTTAAACAGCTAATTTACCAAATACTTTTATTGAAAAAAGAATACAGTTTGTAGCTCATGTTAATAGCTTTGCAGTTTACAGCTACAGCTAGTTTTGCCAAACATACCCTTAGTATCATTTATGAAGATTAAGATAGAAAAATGATTTATAATGAGCACATAGATGGTAATTATAAAAAAAAAAAAAATTATAAATGCATGAGTAAAGAGGAAAGCTATGTGCACCTTATTGTTTTGGTGAGTAAAACCATGACAACATCCAATCCCACATAGGTTAGAATGATGAAATGACAGACAATTTATATACCATAGTCTATAACAACCTCATGTGTTTGGGTTAGTATCATATTTCGAGTTTACTCTCTCTGCATTGTCACCACAAAGAAATGCATAGCAAGCAAACTCGGAATATTATACGAAGCCTTGAAATTTTTAATGTCTTTCGAGCTTTTTTTTCCCTAGCCTCCCGCGTGTTTCAAGCTTTTTTTTCTTTATGATTTTTTCCTTTTTATGTTTGTTTTCACTTTTCAAAGACGCTAGCTAGGGTGCGTTTAGCAAGGGGTTTTTTTTTCCTCATCGAATCTTCCACTTTTTATATTTTCTTTTGATCGTATAAATTTTCTTAAGAAGGAAAGGCTTAAATTTTTTAATGTGTTTCAAGCTTTTTTTATTTTATTTATTATTATTTTTTTTTTTTGCTTTTTATGTTTGTTTTCACTTTTCAAAAAGGTGCGTTTAGAAAAGAGTTTTTTTTTTCATCATCTAATCTTTCACTTTTTATGTTTTATTTAATCGTATAAATTTTCCTAACAAGGAAAGCTAGGGGATACTTATGGGATGAGAAACGGTATGGCCTTTTAATTTCGATCTTAATTTGCTGTTATGTGGCCGGTTTTGGATTATTGTGGGTCCATTGCGATGGTTAATTCCGACTCAAATATGAGATTTCTCTGTAACCACATAAATTTTATAAAAAATCTTCCACACAATGATGTGGTATGACACTTATACCACTTATTTACTCTCTTCATTCACAACTTTTTCTTTTATAATAAATCATTTTGCTGCACATCATTGCGTGAAAGGCTTTTGTAATTTTTGTGTGGTTTTTCAACATTTCTCGTGAAATATTCCCTACGGACAAAGTATAACAAACACTCGGGTTTTTCTTCACTTTCATCGTAACTCAGACATTCCTAGCAATGCTTTGTCATTTCAAATCCACAACATTTTATTTTTTGATGGTTAGGTGGTTGTGATGAATGTTTGGTTATTTTTCTTTCTTGTCAGGACCAAAACTGTTCCGAAGAGATATGTGGGCGAAGAAAATAAAGATGCTAGTTACGATCATATCCTTACTGACTGTATATAGGTGTATAACAACAAATGGTCCTACTTCGATCATGACTTACTAGATGACTACTCGCTCATAGCGGCGATTAAGGGTGCAAACAAGTCAAGCTTTTATCAAGCAGCTCGAGCTCGAGCTTGACTTGATAGAGTCGAGCTTTTATCAAGCTCAAGCCCGGGCTCAAGCCCAATAAACAAGCTCGAAACATATAACAAGCAAAACTCAAGCTCGAGCTTTTATCAAGCTTTTCGAGCTTTCAAGAACATGTATATTTTTAATATACATATTATATAAACAACTTAAAGCTAACATGAATATTGGTATAATAATTAAGTATCTATAGGAAGACCACTTAAACCATAATTTTCCTCAATGTTATATATAAATTTAAGCTTTTCGAGCCATACTCGAGCATTACACGAGCCGAGCTCAAGCTTAGATGATTAAAGCTAATCAAGCTATCAAGCCACACTCAAGCCTACAATATAAATTTCAAACCAAGCTCAAGCCCTGTCAAGCTCGAGCTCAGCTTGACTCGATTACACCCCTAGTGGCGACGACATATAATAGCGTCAATTTGTGTGAGCATTTTTTTAGATATATTTATGTATATATGAGTATGGTGTAAGAAAAAATGAAGAAAGTTAGCAGTATAAATTGTAATTAAGTATTTAAATTTTTTATTATATTGCATTGAGCTTTATAAGTAATAGTATATTTATCAAATAAAATTACTCATTTTTTTAAGTTTTTAAATTTAAAAAAACAAATGTGTTTTCTCTTTATATGTAGTCAACTATGCTAGCTTCAAGAGGTTGCAAACTCTTTGCTATTATTAACCATTAACATAGCAATTTATTTTTCCATGAAAGAAACTTCACGTAATAGACAAGGTTAAAATGTAAATCGTATTTACCGTTGTTAGGATTCTTGTTTTGCATGTAATTATACAAGATGATGCATGAGATTGAGATTCTTTGTTCATGTTGGTTGAAGTTGTAACACTTTTTGGTGTAACAAATTGGTCTATATTAATGGTAAATACATAACCTAAAACATTTGATAGTCAATCTTCTTTTTTATTTGATCTCAAACCAGTTCGACTGAGTGTAATGGGTGGTGGTCGACTACCAAATAACAATGTGTCACCTTTGAAAAATGGTGGTTGATCTTACACAAGGTTTTTTAATTTTTGATCGACGAACATATACCAAACTCATATTAGAAATGCACTGCTTTTAAAAATACTAGTTATTTCAAGGCTGTTTACGGTTTTTAGTTTTGTTCAATAATGAATATTGAACAAGGACAACACTCACAAAAGGTTTAGACTTTGTTTATTTACAAGCTAAGATTCTTTAGCACTCAAAATTTACATAGTTTTTTTCTTTAACTTCACAAGTATTCATACAACTTAATTTGGGCAATAAGCTAGAAGTGGTTCAAGGAGTCGCTAACTAATCCGTTGGGTCTTCGAATATCTTGGCACTTAGCTTTGAGGTTTACAATGATATTACGACTGGTGGTAAGAACGTTTTTTTAGCTTTCAACTCAGTTTAAAACTTGACACTCGGTTATATTTGTTGGAAAATTTAGTGCACTTGTGAGAATAGTTCACACCTTGTAATGGGTTAGGAGGTACGGAGTGTACACACATAAGGTCCATGAACACCCTGACTCTTGCAGTGGTTTGTATTGGTAGTGCTTGGTGAAAGTACTGTTGTGGTTACCACTGATTATGTAACGCCCCGACCCGACAAGGGTAAAGGAATCACAAATAATGGTGTCATATCAAAGCAAACATAAATATCCAAAAGAAATCTTAACATAAAAGCGGAATAATTCAAGTCAACATGACTTCAATACATAGGTCCCAGCGGAAAATAAACTCCAACAAAATAATCCGAAATAGTAAAGTCTTAAATGGCATCATAAGATCAAAGCTAAATATCTCTAA
The DNA here is from genome assembly GCA_910596185.1 of Chrysanthemum makinoi. Classification (NCBI taxonomy): domain Eukaryota; kingdom Viridiplantae; phylum Streptophyta; class Magnoliopsida; order Asterales; family Asteraceae; genus Chrysanthemum; species Chrysanthemum makinoi. The sequence goes on from OU343218.1 coordinate 233,477,955, forward strand.
GGTAAGTCCACTCATGCACTCATCCCAAAGCAAAACCCAGCTCCATTGCTTAGATACTGCCGCGGAAGAAAAAATGCGGTGAGCTTCAAAAGCTCAGTGAACAGATATAAAAGCAAAGCGAATATGAAACGATTTCGAATACAAAATATAATGAACGAAAGATAGCAAAACCATAATCATTTTCAGAGTATAAATCAGAATTATCGAATAAGGTTTAAAGTTAACTACCACGAGCCGAAACAAATATCGATCATAATCATATTCACATAAGGCAACATTTGTAGGGGAGACCTACCAGAGTTATGAAGGGCGTGCATGCACGCAGCATCAATCATCGGATAACGATAACATATAACGATAGCAGATAACGGATCTAGGATGCATCCATACCCCCACGTGATATTGGTCATATAACATAACTTGAGCTCATAACAGATAAGATAAGGGGCGTGGCGAACATCACTCTGCCCTAGAGTCATGTCGAGGTGCATCATCGACACGGACATGGAACACCCATGACTAGTGAAATATTTGGCTCGGGTGTCAAACTATCTTAGGTCAAATCGGAATGTCAAACTGACCAGAGATCATACTTTATCATCGGGTTAATCATATTTCCAAAATCGAGTTTTCATATCTTATGGTTCAAAATCGAGATGTTTCATAATTGAAATCGAGTTCGGATAAGCAAACTCAAACAAAGCGAGAATGGGGTTCATAGAAAAGGCTTAGGAAACCTTAATATAAAAGCTAACGAAAGAAAACGTTATAAGGAACCTTTACTAAAAGGTCGAATATCGTACCTTATTCCAAATCGAATGACCAAAAAGCAAAATACGGAAAGCAAAGGATTACTCCTTCTTCACGGAACCTATACACATTAACGGTCGTACATGTTATTTATGATTCCATAATTGTCGAAATGATCTTTTAATGTTTGATGTTCATACTTAGTATATTTAATGTTCTTAATACTTTAGGGTTTCAGATTAAATGAGACTTAAGGGTTTTATAATCAATGTCGTAGATTAAGGTTCATTATGTCATTTATTAGAGTTTAGGGTTAAGTGTGAAAATAGTTTAAAAGTCATAATTCACACATGAAATAACGAATTAATATAATTAGCTTCAAACCCTAATCGACTCTCATCTATGTTCTAGGGTTTTCTCAATCTTTTAATATCCCATTAATGCGTACTTACTTTATATGTTACGTCATTTAATGACTCATTGATTTAACCTAGCACATATGAAAAACAACCTTTCTTTTTATGCTTCAACATGTACGCACTCCCACATGCAAATTCCCAACTTAATCACCCGTTGTTTCTCGACTTAAAAGTCCATTCGTCATACACACACAAACACTTACCCTTTATACTCACATGACACGTTCACAAAACTCCACATGGTTCGGTTTATATATAGGGTTCGGCCTCCATGTTTTTACGCAAACCCTAGCTCATCTACGTATCTTACGTATTCAAGTTCACATGTTATATAAGGTCCGATTCATATATATGTGGTTCGGTTTCTTTTATCTTGACCTACTTAATAACCGGTTCAACCAATACGTATTACATAACATGCTCTTTAATATTTATAAGGTTCAAGTCGTTATGTTGTTTTTGTTTCATACGGCTCGACCAAAAGAAAAAGAAACACAAGCTCGGCTAAACAAAACAAGATACGATATATACATTAACGTAAGGTGTATTAAAGGAAGACGAATAGAATACGTTTATACCTTAGCTTGTTGAACAAAACTCGCGACACCAAGGTGTGTTTGTAGCTCTCGGCCGAATAGAAGAAAAAGAGAGAGGCAAAGAAAACTAGGGTTCCCCAAATTGTGTTTATGTGTTGTATATATAGGTGGTACAAATTTTGGTTAGGCTTGAGAGTTGTGGGCTTCGGCTTGGGTCCAACCGAACAAACAACCCACGCCCCTCTTGGGTTCTCAAATGACGAAAGACAAGGCCCAACTGACGGCCCAATATTTTAGCGAGACGTTTAACTTTTCGTCGTACAAAATCGATCACGTACACATATTCGTTAAGTTTTAATTATTGATAAGTTAGTTTAATTTCGTTGAATGAATATAAATGTCTTTTACGTATTTTATAAATTTCGATTTCAAGGGTATTTTAGTCTTTATTCATGTTTTAGATTTTCGGGTTTTACAACTCTTCCCCTCTAAAAGAAGAATTTTCGTCCTCGAAAATTGAAATGAAACAAACTAAAGCGAAATGAGAACATACCAAACTATTCAAAGAAATGAGGATAACTAGCTCGCATTAACTCTTCGGTTTCCCAACTAGCCTCACGCTCCGGGTGATTTTTCCAAAGAATCTTAACGAACGGAATGACTTTATTTCTCATGACTCTTTCTTGTCTTTCTAAAATAGCTTCCGGTTCTTCAGATAAAGACATATCGGATTGAATTTGATCAAACGGATAAGAAGCAACGTGTAACGGATGATAGTTGTATCCCGTTAGAAGAGATACATGGAAAACATCATGAACATGCGATAACAGAAGCAAGAGTATCCAAAAAAACTCTCTCTAGGGGCGATCACAGCCGCCTCCTCCCCACCCTTTTTCCGGCCAAAAACCACCACTAAAATCGCCTCTCTACTGCTAAATAATCTCCTGATTCGTTTAGTTAGTATGCAATCGGTTTTAGAGGTGTGTTAATTCGAGGGAGGCTGGTGAAACCCTAACTAATCGATTATTATGGTCGGTTCTGGTTTAGGGTTTAATCGTGCCCTTTAGTATAGATCGTTCCTTTAATCATTCTGCAATCCTAAGTCGGTTTTGATCGACTATATTATTATTAGGACGATTTTGTTCCTGCCGCACTTTGATTCATTCTTTATACGATTCCCTTTTAGTGTTTTGTTCCTTGTTTGTGCGATTATCTATTCCTGGTGCGTTAACTCTATTACTAAACTCGTTAGGGTTTGGTTTACCTTATGATTGCTGGTTCTTTTGAATCGATCAAGTGTTGTTCATGGCTCTATTATTAAGGGATCGATTAAGTTTATTAAGCCTTAACGCCTATAAAACCTTTGTTGTTTTTTTCATTCTTTTGTTATTGGCGCTTTAAACTAGACGGAACCCTAATTTTTAGGATTTTGTCAATTGATTATCTTCGGGCGTATACCCTTGTTAGGGTTTGATTGAATGCTGGTACTCTTTTGGGTTCTTATGTTCATATTCGGATGGAGTTTAATGGAAGTGGGTTAATGAGAGAGGGTAAGTGATTTTTATGTTTGCTATTGATCGATTTGGATGTTGGGTTGATGCTACTGCTGCTACGGTTATAACTACCCCTACAAATTGATTCGGCTGGTTTGTGTTAAGTTAGGGTTTCAATACCTAATCTAACCGAATGATATTATGGATGTTAAGTTTGAAGTGTTGTACTCGGACGTCAACTAATGATGATTGAAGACGGGCGCACACTATGGAAGTGGTTCTTTGAACACGGACTTAGTTACATTTAGATTTTTAATTTGAATGTAATTTGTTTTCTATTCTGTTTGCTTAAGCAGTTTAGTGTTTGTTGCTGCGCTTAGCGGCTTGTTTAGCTTAGTTACATATGTAGAGTCATATCGCCTATGTAACGGGCAGAGGGCATGGGATGTACGTCCATGTCAATTGTACTTCATTGAATTTTTGGATATATTTACCGGGGTTTTAAGGCCCTTTTACCCAAAAAAAAAAAAACTGAGGCGGAAGTGCTAACCGATACGAAACTTCTCCTATACGCTCCAAAATTTCAAACGGACCAATGAATCGAGGACTGAGCTTGCCCTTGATTCCAAAACGTTTCACACCTCTAAACGGCGAAACTTTTAGAAATACACGATCTCCAACCCGAAACTCCAAATCACGACGATGCTTGTCGGCATAACTTTTCTGACGAGACCTAGCCTCCTTCAACTTTTCTCTAGCAACAGCTACTTTCTCATTCCTGATCTCAATCATTTCCGGACCTTCAATTAAACGTTCACCTACTTCATCCCAACAAGTAGGTGATCTACATTTTCTCCCATAAAGAAGTTCAAACGGTCTTTGCCTTAATGCTAGCAGGCCAACTGTTGTTGTATGCAAACTCTACTAAACACAAATATTCATCCCAGCTGCCGGTCCATTCTAAAGCACAAGCCCTTAGCATGTCCTCTAAGGTCCGAATAGTCCTCTCGACCGACCATCCGTTTGAGGATGAAATCTTTATCTTGAAATTAAGTCGAGTACCCCAAGCTTTTTGCAAACCTTTCCAGAAACGGGAAGTAAAAAGCGGATCTCTGTCGGACACAATAGATGCCGGAGTACCATGAAGCCTAACGATCTCTTGTTGAAAAATTTCCGCCAATCTACCAATACCATAATCCTTTCTAATTGGTAAGAAATGAGCAGATTTGGTTAGTCGATCAACAACTACCCAAATCGCATCATGCTTCTTCCGAGTAAGAGGTAGCCCAATCACAAAATCCATAGATATCTTATCCCACTTCCATGTTGGAATATCCAATGGTTGTAACAGTCCACTAGCCCTTTGATGTTCAATCTTAACCTGTTGACAAATCATACACTTCGATACAAACGTCGCCACATCTTGCTTCATGCCATTCCACCGGAAATCTGCTTCAAATCCCTTTACATCTTGGTAGAACCAGGATGGATAGTGAAAGGAGAACTATGAGCTTCAGTCATAACTTTCTCGAAACCGGATCATTAGGAAGACAAAGCCTATCTTCATACCATACAATTCCGTCATCATCAACCTTAAACTCCGTCAGCTTACCTTCTTCAACATTTTGCGCCACGGCCCACAGCTCACCATCATCTTTCTGAGCTTCTTTAATTTGTAGTATAAGGTTCGACTCCACCTTCATACTAGCCCAGTATCCATCAAAACCTCGTACGCACAACTCAACATCCAAACGCTCTAAGTCACGAAGAATCCTAGGTTCAATCTCAATACTTGCAAGAATGCTGATTTCAGGCTAAGTGCGTCGGCAACTACATTAGCCTTACCTGGATGGTACTGAATGTTGGTGTCATAATCCTTAAGGAGTTCTAACCATCTTCTTTGTCTCATGTTAAGTTCTTTCTGAGTGAAAATATACTTGAGACTCTTATGGTCGGTGAAAATATCACACGTCTCTCCATACAAGTAATGTCTCCAGATCTTCAACGCGAACACCACTGCAACTAACTCAAGGTCATGAGTTGGGTAATTCTCCTCATAAGGTTTCAGTTGTCTTGACGCATAAGCTATCACCTTTCCATGTTGCATCAAAACACAGCCCAATCCTTTCTTAGATGCATCACTGTAAATTTGAAATCCTCCAGAACCAGATGGAAGAGTCAAAATAGGAGCGGACACCAATCTCCGTTTCAACTCTTCAAAACTCTTTTCTCGTTCATCCGTCCATACAAACTTTTCTCCTTTCCTCATCAATTGTGTTAGGGGCAAAGCTAAACGAGAGAAACCTTCAACAAAACGTCGGTAGTAACCAGCAAGTCCTAGAAAACTCCTAACCTCAGTCACTGTCGTAGGTCTTGGCCATTTAGTGATAGCCTCAACCTTAGACGGATCCATGGTGATACCATCAGCAGATACGATATGACCAAGGAAAGCGACTTGTTTTAACCAGAACTCACACTTCGAAAATTTGGCGTACAACTTCTTCTTCCTTAGAATCTCCAAAACTATCCGGAGATGTTGTTCATGCTCTTCTTCAGACTTGGAGTAAACTAAAATGTCGTCGATGAAAACGATAACAAACTTGTCGAGGAACTCATGGAAAACACGATTCATTAGGTCCATAAACACCGCAGGCGCGTTTGTCAAACCGAAAGGCATAACAAGGAATTCATAATGACCATATCCGTGCAAGCGCGGTCTTAGGAACATCTTGCTCCCTCACACGTAGCTGGTGATAACCGGATCTCAGATCAATCTTAGAAAAGAACTTAGCTCCTTGCAGTTGATCAAACAAATCATCAATACGTGGCAGAGGATAACGGTTTCGAATGGTAATACGGTTGAGTTCACGGTAGTCGATACTTAGACGCATGCTTCCATACTTCTTCTTCACAAACAAAACAGGTTCACCCCATGGAGAAACACTGGGTCGAATAAATCCATTCTCTATCATCTCTTGCAGCTGTTCCTTCAACTCCTTCAGTTCTACAGGTGCCATACGATACGGAGCTTTCAAATCGGTTCAGCACGAATTAACTCAATGCTAAACTCAACTTCTCTAGGCGGGAAGACCGGAAGTTCATCGGGAAAAACGTCGGTGAATTCACAAACAACAGAAAGGTTTTCAATGTTAGGACTCTCCAAAGATGTGTCCTTAACAGACGCTAGAAAACCTTGGCACCCATGAGAAATCATAGTCCGTGCCTTCATAGCGGAAATGAGCTTAACAGATTTGAGGGTTTGAGAACCATAATAAACAAATTCAGGATGTTTTACGTCTCCAAAGATCACAGTTCTAGCATAGCAGTCAATGGAAGCTCTATGATAAGCCAACCAATCCATGCCTAGAATGATATCAAAGTCGACCATATCGAGAGGATACAGATTTGCAGAGCGAATACGATCATCAAAACGAATAGGGCACTTAACGTATTTATGATCAATGATCATGTGGTTTTTCATAGGCGTAGAAATCGATAAGTGGTTTGTTAGTGGTTTGGGGGTCATATTAAGTTTCTTAGCAAATGTGACAGATATAATGGAGTGTGTGGCACCGGTATCAAATAAAGCGAAGACAGAATAATCATCAATGAAAAGAGTGCCCGTAATGGTACCTGAAGTGTGCTCCGCCTGATTCCGAGTAGTAGCATAAACGCGTCCAGTAGTAGGTGGCGGCTTGATGTAGTTTCCAGGAATCGCCGGGTTCCTCTTAGGGCAATCCTTGATCTTGTGAGTAGTGGAACCACAAGAGAAACATCCACCAGTGGCCTTGAAACACTGTCCCGGATGAGCCTTTCCACAAGTAGTACAGAGAGGTGGGGGAGGCAAAACCTCACTTGTCCTTTGCGACCGAAGATCCCGAAGCACGACCACGATATGCTCCTCGGTGACCGATCCTGTTGTAGCGGTTGTTGTTACCTTGATTCTGACGATCATTTCCATTCTTGCCGCAACTCGCTATCCGACTCCTCGCCTCAGCCTAGAGTCCACATTCCTTCTGGCCGACCCGTGATCATAACTCCTATCCACTTGACCCCTCGAATCATAACTCCTGCGAAATTTCCTTATAATCATTACTTTGAGTCCTACCTTGAATCCGATCACCATCACGGTTACGCTTGTTGGAACCCGAAACCTCATGAAAGATCTCAATGTTACGAGTTGCGTCATTGCATGCCGACACATCCTCATACTCAATATTCAGTAGTCGGTCCAACACCCACTTCTTCAGTCCCCACTTGAAGTGCTTAGCTTGGCGCCTACCATCTCCACCAATCGTTCCCACAAAACTTACCAGCCTCATAAACCTACCCATGTACTCATTGGAGTTCTCATGATCAAACGGTAGATTGCCCGATAATCCCTCTCATACCTTTGTCGCTCAACATCGAGGGAAGTAACGGTTATAGAAGATAGTCCAAACTCGGTCCAAGTACAAGTAATATCAAAAGCATCTCCTCCTCTCGCCTGTTTGAGTGCCTTCCACCAATTCAAAGCATCACCCTCCAACTTAAATGTAGCCAAACGGGTCTTAAACTCGTCTCCACAACCCAGTACTTCAAACAGCTTCTCAATATGAGTGATCCAGTCCTCGGCCTCGGTGGGAGTAGCAGAAGTGCTAAAGAAAGAGGCTTGAGCTTACCGAAATGCTCGAGCCAAGTGTGAATGCCGACGGGTTGATTACCTCCACCACTACCCGAAGCACCGTCGATTACGAATATTGTTGATCACCGTGCCATCATCTCGGTGTGGTAAGACCAGGGAAAAGAGTGTTAAGAGCATTAGCAATCGCAGCATCCAAGTTAGGAGCATCATCGTCTCCATCCACGTTACAGTTACGACGAGTTTGAACCATCGGAACGATATTCAAACGATTAGCAAAATGAACAAAGGTGAGATATGAAATGGAAGTTCGCAGAAGGAAACCTAAAGTCTACCCAATCCTCACAGATCATAGCCTAAGCTCTAAGGGTCTCAAAACCTAGGGTCCATATGTCACGAGTCGACTACAAGTCGTAAACACAGGCTCGATGCCATAAATTGTAACGCCCCGACAAGGGTAAAGGAATCACAAATAATGGTGTCATATCAAAGCAAACATAAATATCCAAAAGAAATCTTAACATAAAAGCGGAATAATTCAAGTCAACATGACTTCAATACATAGGTCCCAATGGAAAATAAACTCCAACAAAATATCTGAAATAGTAAAGTCTTAAATGGCATCATAAGATCAAAGCTAAAATCTCTAAGGTAAGTCCACTCATGCACTCATCCCAAAGCAAAACCCAGCTCCATTGCTTAGATACCGCATGGAAGAAAAAATGCGGTGAGCTTCAAAAGCTCAGTGAACAGATATAAAAGCAAAGCGAATATGAAACGATTTCGAATACAAAATATAATGAATGAAAGATAGCAAAACCATAATCATTTTCAAAGTATAAATCAGAATTATCGAATAAGGTTTATAGTTAACTACCACGAGCCCAAACAAATATCGATCATAATCATATTCACATAAGGCAACATTTGTAGGGGAGACCTACCAGAGTTATGAAGGGCGTGCATGCACGCAACATCAATCATCGATAACGAATAACATATAACAGATAACAGGATAACAGATCTAGGATGCATCCATACCTACGACCGATATTGGTCATATAACATAACTTGAGCTCATAACAGATAACATATAAGGGGCGTGGCGAACATCACTCTATCCCTAGAGTCATGTCGAGAGGTGCATCACGACACGGACATGGAACCCCCATGACTAGTGAAATCTTTGGCTCGGGTGTCAAACTATCTTAGGTCAAATCGAATGTCAAACCGACACGATCATACTTTATCATCGGGTTAATCATATTTCCAAAATCGAGTTTTCATATCTTATGGTTCAAAATCGAGATGTTTCATAATTTAGAAATCGAGTTCGGATAAACAACAGGCTCAAACAAACGAGAATGGGGTTCATAGCAAAGGCTTAGGAAACCTTAATATAAAAGCAACTAAAGAAAACGTTATAAAGAACCTTTACTAAAAAGGTCAGAATATATGTACCTTATTCCAAAGCAAATGACCAAAAAGCAAAATACGGAAAGCAAAGGATTACTCCTTCTTCACAGAACCTATACACATTACTGATCGTACATGTTATTTATGATTCCATAATTGTCGAAATGATCTTTTAATGTTTGATGTTCATACTTAGTATATTTAATGTTCTTAATACTTTAGGGTTTTACAGTTAAATGAGACTTAAATGTTTTATAATCAATGTCGTAGATTAAGGTTCATTATGTCATTTATTAGAGTTTAGGGTTAAGTGTGAAAATAGTTTAAAAGTCATAATTCACACATGAAATAACGAATTAATATAATTAGCTTCAAACCCTAATCGACTCTCATCTATGTTCTAGGGTTTTCTCAATCTTTTAATACTTGGAAGGTATACACAACACAATATGAACATGGATGAGGCCATTAAAGTCTCATGTGTCATTGACAAACTCCCTCATTCTTGGAAAGATTTCAAGCATACCTTGAAACATAAGAAAGAGGAGTTAACTCTGGTTGAGTTGGGCAGTCATTTGCGCATTGAGGAATCTCTCAAGATGCAGGATAATAACAAGCCAAAGCGACAATGCTGGCTGGTGCATCGGTTTTCAATATGGTGGAGCATAACAACTCCACCAGGTACAATGACAACAAAGGCAAACGAAATTTCATGACAACACAAGGGCAGATCCTAACAAGAAGGCAACACCTACTAGTTGGAAATGTGGCAAGACTGGTCACATTAAAAGGGACTGCAAGGGTGTTAAAGTTGGTGGTAAAGCCAATGGATCGGGCACTAATGGCTCGGGAGTGGTGGTTCACCAACTCACTGAAAGGTCAAAATATGTTTAATAAGTCTTTTCAGATTTATTATGTTACATATGTATCTGAATCTTTTTATGTGCGGGATGATGATGTTGCGTGGTGGGTTGACTCTGGTGCAACAGTTCATGTGTGTAAAGATAGAAGCCGGTTCAAGACTTATGAGTCACCGAATGATGGTTCTATTCTTCACATGGGAAATGAGTCAACAACCTTGGTGCATGGTCGTGGTTGTGTAGATCTTAAGTTTAGTTCTGGAAAGATTGTAACTTTGTTTAATGATATTCATGTTCCTGATATAAGGAAGAACTTGGTTTCAAGTAGTGTTTTGAATAATCATGGATATAAACAAGTTATTGAATCGGATAAATTTGTTCTTTCTAAGCATGGTGTTTTTATTGGTTTTGGTTATTTATTTAATCAAATGTTTAGGCTTAATGTTACCACGGCAAGTGTTATTTCAAACTTTTGTGATCACATATGACCGTGACCGACTCTACCCTATGGCATTCTAGACTTGGTCATGTTCACTATAAACGGATGCAAGATATGTCTAGGGATGGTTTAATCCATGCTTTTGACATGGACACTGAAAAGTGTAAAACTTGCATGTTGACCAAGATAACTAAGAAACCCTTTCAGGGTGTTAGTCGTGAGACTAAGCTCTTGGAGTCGATACACGGTGACTGTGTGATTTGCATTCCACTCCTTCTTTGGGGAATAAGAAGTACTTTGTGACATTTATTGATGATGCTCCTAGGTTTTGTTATGTTTATTTGTTACATACAAAGAATGAAGCATTAGATAAATTCAAAGTGTTTAAAACTGAAGTTGAATTACAACTTGGGTCTTTGATCAAAGATTAAGGGTGATAGGGGAGGTGAGTACATGGATACTCGGTATTTTGATCTGTTGGTATAATCCATGAAACGACGCTGCCCCTTATACTCCTCGGCAAAATGGTATTTCGAAGGAAAAACAGGATCTTGAAGGAGATGGTTAATTCCATGTTGTCCTATTCGGATGAGTCAAGGGTTCTAGGGTAAAGCTATGTTAACAACTTGCTATTTATTAAATAGGGTTCCCAACAAAAGGAACAAGGTTACCCCTTATGAACTCTGGACTAAAAGGAAACCCAACCTGAATTATCTCGAGTGCGGGGTTGTAGGGCTCGTTGTAAGACTCCGATCCAAAGCAAAGACTTTGGGTGAAAGAAGCATTGATTGCATCTTTGTTGGATATGTTGAGCATTCCAAGGCTTTTAGGTTCTATGTTATTGAACCTAATGAATTTGTTTCAGTTAACTCAATAATTGAATCAAGGGATGCAAACTTTGATGAGAATAGATTCTCATCAGTCCCTAGACCAAGTCGAGGATTCCTAATGGAACTCATGACACTGGTAAATCGAGAGGTCCCGATGATGAACCATCGGTGGTCCCCGATGAGGTTGTGGTTCAACAACTGAACCTGTGCTCGGGAAGAGCAAAAGGGTCGGGACTCCAAAGTCATTTGGACCTGAGTTTCAACTATACTTAGTTGAAGGAACAAGGGATGAGGTCTCGGACCAATACTCCTATTGCTTCATTGTTGAGGATGATCCCAAGACATTTGAAGAAGTAATGAAGTCCCGGATATTGCTTTCGGAAAGAAGCAATCAATGATGAGATGAATTCCATCATGGGGAACAACACTTGGGTGTTGGTTGATCTACCACCTGGTTGCAAACCTTTGGGTTGCAAATGGATTTTCAAGAAGAAAATGAAGGTAGATGGAACTATTGAAAAGTTCAAGGCTAGACTAGTTATTCAGGGCTTTAAACAAAAGTCGGGAATAGACTATTTTGATACTTATGCCCTGTGGCTCGTGTCGATACCATAAGACTGGCTGATTGCTATGGCATCTATTCACAATCTGATTATTCATCAGATGGATGTGAAGACAATTTTCTTGAATGGTGAATTGGAAGAGGAGGTTTATATGAACCAACCTCAGGGCTTCATCTTGCCCGGCAATGAAAACAAGGTGTGTAAACTGATTAAGTCTCTTTATGGACTTAAGCAAGCACCTAAGCAATGGCATCAAAAATTTGATGAAGTGGTTTTGTCTAGTGGTTATGTTCTTAACCAGGTTGACAAATGTGTATATAGCAAATTTGATGATTATGGTAAAGGAGTCATCATTTGTCTATATGTTGATGACATGTTGATCTTTGGCACCGACCAAAATCAGGTTGACCTGACAAAGGAATTTTTGTCATCAAGGTTCTCCATGAAAGACATGGGGGAGGTTGATGTTATCCTTAGTATAAGGATTAAACATGAAAGTAAAAGAATTTCTATCTCTCAGTCTCATTATATTGAGAAGGTCCTGAGGAAATTCAATTACTTTGATTGTACTCCAGTGAGTACACCTATGGATACTTGTGAGAAGTTGATGCCTAATCATGGCAAAGCTGTATCTCAACTTGAGTATTCTAGGGTAATTGGTTGCCTGATGTATGCCATGACTTGTACAAGACCTGATATTGGTTTTGAAGTGGGAAAATTGGCGGGTATACTAGTAATCCTAGTGCTCATCACGGCGCGCTTCAAAGGGTACTGAAGTATTTGAAGTGAACTATGGATTATAGTCTCTCATATCTTGGTTACCCATCGATTGTTGGAAGGTTACAGATGCAAGTTGGATCATAACACTGAAGACAATTAGTCTACCGATGGTCGGGTATTCCTACTTGGTAGAGGTGCAATTTCTTGGGCATCCAAGAAACAAACTTGCATCACCAGTTCAACAATGGAATCTGAATTTGTGGCTTTAGCACTGGCGGTAAAGAAGCTGAATGGTTGAAAAACTTGCTCCTTGAGATTCCATTGTGGCCTAAATCTATAGCACCTATTTCTATCCGGTGTGATAGTGCAGCTACATTGGCTAAGGCTTATAGCCAGATATACAATGGTAAGTCTAGACACTTAGGTGTCGGACATAGCATGATTCGTGAGCTTATCATGAATGGGGTGGTATCTATAGAGTTTGTGAGATCTCAACAGAACTTAGTTGATCACTTGACGAAGGGTCTAGCTAGAGACTTGGTTATAAAGTCTGCTAAAGGGATGGGTTTAAGTCCAACTTAGTCAGAATGCTAGGACACCCAACTCCGAGGAAACTTAGGAGCTGAGTTCAATGTGGAAAGCTGAACATTCAATGGACTGGAGCACATGTTTTATTTACATCCCAAGGTTGTGCTTAGAACCTGCTGAAAGGAGGATGAAGTCTTTACTTCTTAATGGTTATTTTTCTTTGAAAAAGTGCTTGGCGGGAGCATGACTAAAGAGGAACCACCTATGTAAATGTTGAAGTTTTGCCGCATCAGGAAGCTTTGGACTTTTAGCTATTACAACATTTATGAATTTGGATATGGACACATGGCTTGTATAGTGTCAGGAGCTTTTAAGTGTTTGAAAACTTGTGTGTATTTTATCTTCAGGTATTCAAATGGGTTGAAGGGTTCATTTCTTAGAACACTGATTCTCGAATATTTGAAACGTGTAATTTACTAAGATGAAAATTCAATCCTCAGGACATTTTCATTTATGCTCATGTTTTGCTTGATGTTTATTTTTCATGCAAAGGAAGTGAACTAAATTTGGGGAGGATTGTTGGAAAATTTAGTGCACTTGTGGGAATAGTTCACACCTTGTAATGGGTTAGGAGGTGCGGAGTGTACACCCATAAGGTCCATGAACACCCTGACTCTTGCAGTGGTTTGTATTGGTAGTGCTTGGTGAAAATCTTGTTGTGGTTACTACATCGATTATCGGTGTTTCCAGGCGAATAATTCCTTTGGATCGGTGTTTCCAGTGGTGTTCTTGAAGTAGTATTTACACCGAAGTAGTGGTGTTTCCACCGGCGGTGTAACCATCGATAGCACTATGAAAGTCTTGATGAAAGTACCGCTTGTAGCGGTTTGACCTATTCAAGTGGCAGTTTCAACCGCTTAATGACCACGTTTAATTGGTCATGTAACCACTAACGGCTATAATGGGGATAATTATGAGGCTATTAATGGGCGATTAATACTCATAATTCCATTGAATTAGCCAAGAGTATTATCCTATAAATAGGATATCCGATTATGCATGAAGAATACACGAAAAACACAAAACACTGATAAGCGCAAGGGTTATTGAATTGTGCCTAATTCCATAACTGCATTTGGTCTTATCCCAAGTAGATATTCGTGCAACCCGGGCATTAGGGTCGAATAGTTTACTTTGGAAAGTGATCACACGATTCCAAGTGATATCCGTTAACCACCAAGTGGTATTTGTTACTACTGACCCTCTGTTTGTTTCTGCTGAACAGTTGAGCATTTCTGCTGAAGTTGATTATCTTAACCCTGTTGCTGGGACATATACACCAACAATATTCCCACCGGTGGCCGGTACTTTGGTATGTTTACTCGCTATAGTTTCATATAAATGTAAATAATCAATTGCATGTTGGATGTTTATAGTAGGTCTAAGATTGTGGGCTTTTTTATGGCACATAAACATGAAATATAACTTTACTTGGTTAAAAAAAAATAATAGCATATTAGAGAGTTTTAGACTTATTCTAGGACATCTCACCGTAGATGCTCTAAGATTGTATTTTTGGGTTTTTTTTAATGGTGTCGTACAGCCGTAGTGTGTCACAAATGGTTACAAAATATAACGGCAAATGCATAACCTAAACATTTGATAATCAGTTTTATACTAATTGATCTCATACAAATCAGATACCCGTTACAGCACTGTTAACTTATAAACATGGTACCCGATCGTCTACACTCTCAAAATGTACTTGACATCGTAATGAAAAGAAATTGAATAATTAAAAACGTGTGAGTTATTCAATAGAAGTGTATTACACAAAAAGTGTTGAAATTATTAAGTTTTTTTCTATTTATTTGATTCATTTCATCAAGAGGGCCATCAAACAGAGAAGGTTTATTCCTAACATATCATTTGATATTTCTTAGTTTTATTGGATACGAGTTTATAAAAATTTTGGAGCTAATGTAATTTTATTATTTCTAGAGCACTACAAGACTACCGCTGCGTTCTCTAGTTTATATTTGAAAGGAAAGGAAAGAAAATGAAAGGAAATAGAAAAATTGGTGTCTTCTTGAGTTTTTGTCAAACAGAAAGGAAAGGAAAGTGGAAGGATTTGATAGGAAAATTAAGAGGTTTTTTCCTACCAAATTTTCCGGCCAAATATGGGCGGATTTGGAAGGAAACAAATTTACACATAAACTATTTGTTATAAACTAAGTTATATAACCTTCATTATTTTATATATCTTTTGTTATAGATGTATTTCTATGTTTAAAAAGTCATAACTATAATTTTTTCTTTTTTTCTTTCTTTTCCTTCCAACTCGAGAACACGACATTGTTTATTTTCCTTCCATTTCCGTTCATTCCCTTTCAACTCGAGAACATGAAATATAAATGTCACTTTCTTTTCTTTCCACTTCTTTTCTTTACTTTTCTTCACCTATCATTTCTATTCCCACAAAAGAAAATTCGACAACAGAGAGTACAAGTCTTGAAAGCGTTTTTGTTGGTCCTAAAACCCATTGGATCAACTCATTATTGCCCGTAATGACTTCTATTTTTTGAGATTGGGCCTTGTAGTAACAGCTAATCTCAAAATATGGGCCTTGAACATGTATTGTCCAAAGCAATAGCGTATATTTTTGACCGAGATGCGATTAATATACCACAAAGCAAATACAAAAATGTTTTCGAAGTATTTTGCGGTTCGGTCATAAAATAACAACGTACTTTTTCAAATATATCGTTTTAGTATGTGTGCTATTTATCGTTTCACTTAATGTTGTGTACTTTCATGTTTTGTTCCGATTTGCACATTTTGATGACGTGTCATACCTGAAAGTCTGACACGTGTCACAATTTATAACATGACACATCATTAGAATGTGCAAATTGGAACAAAACATGAAAATACACAACATTAAATGAAATGATAAATAGTATACGTACGAAAACGGTACATTTGAAAAAGTACGTTACTATTTTATGATTAAAACCAAGTACCTTTTTGCATCAATGTAGATTATTTGTTTATGGCCTTAGAAAATCAAACTTATTATACCACACACTTTTTATTACTCTTAGCGTCAATGCGGATTATTTTTATGGCCTTAGAAAATCAAACCTATTAGAACAAACATGTTACATATCATGTGTAGATAACAAATTAAAATACCAAGCATCCTACTCAAAACTACTGATGTCATGTATTTTTACTTTTGTGTTTTTTTATTTGGGTAAATAACTGAAAAGTATCAAAACTTAAAACTTTAGTTGATACAAATCAATTTTATTATATTTTCGGTCATTTGATCGGTTTAAAAGACATCATTTAGATGTTTATAAGAGCACCATTATGAAGTTTATAAAAGCATCGACCATGGTCAGGATACTAACGATGCCAAATACGCATCACATCACTATTGCCCTAAAAATATAACTTGACTCGTGGAATGTCTTTGTAGCTATTACAGAAAAACTATAACATGATAATCATATGTGTAATTTACCCCGTAGCTTTTAATGTGTACATATAGCTATTTCTCATTAAAAACTTACCTATCACTTAAAAACGTAATGTATATGTTCTAAGGCATGGGGTAATCTGTAAAATCCTGCACAATAATGTCTGTTTTGTCGTATGACTTTTTTCTGAAATGATTATGTGCAAAGAAAAACGTCTTCCACGACTGGCCTTTATATAAATGCTGAAAGGTCACACCAATACACACTAAAATAAACATGCAAGCGAAAATGCGAAAAGAGTGGTGAAATGCAATGGAGATTAAGAGGAAATGAGATACAGTAATATTCTCATAGAGGGTAAAATGTCAATTAACCAGGGTATATTTACCATAGATAAATATATTTAAAGTATAAAATGCAATACCACAAACCCTTTGGGTTTGATGGTCGGCCGAAGCTCATAAAGGGATTAAGTTTGAAAAGTTGTCAAACTTGTGTACTGTCTTTAAGTTAATTAAAAGGTTTCCTAATTGTATTAGGATTATCCTTTGGAAGCCTATAAATACAAAGGCATTATAAGGGATTCATAATCAATCCTCTAAACCCTAAAAATCCCTCCCCTTTCATCTCTTTTATTCGATCGGCCAATCAAAGGTTATAAAACCCTTAGCCGATCCTAACCAACTTGCATAAGTCGACTCCTAGTCGACTAGTTACCCGATTTCCTACTCTCATAATTTGCGTAAATTCACATGCCTGGTTCTATTTGTGCAGTATCGTTGGATACCTGGCGTAATCCAAGTGATGATTCTTCCCCCAAAAACCCTAATATGATCGTGTAGCATCAAGAAAATAAAGAAAACGATTCTGTGTTGACCAAGAAGGTTGTGGAGCTTAGGTAATTGCAGGAATGCAAGTATGTAATTCTAAACACCCTTTATACGTATTAATAGGTTATATCACTAACTAGGAGATTTGTTATTAGGGCTTGTTATGCATGGTCTTTATGTGTTTATTTTACGTTGTGCATGTTTTATATGCTATGCGGGTGACCAACAATATCCGACATTTTTAACCATAATATAAGGATATTTGGGGTGTTTAGGATTACTTATTGAAAATAGATTATACGTTTTAAAAACAAATAATCACATAATCAGTTGTTATAAAACGAAATTCTAAACAATAGTGTTTGGATTTAATTATGGGGTTTCATATCGCAATAATCAGATAATCAGTTTTTTAGTGTTTGGCAAATCAAATTATCTAATGACTTAATATGTAAAATTACCAAAATAGACATTCTTATTATTTAACCTTTTAAATCTAAGATTAAAATATACATTATAATAACTAGTGAAAATACAAATACATATGTATTTAATTGATATAGCTGTTACGAAATGATAAAAACATAAAGACAATATACAATTCTACCAAATAAAACGCTTTGTAACTGTAAAGCCTGAATTTTTAAAATTCACAAAAAGACCAAAATACCCTTATGATCAAAAGTAAGAATAATTAATTTAAAGAATACCAAATAAGCTATGTAAACTCAGAAAATTTTTAAACAATATCACGTATGATCCAAATAAATTTTGAATGACTTTGTAAAGTTAATTTTATAGATTATAATTTTATAAAATCATTTATGTATTTTATATATAATAGCCGAATATATTTAATAGTTTTATAAAAGAATTTAATTAATTAAAAAGCCCAATACAAGTTTATAAAATTAAGATTTTATTTATTTCAAGTCCATTACAATATGAAGCCCACAAGAAAATTGGAAAACCATATAAATACATATTATACGGTTTAATCTATCCCTAATAGTCGATTATACCTAAACCGACTCCAAAACCCTACAAAATTCGACAATCAGTTTCCAAGGCCTGAAACTATTTTTCTTGGAAAAGTTTGAAGGTGAAGAAGGTGTTAAAAATCGGTTTCGAGGTCCTAAGGAGCTGGTTTGATCGTGGTTAGTTTTTGGTCGATTAGGGTTTCGCCGAGAAGGAGTTTTGTGTTCTTTTGTTCTAACGTCCAAATCTCGTCAAGGGTATGTTTCTAATGTTACTTTCAGTCCTACAAGTCATATAGAACCTGTAAAAATTGGTCATGCATAATTAACAAGTCACACGAAATTGTTTTGGATTAAAAACCCTAGAAACAAATAAAATAGCGAATGAGCTTATAATAATTTTTAAGACCATGATTCGATTTTTATAGAAACTCTTACATGTTATAAGACCTGAATAAAATACATGATTGTGAATTCGAAGCTTGTGTGAATTGTCTTGAGTTTTATTGTTCGATAAAGCATGGAAAAAGGAAAGAATTATAAAGGGACGATTAGGGTTTGCATGAACTAGGGTTTTCTTGTTATCATTAAGGGTAATAAATGAAGTAATAATGATAAGCTAATGATGGGTTAAACCTAGGTTTAGGGTTTGTACTTGAATTATGTATGTTCGGCCCTAAATAAAAGTTTCGGGTTGGATTTGTAAATTATGAAACTTAAGGGATTATTTTTGTAAACAGTAAAATACATGTACTAAACGTATAAAATAAGTGTGGGGGTTAAACGTGTAATTTTGGATACTTAGAGGGCCATTTGAATTGTTATTAAATTAAAAAGGGTACGTTTTGTAAATTCTAAAACCTTTGGGCTGAAATAGTAAAATCTGATAATATAAGGTTAGATAGTGAAATTAAAGATGTCAAAGGTGTAAAGTGTAATTCTGAGTAATTATGGGTTCGACAAGTGTGAGTTGATTTTTGTAGAGACATGCATGAGTTTTGAGATAACTTCGGTTTGTTATCATTTACGTCCTAGGTCAAATTGGGAAATCATTAAAAGAAGTAACATGTGAATTTAATACGTAAGAAGTAATATTAAAGAGTACGAGAAACCCTAGTACCTAAATAGAAAGTTGATTAGGGTTAAAAGCTAAATGTGCAAATTCGTTATTTCATATAAGTTATCAAGGTTTGTGTAAACTATTTTGAAAGAGAGTCTTAAAAACCATTCTTGGTATTTGTAAACCCTATACTTTGAAAAATGATCATATAAGTCCTCAAATAAGATAATTATTGTATTAAGCCTTTGAGGTTACTAAT
The DNA here is from genome assembly GCA_910596185.1 of Chrysanthemum makinoi. NCBI lineage: Eukaryota > Viridiplantae > Streptophyta > Magnoliopsida > Asterales > Asteraceae > Chrysanthemum > Chrysanthemum makinoi. The sequence goes on from OU343218.1 coordinate 233,497,741, forward strand.
TGCCATTTCCAAATCTTAAGTATGACTAATGAATGATTTATACTTTAAAATGTTGAAATCCCTTCTGTCACTAAAATGAGAATATTCTGACAACTCTAAAAGTATTAATGCGATGAATCCGTTATAACATTAATGATGCTAATAAGTATTAAATAAATCATAACCCGTGTAGATTCGTTGAAGGAGACGCGACGTTACATCTTCATATTCCTACATTCGTTTGCTTTCCTCTCATTTGCTTTAAGGTACAGATATTCTGACCTTTTTAGTAAAGGTTCCTTATGATGATCTTTCGTTAGTCTTCTCGTTTTACTTATTAGGGTTTCCGATGCCTTTGCTCTGAACCCTTTCCTGACTATTTGACCTGTTGCTTATCTGAACTTATGTTTTATTGAATCATGCGATACTTGATTTGAACTTTATGTTAGGAAGACTTTGATATGCATAATTGTTGAACCTTATTGTATTTGAAATGAACCTTATGATATGAGTTATTTGATATGTTCTTTCTTTGAACCTTGTGTTTGATTTAAGACTTGTGTCATAATTGAAATTCGGTTTGACCTAAGTTAGTTTGACACCCGAGCCAAATAATACCTAGTCATGGGGGTTCCATGTCCGTGTCGATGATGCACCTCGACATGACTCTAGGGCAGTAGAGTGAAGTTCTGCCACGTCCCTTATCTATTATTTGTATGAGCTCAAGTTATATTATATTGTCAATATATGTTTGTGGGGCGTATGGATGCATCCTAGATCTGATCTGTTGTCCGATATGATTTGTTTAGATGAATGATGTCGTGTGCAATACGCATCTTCATAAAACTCTGGGAGCTAGCTACTCCGGATTATTTTGATTGTTTCTATATAGTTATGATGTTTTGATATGATATGTTTTAGGCTCGTGGTAGTTAACTAAATCTTTATTTGTTATTACTATGCTAAGTATTCTGATTATGATTTGGTATGTTCAAATGCTTATGATTATGTCTCTGGGTTTATTATATGTTCTTATATGTGTGTATGCTTTTGTATGTTTATGTGATTACCGTCTACTATGCTAGGTTATGGTTAATATGTTTTAATATGATTCGTATGCTATTATCTGATGTCATGTTAGTTCTCGTTATGTGAATTCGTTGAACCGTGGGATGAATGTGATAGTGTGAGAGTAGGTATTCTATAAGTTTAGTAGGTGTAATTGTTCAGTTAATTTTGTGAGCTTGATTTTATGTTTGTGTTTTATTTGCCTATGTGACCTGCCATGTTTTAAACTCTGCTGATATTGGGATTTGATCTTAGAACTGGTTTAGCTTATGATAGTTGTTTTGATAATTGTTAATGGTTATGCTATGTTTTGTTTGGTCTATTTAATTATAGTTTGTCTACTATGTTTCTATTTGTTCGTGAGACTGCTATGTTTTGGACTGCTATTTCACAATTTGCCTTTGCAATATTGATTTAAGTGTGTTAAGTGGAGGTTAATTAATTTGTTGAATGCCATGTCTATTTTCTAGAAGTGTTTCGGTTAATCTTAGACTTTTCGTTTGGTTTATATGTAGTCTATTATTTCTAGATATGCTAAGTGTTTGGTTGTTATGATGTGTTTGTGTTGTGTCATTAATGTGCTATGAGATGTTTAAATTGTTATGTGGTTGTTTGGATTTCTGTATGTTTGAGTTCCGCAGAATCCTAAAAGATTTTCTTATTATTATTTTATTTTGATTTCGTCATTTGTATATTTCGTATTGTTTAGCTCTTGTTTCGTTATATCACCGTTCCTCATCTGAGCTTTGTAAGCTCGGCCGCATTTTCTTTTCCCGCGTGCGGCAGGTATTTTAGCATTCAAGATGAGCTTATGGGATAGCCGATCCGGGTTGAGAGTAGAGACGAGCAAGATTCATTATAGAGATCTTAGATTTATTTTGAAGTTTAGTTATTTATGTTTTCTCTTGAGTATTTTTGTAAGGCTTTTGCTATTGTATATTATTTACAGTTCTGATTTGAAACCGTATTGTGATATCTTTACCCTTGTCGGGTCGGGGTGTTACAGTAACTTTGTAAGTATGTATTTTCTATTTGGGACAAGCCCAATAAGCTGTCTATTTTAGGTTTTATATTATCTTCCTCAAATGCGTATCCTACATGTCTGCAACCTACTTAACAATGGCGTTCCATGATAGAAAAAGGAGGATAGTTTGGTAATATTTATGGAGAGGCAAAATCACGTGTAATAAATGTTGGAAAATTTAGTGCACTTGTGGGAATAGTTCACACCTTGTAATGGGTTAGGAGGTACGGAGTGTACACCCATAAGGTCCATGAACACCATGACTCTTGTAGTGGTTTGTATTGGTAGTGCTTGGTGAAAGTACTGTTGTGGTTACCACCGATTATCGTGTTTTCAGCGGCGGTACTTCCTTTGGATCGGTGTTTCCACTGCGGTGTTTCACCGGCGGTGTTTCCAAGTGGTGTTTCAAGTGAAGTGGTGAAGTAGTGTTTACACTGGCGGTGGTGTTTCCACCGAAGCAATGTAACCACCGATAGCACTATGAAAGTACTTGATGAAAAGTGCGCTTGTAACGGTTTTTGACCTATTCAAGTGGCAGTTTCAACTGCTTAATGACCACGTTTAATTGGTCATGTAACCACTACCGGCTATAATGGGGATAATTATGAGGCTATTAATGGGCCGATTAATACTCATAATTCCATTGAATTAGCCAAGAGTATTATCCTATAAATAGGATATCGATTATGCATGAATACAAACACAGAAAACATAAACACTTATTAGCAAAAGGGTTATAGAATTGTGCCTAATTCTCTAACTGCATTTGGTCTTATCCCAAGTAGATATTCGTGATACCCAGGGATTAGGGTCGAATAGTTTACTTTGGAAAGTGATAACACGATTCCAAGTGATATCCGTAACCACCTAGTGGTATTGCTACTTGTCATTGATTGTCTTAACCCCGCTTGCAGGAGATACACACCAACAATAAAAGTAAACTATTTGTGATAATCAATGGCTAGCTGCGCAATGAAACACATGACTTCAAACTTTGCCAAGCTGGACAAGTTTGAAGGGGTGGACTTTAGGAGGTGGCGAAGAAGAGTTGCACTTCTTCTTTGTCAAGCATGAGTGTGGTGTATGTGCTAACCACACCTATTCCTGAAGATGGTGATGATGCTACTGTGGGAGCGGTCGAGGAGGAGGAGCAAAAGGGAGAATGATGACTACATATGCAGAGGTCTTATTCTCAATGGTATGTCCGATTCTCTGTTTGATATTTATCAGAACTTTGAATCTTCCAAAGAACTGTGGGATTCCTTGGATGCCAAATATATGGTTGAGGATGCATCAAGTAAGAAGTTCCTTGTTAGTAATTTCACAAATTACAAAATGACTGATTCAAGACCGTTATGGAATAATACAATGAACTTCTTGGAATACTTGGAAGGTTTACACAACACAATATGCACATGGATGAGGCTATTTCAGTCTCTTGTGTTATTGATAAACTTCCTCCTTCTTGGAAAGATTTCAAGCATACCTTGAAACATAAGAAAGAGGAGTTAACTCGTTGAGTTGAAGGGATCATCTGCGCATTGAGGAATCTCAAGGTGCGAGGATAATGACAAGCCAAAGAGTAGCAATGCTAATGGACCATCTGTTGTCAATATGGTGGAGCATAACAACTCCACGGGTACAATGACAACAAGGCAAACGCAAGTATCATGACAACACAAGTCCAACAAGAAGGCAACACCTACTTGTTGGAAATGTGGCAAGACTAGTCACATTAAAAGGGACTGCAAGGGTGTTAAAGTTGGTGGTAAAGCCAATGGATCGGGCACTAATGGTTCGGGAGTGGTGGATCACCAACTCACCGAAGGTCGAATATGTTTAATAAGTATTTTCAAATTTATTATGTTACATATGTATCTGAATCTTTTTATGTGCAGGATGATGATGTTGCGTGGTGGGTTGACTCGGTGCACGTTACAGTTCATGTGTGTAAAGATAGAAGCTGGTTCAAGACTTATGAGTCAATGAATGATGGTTCTATTCTTCACATGGGAAATGAGTCAACAGCCTTGGTGCATGGTCGGGGTTGTGTAGATCTTAGGTTTAGTTCAGGAAAGATTGTAACTTTGTTTAATGTTATTCATGTTCACGATATCGAGGAAGAACTTGGTTTCAAGTAGTGTTTTGAATAATCATGGATATAAACAAGTTATTGAATCTAATAAATTTGTTCTTTCTAAATGTGGTGTTTTTATTGGTTTTGGTTATTTATGTAATCAAATGTTCAGGGCTTAATATTACCAGCCGACGATGTTATTTCAAACTTTTGTGACCACATATGATCAGGCCGATTCTACCCTTTGGCATGCTAGACTTGGTCATGTTCACTATAAAAGGATGCAAGATATGTCTAGGGATGGTTTAATCCTCGCTTGACATGGACACCTAAAAGTGTAAAACTTGCATGTTGACCAAGATAACCAAGAAACCCTTTCAGGGTGTTAGTCGAGAGACTAAACTCTTGAGCTATACACGTGACCTGTGTGATTTGCATGCCACTCCTTCTTTGGGGAATAAAATGTACTTTGTGACATTTATTGATGATGCTTCTAGATTTTGTTATGTCTATCTGTTACATACCAAGGATGAAGCATTAGATAAATTCAAAGTGTTTAAAATGGAAGTTGAATTACAACTTGGGTCTTTGATCAAAAGATTAAGGACTGATAGGGGAGGTGAGTACATGGATACTCAGTACTTTCATCTGTTGGAATTATCCATGAAACGATCGCCCTTATACTCCTCAGCAAAATGGTATTTACGAAAGGAAAACAGGTCTTGAAGGAGATGGTTAATTCCATGTTGTCCTATTCAGATCGAGTCAAGGGTTCGGGGTGAAGCTATGTTAACATTGCTATTTATTAAATAGGGTTCCCAACAAAGGAACAAGGTTACCCCTTATGAACTCTGGACTAAAAGGAAACCTAACCTGAACTATCTCAAGGTTTGGGGTTGTAGGGTGTTGTAAGACTCCCGATCCAAAGATGAAAACTTTGGGTGAAAGAGGCATTGATTGCATCTTTGTTGGATATGCTGAGCATTCTAAGGCTTTTAGGTTCTATGTTATTGAACCTAATGAACATATTTCAATTAACTCCATTATTGAATCAAGGGATGCAGACTTTGATGAGAATAGATTCTCATCAGGTCCCCTAGACCAAGTCGAGGATTCCTAATGGAACTCATGACACTGGTATATCGAGGTCCTCGATGATGAACCATCGGTGGTCCCTCTGATGAGGTTGTGGTACAACAACCGAACTGTGCTCGGGAAGAGAAAAAGGGTTAGGACTCCAAAGTCATTTGGACCGAGTTTCAAATACTTAGTTGAAGGTACCAGGGATGAGGTTTCAGACCAATACTCCTATTGCTTCATTGTTGAGGATGATCCCAAGACATTTGAAGAAGCAATGAAGTCCCAGGATATTGCTTTCGGGAAAGAAGCAATCAATGATGAGATGGATTCCATCATGGGCAACAACACTTGGGTGTTGGTTGATCTACTCCGGTTGCAAACCTCGGGGTTGCAAATGGATTTTCAAAAGGAAAATGAAGGTAGATGGAACTATTGAAAAGTTCAAGGCTAGACTAGTCATTCGGGCTTTAAACAAAAGTCGGGAATAGACTATTTTGATACTTATGCCCACGTGGCTCGTGATCGATACCATAAGACTGGCGATTGCTATGGCATCTATTCACAATCCGGTTATTCATCGATGGATGTGAAAACTGCTTTCTTGAATGGTGAATTGGATGAGGAGGTTTATATGAACCAACCTCGGGCTTCATCATGCACGGCAATGAAAACAAGGTGTGTAAACCGATTAAGTCTCTTTATGGACTTAAGCAGGCACCTAAGCAATGGCATCAAAATTTGATGAAGTGGTTTTGTCTAGTGGTTATGTTCTTAACCAAGCTGACAAATGTGTGTATATAGCAAATTTGATGAATGCTGTAAAGGAGTCATCATTTGTCTATATGTTGATGACATGTTGATCTTTGGCACCGACCAAAATCAGGTTGACCTGACAAAGGAATTTTTGTCATCAAGGTTCTCCATGAAGGACATGGGGAGGCTGATGTTATCCTTGGTATAAGGATTAAACATGAAAGTAAAAGAATTTCTATCTCGCAGTCTCATTATATTGAGAAGGTACGAAAATTCAATTACTTTGATTGTACTCCGGTGAGTACACCTATGGATACTTGTGAGAAGGCGATGCCTAATCATGGCAAGGTCACGTTTCAACTTGAGTATTCTAGGGTAATTGGTTGCACGATGTATGCCATGACTTGTACAAGACCCGATATTGGTTTTGCGGTGGGAAAATTGAGCGGTATACTAGTAATCCTAGTGCTCATCACCGCGGCTTCAAAGGGTACTGAAGTATTTGAAGAGAACTATGGATTATAGTCTCTCATATCGTTACCCATCGGTGTTGGAAGGATACACGATGCAAGTTGGATCAAGAATCGAAGACAATTCGCCTACCAATGGTCGGGTATTCCTACTTGGTGGAGGTACAATTTCTTGGGCATCCAAGAAACAAACTTGCATCACCAGTTCAACAATGGAATCGGAATTTGTGGCTTTAGCAGCTGCCGGTAAAGAAGCTGAATGGTTGAAAAACTTGCTCCTTGAGATTCCATTGTGGCCTAAACCTATAGCACCTATTTCTATCCGGTGTGATAGTGCAGCTACATTGGCTAAGGCTTATAGCCAAATGTACAATGGTAAGTCTAGACACTTAGGTGTCGGACATAGCATGATTCGTGAGCTTATCATGAATGGGGTGGTATCTATAGAGTTTGTGAGATCTCAACGAACTTAGCCGATCACTTAACGAAGGGTCTGGCTAGAGACTTGGTTATAAAGTCTGCTAAAGGGATGGGTTTAAGTCCAACTTAGTCATTGAATGCTAGGACACCCAACTCCTTCCTAAGGAAACTTGGGAGCTGAGTTCAATGTGGAAAGTTTGAACATTCAGTGGACTGAGCACATGTTTTTATTTACATCCCAAGGTTGTGCTCATAACCTGCTGAAAGGAGGATGAAGTCTTTACTTCTTAATGGTTAATTTTCTTTGAAAAAGTGCTTGGCAGAGCATGATTAAAGAGGAACCACCTATGTAAATTTTGAAGTTTTGCCGCTTCAGGAAGCTTTGGACTTTTAGCTTTTACAACATTTATGAATTTGGATATGGACACATGGCTTGTATAGTGTCGGGAGTCATAAGTGTTTGAAAAACTTGTGTGTATTTTATCTTCAGGTATTCAAATGGGTTGAAGGGTTCAATTCTTAGAACACCCCGATTCTCGAATATTTGAAACGTGTAATTTACTAAGATGGAAATTCAATCCTCGTGACATTTTCATTTATGCACATGTTTTGCTTGATGTTTAATTTTCATGCAAAGGAAGTGAACTAAATTTGGGGAGGATTGTTGGAAAATTTAGTGCACTTGTGGGAATAGTTCACACCTTGTAATGGGTTAGAGGTACGGAGTGTACACCCATAAGGTCCATGAACACCCCGACTCTTGTAGTGGTTTGTATTGGTAGTGCTTGGTGAAAGTACTGTTGTGGTTACCACCGACATCGCTGTTTCAAGCCGGCGTGATTCAATCGATCGTTTCCAAGTGGTGTTTCCATCAAGTAGTGTTTACACCGAAGCGCTGGTGTTTCCATCCGAAGCAATGTAACCACCGATAGCACTATGAAAGTACCGATGAAAAGTACCGCTTGTAACGGTTTTGACCTATTCAAGTGGCAGTTTCAACCGCTTAATGACCACGTTTAATTGGTCATGTAACCACTAACGGCTATAATGGGGATAATTATGAGGCTATTAATGGGCCGATTAATACTCATAATTCCATTGAATTAGCTAAGAGTATTATCCTATAAATAGGATATCTGATTATGCATGAATACAAACACGTAGAAACATAAACACTTATAAGTGAAAGGGTTATAGAATTGTGCCTAATTCTCTAACTGCATTTGGTCTTATCCCAAGTAGATATTCGTGATACCCAGGCATTAGGGTCGAATAGTTTACTTTGGAAAGTGATCACACGATTCCAAGTGATATCCGGTAACCACCTAGTGGTATTGCTACTGTCATTGATTGTCTTAACCCTGTTCTGGGAGATACACACCAACAATAAAAGTAGGTGGAGAGATGCTTTAGCCAAATCGCGTTTTGATGCCCCAAAAACGTAGACAAGTGATTTTGATTTTTGTTTTACCAAACACTAAAAATGGATTTTGTGCGTTTTGACAACGTGTTAATCAAGTAAGCTTGTGGAAAACACAACCCCAAACACCCTCTTAGTAACCTATCGAGTACTATTTTGAATTTCAAATAGACTTAAGTATCTTACCTCATAATGATGCAAGACTAGATATTACATAGTTAATTATAACAAATGAGGTACTTTGATTATAATTACGCAATGATTATGATTTGTTAATCTTATTCAATGATTTAACACTAAAATCATTATGATGTGATTATAAAAAGTTATTATTTGATCATGGTCACAAAGACCATGGTTATTAAATCCAAAGCATGCATAAAAACCATTGTATTATGTGCATAAAAAACTTATACAAAAGATATATATGCAATTATTCATTTTGAGAGGGATTATGCATTTTTGCGTTAAATCTTTGAGAGGGATTATGCATTTTTGCGTTAAATCTATTGTAAGAAATTAACGTAAAAAACCTATTTTATTTTTTAGGATTTGCTAATAATAACCTTATGAGTTTTGTCTCAACACTATTTAAGGAACAACAATTACCGATATGAATTCACTTGATATTACTATATGCTTAACTATAACTCACTTACCTTAACTAGCTATATGTTATGAAAGCATGTATTCATGTAAATGACGAGTTTGATTTAAACAAAACTTATAAAATTGTTGTTAGCAAATCCTATTTTAGTATAGAAAAATAAATCGTATAATACTAAAAAAAAAAGTTTACAATTAAAAATAAAACACTTAAGAGTAAAGTTAAAATAAAACAACAAATATTCGTGAGAAGGATACACCGATTTTTATTTAAAAAAATGGTTCTTGAAAAGCTCTAAAAAAATGCACAAGATCGGGTATGTTGGTGCATAAAATACTTGTGAAGGAAGTTTTTCTAATTTTGAGTTTTTATACGTTTTTCTTAATGCATAAAAACCGAATTTTGATGCGTAAAAAAATTTCGATACACAAAATTTTCAACTTGTTTTAGTTTGATGCGAAATGTAAAAAAAAAAAAAAAAAAAAAAAAAAAAGGGTTCAAAACGAATTATTTATGCAAAAAAAAAAAATCGATTTAATGCAAAAACGTACTTTTTCATAATTTAATTTCGAAAAAAAGTATCAGCTGTTAAAAAGACTTCATCCACAATTTTTTATGCACCAACATATCCGATCTTGTGAAATTTTTGAGAAGTATTTACAAAAAAAAAAAAAAAAATCCGTTATAATCTTCTCACTGATATTTGTTGTTTTATTTGATATTTACCCAACACTTAAACGCCTATCGCTAATAATTATAATCTAACATAAATGTAGATCATTAATATAAAGGGTTTTGTTAACAACAGCCCTAAGGGTTGTCGTTAAGATGCTTTGTTTTACTATAATTTCTTGTAATAATATAATTCATCCAATCACAATCAATCATTAATTTTATTTATAATATTTCTGGAATTTTCTTCACTTTTTACGGGATTATCAACCAATCATAATCATTCAAAAGAGATATTGTAATGAAAATTATTTGCTTAACGACAACCCTTAGGGCTCTTGTTAGCAAAATAAATGTAGGAGTATATAATTTAATTTCTAGACTATCTTCTAACGACGTGTTCTTTTCTTTTATCTTCTAGAAAACCACATATTATCGGAAGTCAACAAAGGTTCTATTGTCTATTAGTCTCGTAAAAGGGAAGAACGCAATATTTGTGACTTTGGACCGCAAATGACGGAAAATAAATAATGTAACATGCTTTAATTTCCAGTTCCCATGGCCTTTTCTTTTTAATTTCCAAAAAAGTATATACTTCGTTTTCAAAGTAATACATTTGTTGTGGTATATGCCTAACATTTTGAGAAAAAGAACATCACTTTTGTCATACTAAAACAGATTATAAACCTTGAAAGGAAACCAAAAATACACGTTTGCATTGAGTTTCCGTTGAATTTAAATGTATTTATCAATCGAAACTAAGCTACAAGTTGATGTGCTCGAATATTCCTCAAGCAAGTATTAAACATCAAGAAGCTTAGGGCACGTTTGGTAGAGAGAAATTCAGAGAAATGAAATGAGCCAGAGATTAGAAATTCAGAGAATAGAAATTAGTAGAGAATTCTGATGAATTCTATTGTTTGGTAACAACAGAGACTTAACCCGATAAATAAAAAATAATTATTTTATTTATTATTATAATTATTTTATTTATTATTAAATACGTCAAAACAATACATGTTACAGTACATAACATAAGAATATGCAAGATCCTTACAATAATTCAACAAAAACCAATGATCCATATATACAGATTTGATACTTTTAATTGCATATCTTCTAATTGCATATCCAGATCTTCGAATGGAAATCAATAATGAAGCATATCTTTGACTAACAAAGATGCAAATCCAGATCTTTGAATTGCCAAGACCCAAAAGAAGGGGACCCGCAGCTAGCTGGTTCACTGAGATTGATCTTCAAACATTTTAATACATCAACAAACAACAAGGAACAGATTACGAGGACGATCAGACCAACGATCCGGTGAAGAGAATGGAAATCCGGCCTGAAGTGACTGATGGTGGGGAGCTTTGGTTTCACTTGGTTTAAGATATGTTGAATAAAATGTGAGGAGCACGTGATCTATGGACTTATACCTCCCATTATTTTAGTTTTTAATTTGAAAAACACGGAGAAATGTTTGAGACCCACCATTTCCACTAAAAATGGGATGGAAATGAGTTTACACGTAAATGAAATTCTCGAGAATTATAATTTCTCCGCCTTCTCTTTTCTCAAACGTACCAAACATGGGAAATAAGAGCATTTCCATTTCTTTACCTTCAATTCTCCTAACCAAACACGCCCTTAAGGCTTATCGGGCAAATGTAGTCTGAGTCAAACTTGACGTGACTTTTGCAAATGTAGTTTGAGTCATGTCGAGCTCAAGCTTTTCTTAAAGTTTGTAGCTCTACTCGAAGAACCAATGCTTACAAACCATCACTTGCTTTCGGCTTGCCAACTAATCTCAAACTCATAGTCGTCAATGACTCAATGTGTTTCCTTCATCAAGCATGTAAAGACTAGGTCACAACCAGTTGATAATTACATACTATTTTAAGTGAGATCGGCGATAATAATCCCATATATGTATTAAGTATAGTCTTTTGAATATTTTAAGCAATAGTAATGTTAGAGCTATGCTGGAAATTAAAAATCTGACTGTTAATAACTTCGTTGTTGAAGAGTATAATTCAAAATTTGTAAGATTATGGTTTGATGATCTATAAAAGAAAGTACATAAATTAATTAAGCCACTTTAAGAAGTTAGATTGATACCATAGTTTAATAACTTCTTAAATATGCTCCAAAGAGCTAACAAGTGATGGTAAATTATTTATTATTATTTTTTTTAAATTCTTTTATTTGAATAGAAAGAAAAAATAAATAAAAAATAAATAAAAAAAACTAGCAAGGAACTAGAATTACATGAAAGACTGACTAATCTATCAAACTACTAATCTTACCACCTCTAAACTTAAGCCAAGAAGAAAAAAAAAAAAAAACAAACAAATGCTATAAAAAATGTCACATTTCTTCATAGAACGAGAGTTAAAGGTGACACTATTTTGATAACGCTAAAGCACCCATAACAAAAACACAATAATGACAAAAATACGCTGCTTCTTTTTCTTTGAATGATTACATTTTAAATCATAATGGTATATAAATCAAAAGTTATCATTTAACACAAAGACCATGTTCAAAATAAATATTTTTCCAAAACCTACTCAATTTTAATATAACATAGTAGCCGGTTAGTAGGAGTAATAAAAAGAAGGGTTTTGCTAATGTATATTTAGTGGGCACATATTAACGTGTAAATAAAATAAATGTTTTGATTGATTTAAGTGAAATTATGTTCAAATATAATAATTTGCCAGTTTGTTTAATATTTATTTGATGCATTTTTTTGGTTAAATTAGAAAGTTTATATTTATCAAATATATGCCAGCTTATGCTTAATGGACAATTATTAGCAAAACCCTAAAAAAAATAGTTATATTTATGAAGTAAACAACCTTTTTTTCCTCCTAGAAAACAGGTAATCTATAAAACCACATATATTATCAGAAAGTCAACATAAGTGATTTAAAAGGTTCAATAGTCTCTTAGGAGAGGAGAAAATAATTTGTGACTTTGGCCCGTAAATGACGGTAAATAAATAAGAAGCCAAAAACAAGCTTTTAGTATTCTTCGTTTTGAAACTAATACATTTGTTAATTTTGTATATGCATTTTGAAAGTAAAAAAAAAGACCATTACATTTGTCATGTCTTAATTGATTAAATTCCTTAAAAATTAAAATAGAAAGATAACCTTTTTTTTTTTTTTTTTTTGCAAACATTTCATTTTTATCATTGTGTAAAACTGATCTTTTAACTATGAACAACTACGGGTCATGTTCAAACTTGACATAACATCATTTTGTATTGGAAGATTTAATGAATCGGACTTAAAAGAATTTTAGTAATTGAGCTCGAGTATTATTCCTTAAGCCAAAGTTGAACATCAAGAACTATAGTTGAGTCATGTCGAGCTCAAGCTTGTTTTGCAATTTGAAGCTCTAGCTGAAGAGCCAATTTTTAAGACCAGGTCATAACCAAGTCCATTAGATTAGGTTACCGACCAAGTTGGATTAAAGAAATTGGTCAATGGTGAAATTGGTATTATTGTGATTCGTATCCTCAAAGTCAGTTTATGTTAGTTAGTTGAATTCAAACTAGCTAAGTATAAAAAAAAGTCTTTATAATTAGTTACAGAATATTCGGCATGAATGGTGGAGCGTAGCCAAAACGTAGTAGTATAAATTGGTGCATTTTGAGAACTAAACTCAACCATTAATTTCACTTCATAAAATCATTAAACATATAAGTGTAACAAATCTATTTTTTGATCATCTACACATCAATGGATTCCTCAAATTTGCTCAAGACTTTCTTAGTTTGTACCGTTATTTCCGCCTTCTCCATTCAAGCTACACTAGGTAATTAACTTCGCTATATCTCGTTCAAGTTATATATTGTTTGTATTAATCGTATCGGAATGTTGATATATGTAGGAAGCATTGCATGCGAGAATTTGAACAAGGATTCCTGTGCATTTGCGGTGTCATCAAGTGGCAAGCGTTGTGTGCTTGAGAAGGGTGTTCGAAGAAGCGGGGAGGAGGTGTTTGTTTGTAGTACATCACAAATTGATACTGATAAGTTGACAAATTGGATTGAAACTGATGAATGCCTAGAAGCATGCGGGCTTAACCGTAATGTCCTAGGCATTTCATCAGACTCCCTTCTTGAGTCCAAGTTCACGCAAAAACTTTGCACGACTCAATGTTACAATGGTTGTCCCAACATTATTGATCTTTACTTCAATCTTGCCGCTGGTGAAGGTACATACGTTATGTTTCGATATGCTTTCTTGATTAAACAACTCAAACCAACATTGGAAATTTTGAGTTATCGTTTCTACCTTCTGAATGAAACGAGAAATACTCTAAAATTCACAAGAATAAATTGCTTAGAACCTCGTCAATCTTATTAAAAGATTAGTTTTTTTTTTTTTTTTTTCAATAGTCTATTAACCATCTCTTATTTACTTCATGGAAGGTGTATATTTGCCTAGCTTATGCCAAACACAAGGAGATAACAAAAGAAGAGGAATGAGTGAGATTAGGAGCTCCGGCTTTGTTGCGCCTGGACCTGTGGAGCCAGTGAAACTTATGACAGATGGTTCTCCCGTCATGGCCCCGTCCCCTGCAGGATCCTATTAGTTAAGCCCGACGCTGAATGGAATGACCATTCATCTTTAATATAAGATCGATACTCACTCGCTAGTGATACTGAAATAAGGATATGATTGTCCATCCAAAAATAAAAGTTGTGTAGTTTTATAGTGTAAACCTTATACCAAAAACTGACGATATGAGCGTTATAATAGCCATGATATTTGGTTATTATTGTTTTATTCAATATACACTCCACAAGTTTTTTGAGCTAGTTATATATTCACGGCGTATTGATTTCAAGATTTGATGGTGTACCATATGATGAGCTTTTATGTGTATCAATAAAACAACATATAACAAAGTAAAAAAGGTTTAACATATTGAATACATGTAACCTATTTAGCCCGCCAACTCAAGTAAATAGACTGGTTAAATGGGTTAGGTTTAGGTTATGTCTAAACAGGTTAAGCACTACAACAATCGGATGGACGGGCGAGGAGACTTTCGCCGAGAACACAAAGTCCCCGGCGAAAGTCACTAAACGACAAAATTGAATCTGACGTGGCACATGAATTCGCTGACTTGTTATGGAAAATTCAACGCATACTTTCCGGTGGGACATGTCCCCGGAAAAAGTTAACTCGATTTTGACTGGATAGGCAAAATTCAACGCAATCTTTCTCCGGGGACGAGTCCCCGCTGAAAGTGTATTTTACGTTCACCAAACTTTGACCAAAAGTCCAAAGCATGCTAATTGTACGCGGGAAAATTCCCGCCAAACCTTTCCCTGGGGACATGTCCCCGACAAAAATTATATTCTTAAAAAATACATTATATTGCAACTATTAATACATAACTAAAACCCCGATGCTTGGAATAACATAAATAACCCAATCGTCAATTCTCACGAAACACGCGTAACAATACAATGGCTGATTATAAGCCGGAAAAAGAGTGGTCACTGGTTTTATCGTCGATATATCTCTTTACTCGAGTTCTTGATACGTTTGGGTCAGAAATTTACGATGAATATGGTTCTTATAAGAAAATAGACCCGTTGATGAATATGGTTCTTATAGTTGGTCGCTTAACATGATAATGTATACCATAGCACCTATACTCTGCCGCTTAACATGATATTATACCATAGCACCTATAGTTGCTCGTTTAACATGATACGTATACCATAGCACCTATAATCGGTCGTTTAACATGATACGTATACCATAGCACCTATACTCAGTCGTTTAAATTGATACGTATACCATAGCACCTATACTCGGTCGTTTAACATGATATTTATACCATAGCACCTATACTCGGCCGTTTAACATGATACGTATACCATAGCACCTATACTCGGTCGCTTAACATGATAATGCATACCATAGCACCTATAGTTGGTCGCTTAACATGATAATGTATACCATAGCACAATCATTTAACATATAATGTATACCATAGCACCTATAGTTGGTCGCTTAACATGATAATGTATACCATAGCACCTATACTCGGTCGTTTCACATGATACGTATACCATAGCACCTATACTTGGTCGCTTTGACATGATAATTATACCATAGCACCTATACTCGGTCGTTAACATGATAATGTATACCATAGCACCTATACTTGGTCGCTTAACATGATACGTATACCATAGCACCTATACTCGGTCGTTTAACATGATACGTATACCATAGTACCTATACTCGGTCGTTTAACATGATACGTATACCATAGCACCTATAGTTGGTCCTTTAACATGATACGTATACCATAGCACCTATAGTTGGTCGTTTAACATGATACGTATACCATAGAACCTATACTCGGTCGTTTAACATGATATGTATACCATAGCACCTATACTCGGTCGTTTAACATGATACGTATACCATAGCACCTATACTCGGTCGTTTAACATGTTACGTATACCATAGCACCTATACTCGGCCGTTTAACATGATACGTATACTATAGCACCTATAGTTGGTCGTTTAACATGATACGTATACCATAGCACCTATACTCGGTCGTTTAACATGATACGTATACCATAGCACCTATAGTTGGTCGTTTAACATGATACGTATACCATAGCACCTATAGTTGGTCGTTTAACATGATACGTATATCATAGCACCTATACTCGGCCGTTGAAACAAATAGTTAAACAAAAAAAATGGTTAAAAGTTACAGTGTATCAAACGTTTTGTGGTTTACTGAGTACAACATTTGATCGTATAACAGAGGGCATTCATGGCGTCCAAGGTAACAACAATGGTAGTTCACCAAGAAGCTAAAAAGAATGAACAATGGTAGTTCACAATTGATGTATTATTAATTTTAGTTATTGACAATGATAATAAATATTTTTTTCAATAAATATATTGATTAAAACACCCTTTGCCGGGGACATGTCCCCTGAAAACTTTTTACGATTTTTTTTATTTTCCTCCCACCTTTTACTTTATCCCGCCATAACCTTCCCCGGGAAATGTCCCCGTAAAAGTCTTGCTAGAAGACAAACAACGTTTTCCCCGGGATATGTCCCCGACGAAACTAATCGTGAAAATCACCTCAATTATTAACCTGATATGCTTTTCACAAGTGAGATAAAAATATACCCACCAAACACGTGCCACCTGACTTCATCTTCATCACCAAACACGCACATAGCTGCTCCACTTGATTTCTATCTTGCACATTCAAGTTAAGTTCTTTATCTTCTTGATCTTCTTGATTTCTATCTTGTATTCATAGTTTTTGGTTGTGATTTTGATTCATAAGACTAAGGTTAGACATAATGTCTTCTTTCTTTGGTCTCCTCTTGTTTTAATCTTTAGCTTTGACTATACATTTGGGAGAATACTTGTATGTGGTCGTGACTTTTTTTTTCGGTGGTATTGTACCAGGATGATTCACAAAGTGACCTGTAAAATGATGTTTCGTGTGTGATTATGTCTCTCAATTATGTTTGACTTACCTATTATATGTTATTCTGCCACTACGGCTGACATTTTATATAACACATTCTTTTATAATTGTTTATAGAATTTTTGAAATAACTAAGCTTACTGATTAAATATCATATTATAAGAGACAATGGTTATGCTTGAAAACATGTTTCCGAGAAGTTGGAACTATGAGTAAGACAGTTGTACATTACATAATTATTTCTCGTTTTAGTGTGTTTACATCCGAGCTGTAGTAGCCATCAACTCTCAGTTTGGTTCCTTATTCAAGAAACATCCTTCATACCCTGTTTCAGCCTTTCGCTTTTGATGCAAGTGTCATATGCTGTCGACACAAGCTGTTTCTCGACTTGTTACTGGATCAGTTAAAGTGGGAATTCATATGTATTATAGTCACTAACCTCCTGACCCGAATGTCTCTCTATTTTTTTTTTCATACCATATGAGAAAATTAGTATGACAAGGTTAATATAATTAAAAATAAATAAATGTATAATAATTATACTTGTGTTATTTGATGTTAATAATCCAAGCTATGGTTGTTTATTGTTAGAAGATGTATAGCATTAACTATATTACTTTGTAATAACTTTTCGAGAAATTAGAAATAGATAACCCTCGTTGAAGATTAACCCTCGTTGTATAACTATATAAATCCTAAAATGATTAAAAAAAGTGAAACATCAATGAAACATAAAACGTTCAAGAATATAGTTTTAATATGTGCTTTGCTTTTATACTTGTAGGAATATAGTGTCTACTGTCAGTCTGGAGTGCAAACCGCGACCACAACCGAGACCAAAAGGTAAGATATGTCATTGCGTATTTTAAATAGTTTAGGGTTTTAGGTAATGAGAACTATCCAAGAATAGGGTATCAAAAAGACCCTTTAAACCATTAGGGTTGAATTGGTCATTTTAACAATTAGGGTAGGAGAGTAGGATGGTGGATTTTGGGACCTAAACCAAGATCTTGACAAGGTGTTGGGGTCCACCCCCTTTCATGTGCAATAGCACTTTAACTATGTTATTGAGATCATGTTGTTTCATCTGCTTGTGATACAAAAAATTTGATCATGTTTGCTTAAGACTTTTTGAACAATGTGTCTAGGGTTGAGGGTTGGTGAAAACATGAGAATGGTGTTAGTGTGTCTAGTTAAAGTGCTATTACACCATTTCCTGACAACATTTCATTCTGTTTTTTACAATGATCTTCCAAAAAACTCACCAAATTCTCTTTTATATTATCAAACAACAAAAATGAAGTTAGCGGCGGTGACATGTGGCTTCTCCGATGGTTTACGGCGAGGAGGTACACGGTTTCTTGGTCCACAAGATACAGGAAAGTGTACAGCCCATTTCTTGTTACGGTTTGTTATGGTTACCTGATGATGATGGTTGAATCTTGAAGGGTAGCAAGCTAAAGCACATCTTCAGCATCATGCAACAAACCGGATAAACCAAAGTATCCGTACCAAACAGGATAAACCAAAGTATCCTGACCAAATGGGATAAACCAAAGTATCCCTTACCAAATAGGATAAACCAAAGTATTCTGACCAAACGGGATAACACAGTATCCCCTACAACTAAAACGTGATAACCCAAAGTATCCCCTACAACTAAAAACAAAAATGAGAAAACGAAAGTGGTTCTAAAACTTCAACCCCCAAAGAACCTTCCGAACAAACGGGGCGTGTTTTTCCCTAGAAAAACATAAAGATTTTTTGTGGGGGTACCCTCGTGGTTCGAAGCAAACAGAAGAGAAAGACACACAAAAAGAAAAGGTTTTACCCCTTTTGCGCAATTTAGTTCGTAGGTACACAGCAAATATAATATTTACCCTATTAACTATAATTGTTTTATGAGGGCATTTATTAGGTGGAGCCTTCCGAACCTTCGGCGTGTAGCCGGCGGCTGGAGGCGACGGTTGAATCGGTTTTGTTAAGAGTTTTGAAGGAGGATCGATAAGGCCTGATACCATATAAGTATAGAGAATATTGTTTAAACGCAAATGATGATTTGATTGATTGATTGATTGATTTACATGGTACAAATATATAGAGATCGACATACAGAAAGATCTCGCACATACGGGCTAACATTGAACGTAAAAATCTTGTTTTAGAAAGAAATGGATACTTACAATTCAAATCAAACGAGTGTATTAACAAATAGATGATCGAAAAATACTAAGGTGTTGTTTGGTTGACTGGAATGACAATCAAGGAATACTTTTAATCTCATTAATCATGTTTGGTGTATGCATACTCGAAAGTCTTGGGAGTAGCCTCCTTTCAAAGTCTTGTTATAACTGGTTTCATATTTTTCAATTGTCCTTATGTACTCTTTTTTTTTTTCATCCACTCATTTTAGTTATTATCATTTATTCTTTCTATTCTCCACCACATCTTTTATTTGTTTATAAAATAATCCAAGTAAACTAAAATAAAATTTTGAAATGATACCGACATTCAATTTACAAACCAAACGTTATTTTTGAAGCATCTATCCTCATTCTTATTCTACCTCTATATCAAACCTATACCGATTGTGATTCCGTATAACAAACCAAACGGGCCCTAAGTTTGAGAGGACATCAAGTTTTCATAGGACTCCTACTGCATTGAACACTTAAAATACAGTACATGAATTATTCGTCTTATTCATAAGTAAACACTTTAAAATTGGCGTGTTTACTGAAATGAGGGTGATCCATTCAAATATGAAGTTATGTAGTTTAATAGCGTATACTTTATACGAAAAATTGATATCAGTGTTATAATAGCCTTGATATGTGGTTATTCTTATTCAATATAGAAACTCCACAAATTTTTTGAGCTACCTTTGTACTCGCGGGTATTGATTTGATTTTAATAGTTTATTTTATGATGTGCTTATCAACAAATCAATAGAAAGACTAACGAATGTTGTCAATAGTGAAGGAAATTAAAAGTTTGATGGTCACTTAATAAGAAAAAGTAATATCTTTACTATAGACTAGTATGTTATCCGTAGTTTATGGATACACTCATAGTCAGATTTTCACAACAAATAACATCTTAAGAAAAGTTGCATATATATTTTTGAACTTAATTTCTAAAATTATAATTCAAACTTGATTGCAGGTCTTTTTCCCGATATGTATCGATAAAGAACATTGGGTGTTGGGACAGTTGGACTTTTTTTTTTTTTTTTTTTTGACAGTTGATACATCTTTCATAATGCTGAATCAACCCACTCCCATGACATGGAGGGGGCCAACCCAGAGCGGTGAACGGTTGTTCAACCGGATCCCGCCACAATCACATCTGGGGCCTGCCACCGCCAGCAGAAGAAACTAACGACTTAACGCCACCACAGTGCACTCCCATATCACCCCCTAAGGGATGGGATTTAATCCAGGCCGTTCCCCACTCTTTGGTGGGTTTCGAACCTGGGTCCATGGGGAAAACTCCCTAGTGCCTCACCGCTGTGCTAGCGGATCATTGGCTGGGACAGTTGGACTTGACAAAATACCACATTAATGTTATTTAATATAGTCAATTAATTAACTGATCAATAAATACAATTAATACAGTTATTAAAACACCCATAACATAATAAATACAAATTATCAAGCATATTGTACAACCAAATTAAACACAATTCTTACATTAAATGTCACTAATACAAATAATATTCAAACCCGAACAGGCAACAGGCCAAATGGGCTTGAGCCCGAACGGGCACAGGCTAAACGGGCTCGAGCCCGAATGAGCACGGGCTAAAAGAAATTTTTGAAATTCGTAAATTTATTGTTAAAAAGAACATAATAAACTAAATACATGATTCACTTGAAAATTTTATTTCAGGGTACCTGTCGCTGCAACGCGCGGGTACCCTGCATTAAATGTCACTAATACAAATAATAAAGCACATTATACAAATATTAAAACCCGAATGGGCAACATGCAAAATGGGCTCGAGCCCGAACAGGCACGGGGCCAAACGGGCTCGAGATTAACAGCACCTGGCCAACGGGCTCGAGCCGGACAAAGCGCTGGAAGCAAACGGGTCGAGCACCTAACGGGCCAATGTGCTCGAGCCTGAACGGGTACGGGCTAAATGAAATTCTTGATGTCCGTAAATTTATTGTAAAAAAAAACATAATAAACTAAAATACATGATTTATTGGAAAATTTTATTTTAGGGTATCCGTCGCCGCAACGCGCGGGTACCCTGCTAGTAATAGATTAATGACGAGAAGCCTGCCGAATTTAAGTTGGAGCATATTCTTGCAAAGGTACCTCAACAAGTTGGGGGTAGTGATTGCAGCGTATTTGTTGTTGGTTTATGGAAAGGTTGACAAAATATATGGCTCTTGAAATCTGCAAGGTTGGCATGCATCGAAGAAACATCGAGTACATGAGAGATTGAATTTATTCACTATCTTGTTTCTAAAGCTCTGAAACTAGTTTTGGGCTGAACTGATAAATTTTCTATGGACTGATTAACATTCCAAATTGTTTGGCTGATCTTTGTATGGATTGCTTAGTGGTGTTTGCTGTCAAATTTCGTTGTTTGTTTAAACATCTCCATTGTATATGTTTTAAATCTTTCGCTATATAGTTCTTGGAGCATATACTATTTTTCCCAGCTACTTTCTTTGCATTTACCAAATTCTTATGCTTCTTCTGATGTGAGTCAAAAGTGCGATCAACTTGCGTAGTTTCCTATGCAACCGTAGCTTGCATCGGAAATAGAAGTCACAAGTGCGACTCTAATACCATTAATTCATTAGGCTGATGATATGCCCCCACCCCACGAATTGATTGGCAAGATCCCATGTGACGCCCGTGACGCATGCTTTTTTTTTTTTTGTATGTATTGTGTGTGATAGTTTATTTTGTGATATTTAATTCACAGAATGTTTTTATATGTATAGTGTATTTATTTGTGTAGTATATTTAAAACATGAAGATTATTAATGTCATCTCTACTCCACTTTTTTTATAAACTTTTTATAAACCTTTTTTTATAAATTTTTTATAAATTTCTTATAAATTTTTTATAAACTTTTTTTATAAACTTTTATAAACTTTTTTTTATAAACTTTTTTTATAAACTTTTTTTAATAAACTTTTTATAAACCTTTTTTATAAATTTTTTATAAACTTTTTATAAACTTTTTTTATAAACTTTTTATAAACTTTTTTTATAAATTTTTTATAAAAAAAGTTTGTAAAAAATTTATAAAAAAAGTTTGTAAAAAGTTTTCAAAAAAATTTTATAAAAAATTTATAAAAAAGGTTTATAAAAAGTAACGTAAAATAAATACCATATTAAAACACTACATAAATAAATACACTATACATATAAAAACACTACACAAATTAAATATACCACACAAATAAACACTACACAATTAAATTAAATAAATACACTATACATATAAAAACACTATACAAATTAAATATACCACACAAATAAATACTACACAATTAAAAAAAAAAAAAAAAAAAAAACGCCGGATAAAACATAGCCTAATAAAACAAAAAACAAAAAGGGACAAAAAAAATAAAAAAAATCCAGCCGCCCTGGGAGAGAAAAACAATACTGCGCATGGTGGGCCCCATCCCTAGGGGGTGCCTGCGTAGTGCGTCCCATTCATTATCATTTTCTTACAAGGCAAGCCTCCAAATATTTGTTCATATGCTAGATCTATATCTAATAGCTTCATGGGTTTATTTAGTGTAGAAGAAGAACATGTGTAGCCGTATAGGTTTTTTGGGTAACCATGGTTTACACGAGTTTTGAACTCACTGTCACACATATCCTTCTCTTTTCAGGAGATTAGTGTAGCCACTTCAAAGTAGGTTGACGATTGTTACTACTTGAGAATACGTATACAAACATAAAGACAATACAGTATACCCCAATAAAATGCAATGTCCTTTTTTATTTTCCGTGCGCTATCAAAGATTTTGAAGTCCTTCTTTGTAGTTTGTTTTGTTAATTAGTGTAATTTTCATCTGTGTCGTAACATTGTACCTTTGGGCCATTCTTTCTCTTTACTCTTATGACATTATCATAATAGAAGATATTCATGTATATTGAAAAAAAAAATGCAAATACTGTTAGAAGTACAGGGACTATTATTGTCAAGTTGGAAGACTTCTTTTACTCTTGGATAATGTTTGGTTGCTGTGTGAGAAGAAGTTATAAGTTGGAGGGCTAAAGTGTAACATCATGCTATATAAGCTCATAGTCTGATCTAGGGTTTCAGAACTTGTCTTCCATATCTGTTTCATTCTCTCTCGTTTCACACACAGTCTTTGTTTCTCTTGTTATTGATATCACTTTGATATCAGGTTGTCTTGTATCATTCTGAAGATCAATCTCTTTATTTGATCTTTGTAGTTTGAGTGGTTTGAGTGAGATTATAGTGAGGTTGATTGGTGTCTACCTAGTAGAGATCAATCTTGTCTTTTATATTGTTTGGTAAGCATCCGTTTGGAGACTTATCTTCTTGAATTGTTATAATAAAAGATACACCAAGGGGTGGTTGGCTGGGTGTAAAAGAAGTTTGTTGTGTGTTTGTTACCATTTTTGCATGGTTTCAGAGCTCACAGTTCTGATCTGGTGGTTTTGAGATTCTAGGGTTTCAAGGGTTTCGAAGGATGTTTGGGGTTTTTTGCAATTGACTGTGTTATTGGTTAATTGAGGCTGTTTTCTTAACGGCCGTTGTTGATTTAGTCTAATCAGGCTAGATCTGGTGATTCTTGTGGGATTCTTGATTAGGGTTTCTTGAAACCCTAATTTCTGGTTTTGGGGATTTTGTTCCCTGGTGTTCTTGGGCCCATTCTTGGTTACAATTACGCTAGACTAAGTGAATCTAGTGTGGTTGCGTTTGGTTCTTTCATTCATTACAGCACTGTAAGTATATCTCTTCTTTAAGACAACACTAACTTAGTTTAGAAGGTGCAAACGGGACAGTTAACATCTTGATCTGCCAACTTGATTGGTACGAATACCTGCTCTGGTTGTCCCCAATCTTCTGGCTGGTTTGTTGTTGATCTTGGGTGTGAGTTGTGTTTACTATATTCAGTTATCTCTGTTATTTATTTTCTTATTGTGTCTAAGTCGAATGAGGATAGGATTTGGGCAGTCTTGGAAGTTGTTGGTTCTGTTAAGTTCTTGTTATTTGTTGCTCTTGTTATTATTGTTTCTTGTGACTATTTCTGTTAGTTCTTCTTATTTGCTGATCTGTTTGTTATTATGGCTATTGGTGATCCTAGTGGTAGTTCTGAAGTCTTAATTAGTAATCTTGATGCTGGTAATCCTCTTCATATTCAAACTAATGATAATAGTGGTACTGCTCTTATTCCATTTAAACTTCTTGGAACTGAAAATTATAGAATCTGGTTTGGTGCTATGAAATTGGCTTTACAAGCTAGGAATAAATATAGCTTTGTTGATGGTACTTGTCTTAAGGATTCATTTGCTACTATTGATGTCTTATATGCTCAATGGGACAGATGCAATGCTATTGTCTTGACTTGGATTATGAATTAAGTTTCTCGTGATGTTTATATGGGATTGGTTTATTCTGAAAATGTTGCATCTATTTGGAAAGAACTAAAAGAAACATATGATAAAGTTGATGGTTCCGTGATATACAATCTGTTGCAAAAGATTAATTATATTAAACAAGGTGGTAGTTCTGTTGCTGATTATTATCATAGGCTTAATTCTTTATGGAGAGAATTTGATTATCTAACTAAATTGCCTAAATGTACTTGTGAGCATAAGTGTACTTGTGAGGCTAGCACTGAGTTAGTCTTGCATCATCAGTTGATGAAACTGATGCAATTTCTTATGGGTCTTGATGACTGTTATCAACCTGTGAGAACTACACTATTAACTAGAGATCCTCTTCCTAAGGTCAAAGATGCTTATGCTGTTGTGTCTAGGGAGGAGTCCCACAGTGTCACAATTCTCATTTTCCGGTCATTTCTCATACTCCATATTCATCATTTCTTAACGGTTCATTCATGATTTTGCATTTCACGATAAACGCGTAAGTTTTATATTAAATAAACGTTATCGCGAGAGTTATTATTTTGAACATTTAATCCGATACTTCCAAAAATGATCCCGACATATTTTTATACTTACATTAGTTTATAAAAACTATATTTTGAGTTACCTAGTGTTTTAAATTTATTTTGTATATAAATCGTTGAATTTATATTATTACGACGCTTTTCTTAAAAATTACTCGATAATTTTTATATCACTCAAATTTCACAAGGAATGTATTTTTACAATTTTTATTATCTCATTACATTCTATTTTGATCTATTGAAAATTTACTTGTACCTAAAAACTACCATTTACCTTAACTTGAATATATTTCACTTACACTTTTCTTACAAATTATACAAGTATATACTTACACATTTTAAAAAAAAAAAAATTATTTTGTTATTCCTCCCCTTGGCGACCAAGGGGAGGGTGGCATTAAATATGGTATGGTTTTCTTGATTATTTAGATACATACATACACTAACTTAATTTCATGTCTCATTCATTTTCAATCATTCATTCTCACTTATTCAAAATAGCAAAAACTTTCTCTCTTGTTTCTCTCCTTCATAACCGGTTCTTCATCAAGGGGTACAAGGGATCACAAAATTTTTCTCAACTTCAAGTAATAAGAATCTAGATAATACTCTTAATAAGGTTTTGAAATAAAAACCTAGAGTGTTTAGGTTTAACCTTGTTCTTTGCACCTCATCATAATAACTTGTAAGCATATTTCTATCATTTTTCATCTTTCCTTATCATTTCATAAGTATTTCTTCATTTTTGGAGCAAGCATGCATGATTTATGTTGATTTATACCATTTTTACATGATTTTAGTGTTATATATATATAAGGTCATCCTATAATTATCCCCTTGGTATATGTTGGTCTTGATGATGTTTAGGAACCCATGACACCCTAAGAAGGTGTATGGTAGGATTAGATTAGCTTTGGAGTTGATTTGAAGGGATTGGAATAAGTTTAGTACGAGAAAAACTATTTTCGATACGTATAAAAAGTGTTCTGTCCTTGTTTTGATTTTCTGGAAAATCCGACAGTAGGCACGAATTTTTGGCCTTGATATTTAGAAAATATACTTTAAAACGAATCCGTGACCGCTTGAACGGATTAAAACGGAGTTATAACGAAGAAGTTATGAATTTTTCAAGTTTGGCGACGAAATATATATTTTTCTGAAATTTCAGCATACTATTTTTAGTTTATTCGAGTCAAAAACGAGCCTTAAGCTTTACAAATTATTTCGACTTATCAAAAATATATTAGTATACTTTGATACGAAGCTAAGGACGTATAATAAGTAGAAAACGGATTTGAAACGACTAAGATATGCACGTTTTCATAAAATTGCCGTAACTATTATTTTCTGAAAAACTATATTATTTTTACGAGACAAGTGTTACGGTAACTAAAACGACCATGTTGGAGGCTGTTTTTAACTATGATGTAGAACTTTTTGTAACGAAATGTCTTCTAATAAAATTGAGATCATCGAGCATATTTTTCAAAACAACCAACCGTTTGTGTAGCGGAGTTGTAGTAAATTATTTATGGATGTTTAAACTTTGCCGAAACTCACTTTTTGAACCACAATTCGACAAAATCACCTTCTTTAACCCTTATTATCTTTAGGTTCGAGACCTTTATGACGAAAACTCCTGAACTGAAACTTCTAGATTTCGATACAAACTTTCCAAAACCGTCGAGTTCGTTCTCTAACGTTCGACGTACACCATTTTACGACTAGTTTTTCGGAGCTATTTTTGTCACTTTCATGAAAATTCCGACGACGTTGTTTTACGACGAAAAGTGAAAATTTCACTATAAATCATTATAAAACCATTGTAGGATGACATTTTGACGTAAATACTTGTAAAGTAATTTAAGAATGGTCAAGACGTCAAAAGAGTAATTTTCGACGAAAAGTATTTTTTTCAAAACTCGCAAATGGTATAAATAACATACGAAGTGCGCGTGCATATCATTACATCGTGACTTATTGTATATCATATCATTCATAATAGGTCAGTTTCGAGATTCCCGCTACATTTCGGTGTAACCACTTTTGTCGTCACATCTATTCATCAAGTGAGTAATCACATCCCCCCTTTTTACCGTTTTACTATATTTTGGGGCTGAATGCATGAACCATTCTTGAGATAAATTGATCACTACTTTTATTAATTAGTTTGACTAGAACTTGTGAATTCGAATCAATCCTTGAACTTAATTACGAAATTATGACTTATTTGAACTTATTGAACCGTACGTGTTATGACCTTGTCCTAAAGTCTCCCATGTTCGGAGCATCACTATAAAGTCTCCCATGTTCGGAGCATCAACTTAAAGCCTCCCCGGTCCGGAGCAGAATGTCTCCCTATGGGAACGGAGCATTTTCAATTTAAGTCTCCCATGTTCGGAGCATCGCTATAAAGTCTCCCATGTTCGGAGCATCAACTTAAAGCCTCCCCGGTCCGGAGCAGAATGTCTCCCTATGGGAACGGAGCATTTTCAATTTAAGTCTCCCATGTTCGGAGCATCTCTAAATTATTATATACTTGGTACTATATTGTGAACTATTATGACCACTTATACTTGACTACTTGACGCGCTATCTTTTGTGCAATGGGTTGTGAATACACAGGTTGCAAGTTTTGTATGGGCGGAACTTGGAACTGAGTGGATTTACAATGCCTTTGCTTTGTGGACCATTTTCGTTGACCGAAAGCTTTGTGTATTTCTTACGAGTTTTCTTATTTTGCTAAACGTGTTTACTCACCAACTATTTTCATAGTTGACCCGTTTTTCTCTCATGCATTTCAGGTGATTGTTAGTAAGCTTTTTCTACCAGGTCTTGCATAATGAAGTTTTCACTTGTCGCTACAAGTCGTTATGTGATAAAACTCAATATTTTGGGAACTAAACTTTGTAATATATTTGCCGATGACGGCTAAACTGGTATTGTAATGGAGTATTATTTCTTTTTAATCTTAACGTTGGTATGTTCTATTATCTTGTGCTTATGTTCCCTTCCGTTACACCTCGTATTTCCGCCTCCGGCGAGGGTGTGACACACAGAGGGATTCCTGAGTCCTCTAGTGTTTCTGAATCTAAATTGAATGCATCTTCTTTTGCTGCTAAGTCTTTTAATAACAATAGAAGAATGTTTAATAACAATAATAACACTAGAGGTACCAACTCTAATTCTAATACTGCTAATAGAGGTCCTAATCCTAATCTAAATTGTAAAAATTGTGGTAAAATTGGACACACTATTGACAGATGCTATGAAATAATTGGATTTCCTCCTGGTTTTGTTAAAAACAATAATCCTATTAATAAGAAAAATGTTTTTAAACAAAACTATAATGCCAATACTGATGTTAAACAGAATAAGAATAAGAATTCTTCTTCATCTGCTAGCAATTCTTCTGGTTTTACCTCTGAACAGATAAAAAAGTTATTGTCCTTGATTAGTGAAACTCCTTCTGGAAGCATACATGCTAATATGACAGGTAGAGCTTCTTTCTTTAATGGGAATGTCTAGTTCAATGTTAACTTCTCTAGATATTTTTATGCTAATTCTAGTCTAGCTGTTAACACTATTTCGTTGGATCATGCATGAAGAGACAAATCTGCTGAACAGCATAAGATATATCTGGTCTGGTGAAGGTAAGGTACTGTAGTGAGCCAGCAAGGCTCCTGTATAAAGTTAGATCAGAAACCGGATCTCCCTCAGCCCCTAGTTTAGACTCAGTATCCACAGGAGTCCGACAGGGGTTACAAGTAAGCATATGAGCTATCTGCAAAACCTCACTAGCATATTTCTTTTGCGATAAAAACAACCCAGTAGAATCCCGTGTAACCGAAATGCCCAAAAAATAATTAAGTGGCCCTAAGTCTGTCATGGAGAATTCATGATGCAAGGAATGAATAATCCGCTGTAATAGTGTCTCCGAAGAAGCAGTAAGAATGATATCATCAACATATAGTAACAGATATGCAGTGTCCGCCCCCTGTCTGTATATAAAAAGTGATGAATCACAACGACTATGACCAAAACCCAACCTGAGTGATATAAGAGGCAAACCGCTGAAACCATGCTCTAGGGGCCTGCTTAAGCCCATAGAGAGACCGCTGCAGTAAACACACATAGTCAGGATGCTCAGGATCCCGAAACCCCGGAGGCTGATGCATATAAACAGTCTCAGATAAATCCCCGTGCAAAAATGCATTCTTGACATCAAGCTGATGAATCGGCCAATGTCTAGAAGCAGCTAAACTCAGGACGGTCCGGATGGTGCCCGGTTTTACAATCGGACTAAAGGTTTCATTAACATCAATCC
Source organism: Chrysanthemum makinoi (assembly GCA_910596185.1). NCBI lineage: Eukaryota > Viridiplantae > Streptophyta > Magnoliopsida > Asterales > Asteraceae > Chrysanthemum > Chrysanthemum makinoi. The sequence continues at coordinate 233,527,292 of OU343218.1, forward strand.
CTTCAACTTGATTGCTGCCATTCGCCACAAGGCGAGCCTTGTAGCGACTAAGAGTACCATCAGCTAAATACTTATGGCGAAAAAGCCACATGGAACGGATAATGTTACTGTTTTCGGGTCGTGGTACAAGAGTCCAAGTTTTGTTTTTAATAAGTGCAGAGTACTCATCAATCATAGCGTTTTGCCAATTTTGATCACGAGATGCATCACGATATGATTTGGGTAACGGAGACACCGAGGAGACATGCAAGTTGAGACGCTCAGTGGGACGGTTAGTCCCGACACGATATCGTGTGACCATGGGATGAGTTGAGACAGGGTTTGGGTTGTGAGGTGGTTTCGGAATAATAAGTGGGTGTTGATTTTGGTTAGTTGTTGGCGTAGGTGTGTTTTGTGGAGTGGTTGGTGAGGGAGGTGTATTGTGAGCTGGTTCAGGTTGAAGAGTATTGGTGGGTGTAGGTATAATGGGATCGATATTGGGTGGAGTCACAGCGGGTTGAAGAGTGGGTTTTAATAGGAGAACATGGGGTTTATGTCAGGTGAGTCATCAAGGAAAGTGTATGTAGGTGCTGAGGAAGGTGTAGGGGTACCATATGGAAAGACCGTCTCATCAAAAGTTACGTGGCGAGAGATTATGATTTTGTTGGTGTGTAAGTCAAGGCAGCGATATCCGCGGTGGTTTGATGTTTGGCCCAAGTAAATGGAAGGTGTAACACGGAGTTCAAGTTTGTGATTTGGGTATAGGTGTGGGTAACATAAACAACCAAAAGTGCGTAACAGGCTGTAATCTGGGTTTTGGCCAAACAAGCGAGTATACGGGATTTTGTTGTTGATGGAGGTTGATGGTAAGAGATTGAGTAACTGGACGGCCATATTAAGCGCTTCAACCCTAAATGTTGGTGGGAGGTTGGCTTAAAAAAGCAAGGTTCGAATGAGGTTATTGATGGTGTGAAGCATTCGTTCGGACTTGCCATTCTGTTGTGATGTTTTGGGGCAGGAAAAACGAAATTGTATGCCATTATTGGCAAAAAGTTTGTGTAAGGTTCAGTTGTCAAACTCTCCTCCATGATCACACTGGAACGACCGAATTTCACACTTAAATTGAGTGTGAACATAGTTACGAAATAATGAGAACTTAGACAACACATCAGATTTGTTAATTAAAGGATAAACCCAAACAAAATGCGAATAATGGTCCAAGAACAATACATAATACTTAAAACCCGAAAGGCTGGGAATAGGTAAAGTCCAAACATCAGAATGAATAATATCAAAACATGCATTAACGACAGTATCAGAACTAGTGAATGGAAGTCTGACGTGTTTGCCAAGCTGGCAAGCATGGCAAAGCACGGAAGGCTTCTCTTTATTACACGAAATGAAATTGTTGGAAACAAGACGGCGTAGCACTTCACTTCCTGGATGTCCAAGGCGTTGATGCCACATATGTTGACTAACAAGAAGAGCTTGGGGAATGGGAGATGGAGCTGTGACAGGGTAGAGATCACCCGAGCTATCACATCAGAGAAGAACCCGATGTGTCATGAAATCCTTAACAAAAAAATCAAAAGGATCAAACTCAGCTGTACAATTATTATCGCGAACAAATTGGCGAACAAATATTAAGTTTTTGACAATATGGGGGTAATAAGCACATTATTTAGGTGAAGAGGTCGAGATGGAGTTGGCAAAATGCTATGACACGTATTGATGACAGGAATAGAGTACCCATCACCAACCGAGACAGACGGATACATACATGTATTAAAAACACTACTAAGACTATTGACAGATGCATTGAGATGTAAGCTCGCACAGGTATCCATGTTCCAGGCACCTGTTGTGGGGTCGTGAAGAGTACCGGCAGCGAAAGCATGAGGCAATGTAGTTTCTTGACTTGAAATGACCGGTTGCCTTATAGGTTGAGAAAGTATTCCCACGGGAGTATGTTGCACCTGATGAATAGTGACATGAGGGGGGCAGTTGGAGCAGTTGCGGGTTGATGAACAATACCAGTGGGGTGGAATGGGTTAACAAATCCGGGTGGGGGTATTAGTTGGTGGACTGGGCTGGTTTGGGGTGTGTAATAAAAGGGTATAGTTGGGCTTGGTATTGATTGGGCTTGAGTATAGTACGTTGAGGGCCCGTACATGTTAGCATGTGTATTACGAATTGTATTGTTAGGGGCATCAGTAAGGTTTTTCATGAGACCAAGTTTGCCCAAAAGTTTCACCAGCACTTCCTCAGTGGTACGTTCATTAGTCACAATATCACGAGCATGTGGTTTATTGTTCGGGTCACGGACAAATTTACATCCCACCCTAAAACGACACGAACCTTTTGCAAAGTGAATGCAAGGTTTCCATGATTTAACTTGAGGATTAGAAGGGTTTCGAGGGATACCTTTGTCGACCATGAGAACTGTTGGAGACGAGGAAGATGAGTCAACGGGAAGAGATAGAGATTTGGACTTCAATCTCATCTCTTCGGTGATGAGCATGGACCTAGTCGTCTTAAAATCAGGAAATACATCCTTATGAAGCATAATACCGCACACATGGTCATATTTCTCGGTTAAGCCTTCAAGAGCGTAGTGCACCAAATCTTCATCCGGAATGGGAGAGTCAAGGCTCGTGAGGATGGTGGCAATAGACTCGAGTTTCCCATAGTAGGTTTCCATGTTTGATCTCCAAGACGAATGGCTCTTAGTTCCGCCTTCAATGCATTGGTACGAGAGCGTTTATTGTCCTTAACAATATTGGTGAGAAGATCCCACGCCTCTTTGGCTGTCTTTGGGCGTGCTACGACTAACCGACGTTGTAAAGAATCAGAAAGTGTGGTAAAGATCCATGATAGGAAAATTTTATCCACCTTGATTTCATCTTGCGTGAAAGGAGTAATAGGGCCTGTGGAAGTCGAAGTCCCATGGATGAATTTATTAACTTCATAGCTGTAACATAACTGCTTAAAAAAGAACTCCCACGAGCCATAGTTCCAGTTATCGAGATCAAGTTTAACGGGAACTCTCATGAGGAGATGGTGGTGAGTAACGATTGATAGCTTTTCTGATAGAGGAGTGGTGGGAGGTGGTGTTGATCCTGTCATTGGATCGTTGATACAGAAACTGGAAAAAAATGAATTACGTTTGAACTTCTGAGATGGCAACTGATACCATGTTAGATATTAATGATATTTAATGATAATGTTATTCTTTGATTGATTGAAGTACTGAGATTACATCGGTGAATATAATACATATAACTGATTGACTCATCTTCTAGGAGAGTGGGCTGAAGCCCATTACAAATGAAACGGGCTAATACTTCCAAGTTTTGCTTCTCACATCTCAAACTTTCGTTCAATGTCTCCACTTGTTCCCGCATACTCGCTTCTGTTATTTGCTTCTCAACTAATTCTTCTGACAAGCTGCATTAGCATAATAAAAGGATATTCCATCATGATAAACATACCACATTACTTTTCCAAAAAGTAATAAACCAACCACATTACTTACTTGCTTTGCAGTCTTGTTGGATTCTTCAAAAGCTTTGGCTAGATCTTGTGCATGTACGTCCACATTGGGGAGCTTTGAACTAGTACGAACATCACCATTAACAGGTCCTGTAGTAGCAGCAGAGCGACATCTCATTATATGTGTCTGAAGGGGAACACATGTTTCTTCACCCTGTATGGATTGGGGAGAAATAATATGAAATCAAAATTAACGTCCCACTCAATTTTTTATTTAACAATTTGATGAGACAAATATGAAAACAAAATTAATATAATTTTGGAAAAAGATTATTTTTTATTTATTTTTTTTAATTTATTTATTTTTTTTTTACAAAATGGGAAAACCAAAAAATTGGGTGTGGGCCTATGAATGGATACGTTTTTTTATTTATTTGATGTTTTTGTTTTGCGTTTATTTTATTTTTGATTTATAGAGTTCTAGTTTAGATTTTGATATGAGTTTTGAGGGGTTATTGTTTTATGAGGTTTTGATTATGCTTAAGGGGTGGTTGCATTGGAGAAGATGATAAATAGTGGTGGTGGCAACGGATATGGGTGGTGGTGATGGCGAAGGTTGGTAGGTTTTTAATTTATGGGTTTTGAGTTATTGATGAATAAATTTTTAATCTGATTGTTGTATAAATTTTTGATAAGATAGTGATGATAAAATTATACTAGTGATAAAGATGACGACAAAAGATGATTATGAATTTATGATGGTGTGGATAAAAGGGTTAGGAGGAAGGAGGTGTTGGTAGGGAAGAGAAAGACGGGAGAAGAAAGAGACACCAAGTTTGCTTTTGATGTCTTCGGGGGTCTACCCTTTTTTCTCTTGCCCTCATCAGGTTCGGCTTCAGCAACTTTAGCTGCAGGTTCAGCAGCTTCAGCTTCTGGCGGCATTTGCGTTTATGGTTTGCGGGGCCTTCCCCTTTTTTTCTTATTAACATCCTTCTTCGGTCTTCCCCTTCTCTTGGGCGACGACGACTGCCAAAATACAAAGTTAGTGCGTTACAAATATTTATACATTTACTTATGATCTTTCTACATTTCATAATAGCAACATTCAGTGAGAAGGATGATGATACCTCATCCGCAACATTTGTCTCCAACCCATAATATTAGATTAGGAACATCATAGGAACATCATTTTACGAAGAAATAGAATGTTACGGCGTAACTCCTATATTGGTTACGCCGTAACCCAGATCTGGCCTATAAATACCCCACGAATTCCAGCATTTTTAATCATCCCATTCCATACACAACACTCTGAGAACGTGGGAAAAAGCTCAAGGCAGGTCTAGGGTAGCATACGGAGCTGTTTCCAAGGGAGAAGTCACTCCATTACGATAAGCATTAGCGTTTTATATTTCTTTTACTTTCAATTCATGTATTTCGTACCTTTGAATATTGAATTGATTTGCATGATTAATATGAGCGACTAAGCACCTTTTGGTGCTAGCCTAGTTATGATTCCTTAATTGTTTTGTTTACGTTTACCTTTACTTCCGTACAATTATTTCTAAGTGTATGCATGCATAGTTCATTGGTAGTCACCTTTGGTTCCGTAGTTTTGAATGGTGGTAGAGGCCAATTGCCTAGGAGATATGACCAACTGACCCTAGGTGAGCGGACTGAGACGGGAAGGGTAAGATATGACCAACTGACGACCCTTTCTACTTGTGCGATTTGGCCAACTGATCACCTATCGTTTGGATGAACTTAAGAATTGGGTGGTGTAGTGTCTAAGTTCCTAACGGCCGGGCACTGACTATTATGAATCTAGCATGTAGCTGTACTTAATGACTTGGCTTAGGGGACCAGGAACAGCAGGACTTTTGACGGTGCGCCTGATTTCTCCTGTGGTGGCATCTTTGCTGATAGGTTAGGGCGAATTGACCAAACGCTGTCCTCTCGAATTTGACCCCATCTGAAGTAATTGGAAGTAAGTAGACGTAGATATAACTAGCTAGGATGATTAACTAGGTTAGCACCACTTCTCTCTATTGATTTCTCTTTACCATTTATCTGCTTTCATTTACTTTATTCTGCATTAGCAGTTTAATTAATTAAATCCCTATAGAAAAAACTATTATTCTGTGACAACTAGACTTAGTAATAATCCAACACACATAGCTCTTGGGACGACCTCGGCTTTACCATTTACTACACTACACACGACCGGGTACACTGCCCGTTAGTGCACTAGGGTAGACCATAGGTATAGCGAGACACTATAAATATTAAGACCTGGTCAGTAAAACCTGCATCAAGTTTTTGGCGCCACTGCCGGGGAGTTATATTAGGATTGATATTAAGTCTTTAATTTCGTTTTAAACTTTTCTCACGATCATATTTCAAGTTTTCAGGTACCATGGAAGTTGTTAACATCGATGACCTCACTCTTGAGGAATACTTGGCGTTGACAAGAGCGGAACAAGGACCGGGTCTCGTAAGACCGGCAATTGGAGCGGATGTCCGTTTCGAAATCAAAGACCAATTTATGAGGGAGCTTCGCGCTAACCCTTTTTCAGGAAACTTGGACGAATATGCATATGAGCACGTTGAAAATGTCCTTTACATCACAAGCCTTTTCAACATTCCGGGCGTGTCTCATGATGCTGTTATGCTAAGGGTATTCCCAATGACTCTTACTGGAGCCGCCAGAAGATGGATCGAAAGATTGCCCGCGGGGGCAATTAATACTTGGGCGCTACTAAAGAAACACTTTATTCAAAGATATTGCCTGCCATCGAAGATTTCTAACCAGCTTTTGGAGATCCATAATTTCAAACAGGAAGACGATGAAACGCTGTATCAAGCTTGGGACAGATACAACGATCTTCTTTACAAGTGTCCTACCAATGATCTAAACAACCAGCAGAAGGTCAATATTTTCTACAAAGGAATTAACGTAACTACAAGGCAAATGCTGGACTATCAAGGACCTATCCCGAACATGACTCCTACTCTTGCTATTGAAGCCATTCAAAAAATGGCGGATCACTCTAAAAAATGGCACGACGGAGGAAGTAAAAGGAACCAAGGCGGAAGTTTTGACGGAATTGCAGCAATCGCTAGTAAAATTGAAAATCTCAGTCGAGATATGCTGAAGGTCAGAGAAACCGTTCATGCCATCCAAGTAGGTTGTGAAAGCTGTGGAGGAGGACATCTTACGAAAAATTGTCCTCATGTGGACGAAGAGAATATTGAAGAAGCTAAGTATGGGGAAAATCGACCATTTTACGGAGATAATCGAAATAGTAATGGTTATCGTGGAAATTACAACCATGGGCCTTATGGAGAAAGAAAGCCCAGTCTTGAAGAAACAATTAATAAGTTCCTGGAAAGTTCAGCCCAAAGACAAAAGGAGCAAGATGAGTGGTTGAAAGAATTCTAGGAAAATACTGACAGGAACCTTTCCCAGCACGACACAACTCTGAAAAACCTAGAATCCATGATGGAGAAGCTCAGCGAAAAAGTAAGGAGGAAGAACGATAAACCTGAAGGATCTAAACCAGCTATGGAATGTAAAGTAATTTTTGCTGATGATAACTCGAAGGTTCAGGCCTTTGAAACGGATTCAAGGGACGATTTCGTCGACAGATCTGAGTTACGCCGTAACTTGCCTAATGAGTTACGACGTAACTATGTCTTTGACAGCTATAACGGGGTTATGAAGAACACTGAGGATAACGACTCTAGCGAATTACGCCGTAACCAAGAAACTCAGTTACGGCGTAACTGGGATACGTGGGCAGAAAAATTCCTTGAAGTAGAAGAATCAGAAGAATCAGGAAAGGACTGGTCCCATGACATCAACTTGTGCCCTCTGCCTAAATCTAAGAAGAAATATCACTGGTGCAAAATGATACCAGTTGCTAAGGGAGATTGGTACGATCTTTGGGCTTCTTGTGACCCGAGAAATGAGGTTTGTGATGGCGGAAGCAATAAGGATAGGATCAACCATAACAAATTTATGTGGCCAGCATATACTGATGATGAAAGATTCGAGAAACTCTCCCTTGAAGATGAAGAAGACCACTTATCACTCACTGGTGTACTCCTGTCATCATAACTGACGAGGAGTCCACACCAGCATGGCCTACATGCAACCCCTTCCGTGAATATTGCAATGGCGGGGATAGTGAAAGAGAGGAAGAGTGGACATGCCCTCATGAGCGTGAAAGACATTGTATAAAGTTCGGTGACTTGGCATTTGGTGACTGGTACGCAATACAATTCGGGGATGCCAAGATTAACCCAAATCTCCTTAAGAAGCTAAAAATTGATTACGAGGAGCACATTCAGAAAAAGAAAGAGGCTAATAATGACATATACTGCACGGATGAGCATTTAAGTGAAACTGACAACAAGGAATTACGCAGTCACTGGTGCGAAAGAGTAAAATCTCCTGGGGAAATTTTCTGGGCGTCATGCAACCCGTATGATGATATGTGTAACGGGGGAAGCAGCTCTGGGAGAATAGGAAAAGATGAATTCTTTTGGTCCTCAACCAATGATGAGGAGAGAACGAGTTTGCCTTGGCTGGACAACCTAGGATTCGATAGTTGGGTGAAGATTAAGTATGGACATGTGGACACATTAACCAAAGAGAAGATTTGGAAGGAGTACATGGATCAAGAAAATTCAAACAACGAAAGTCTCAACAACACGAGTGAAATAGCAATTGAAAATGACAAAGAGTTGGTTAGTGATGAAAAAGAAGAATGCAAGCGCGTTCTAGTGGAGAATCTGCTCGATGAAGAATGGTTCAAGGGTACAGCTTCTGATGATGATGATATTGAAGGGATCCTAGATTACCTTGAGTTGCAAGGTAATGAGGAGTTTACTGATCCCGACGACGAAGCTTACGAACAAAGGAGGTGCAAACTCCTGGGGATTCCCTACAAAAGACCACCTCCAATTATTGTCAAAAAATATGTATTCACTCGCTACCACCTAGGACCGAAAGAGAAATTTTGTAAAGTCCGGAAAATTGAAACCAATGAATACCTCCGAACTGCTTCAAATGTCGCCTGGATGAGGCATAACTTGATGAAAGATATTGAAGAGGTGGGGCAGATCCTAAGGCCCCCATAGAAGCCTCGCGGCACTGAGTCTAACTTAAAGGCTCGTAAATAAAGAAAAGTGCTCTTTCGGGAGACAACCCGAATTATCCCTTTCTTTTGATTTATTTCCTTTTCTGTTGGGTTTTGTGTTTTCTAACTATTTTTGCAGGAAACGAGGAACTAATTGCTGCTGCAGTTGCTGATCTGAACAGAGTTACGGCGTAACTCATCTTGGTGATTACGCCGTAACCAACCTTTTAGCAGCAGAATTCTTGACGCATTACCAATTACGGCGTAATACCATCTCAGTGGTTACGCCGTAACTACTCGCTTTGCAGCTCATTCCAGGTTTTGCCAGTTACGGCGTAACTCCCTCAAAGGAGTTACGACGTAACTTTCCTCTGCTTTAATTCTTTCATTTTAAAACACAGTAACCTTGTATTAGTTTTTAAATGAACTTTGTGGGTGTGTTCCCTGTAAACCCTCACGAGACTTCACTCGTCCACTTGGGACACCAAGTGGTTTAAAAGGCTTGTTGCATACGCTAAATGCAACCGTGATTCCTAGGAAAGTGAGTTAGGTTTGTTTTTCATTTTTCATTTTTTCTTTTTAGAATTATGCTTGTCGGTATTGTGATTTAAGGGATTGAAGTTTGTTCATGACGCTTATACGAAGGCACGTTTCTTTTTCGTGGGCCTTCTTCTTTATGGAGCAAATTTCAGGGAAGTTCTCGCTCTAATTCTACCTTTCTCTTCACCTTTATTTTAATGCCTAGTACAAAAGGGACTTTGTACAATTCAAGTGGGGGGACTGGAGTAGAATTATCTCTTGGACTTTATTTCGCCCTCATTTTCTAGTTTATTTTGAAACATTATGCCATTTTTAAAATTTTGACATGTTTTTCTTTACCTAACTAGATTAGACCTTAGCCGAGCACATACAACCCTTGATATTATATGGTGAGATTAGCCTTATCCGTTTCCAATATTTTACCCCAAACCCACCAAATTATGAGTGTGCCGGTAGCTTGTAAACTTTAGAACTTGGCTTTTGCATCATTTCGAGACCATAGACGAGGTATGTTGAGTTAGCTCGATGTATTTGGACTTTTCAGTTTTAGAAGGCAATATTATGGGATTATCACCCAAACAGCCTACCATTGTGAGTCTATCGATTAGTCACCTCAACTTTTCGACCCCCATGTGAAACCCTTTTTGTTGCACTCATCTTTAGTGCAAGATACCCCTAGATACACCCTTCTAAGCCATTCCTTTCATTTTGTTCACCCAATATATTATTTCGATACACCTATACACCTTAGCCTACCCTGTAGTCTTTATTTGTGATTGGGAAGTCAGCATTTGCCTAAGTTTAAGGTTCGAGTGGAAAGGTTCGGAAATCACGCTTTCATCGACAACATTTCTGAAGATCATTGAATACCCCCCGTATTCCCATTGTTCATCTCAAGTGGGGGGATATTATGTTAGTATTGATTGTTATGTTGAAAAAAAATAAAAATAAATGTTATAATTATGTAAAGTGCGTTGTTATAAGCACTGTAGTATGAGCTTTATTGATTTAGTATCGAGGAGGCCACCTCGGTCACATTTGAAGATTGGAGTTGGTAGTTATGCCAACAGTTGGAGAAAAGGTAGTGTGCCCATCACGACGTCCTCTAATGACACATCTACCTTGCATTTCATGATCCAGTTTCTTGACTTCTAAGCTTGAACTTTGGGCGGACGGTAAGTGGTGATGACTTGATTATAGATTTAGACTACCTGCTTGTTTTTTATTTTACACCAATTATATATCCCATGTCTTATCCTACCCTTTTAGTCATGAAGCGTGTCTAGGTGATGCAGCGAGCAATATTTGGTGTCTTGGCCATGGATTTGGTCATGTATCATTGATTTTGTCCACTTCGCCGTGACATGTTAGTAATGACGAGTCACCCCTTAACCTTTGTCGTGTCTACCCATATTGCCTTCGAGAATTGTTTAGCCCTTAACTCTAGTGGTGGAGATTTGTGTAACCGCCAAGCTTATGATAGAATACATGCTATGACTATGCGATTGAGTGATCACCCCGAAATTGACACTTAGAATAGTTGAGAGATTTGAGTGTTTGTTCGCCTTTCGTGAGGTGTTCGGCTTTGTTTTATTCTATCATAAGGGATTTGTAAACTCATATTTTCCAGGTTATGGGAGATATCTTTTTAGGAATCTATCTAATAAGGTCTACTTGAGGGCAAGTAGAGTTCAAGTGGGGGGATATTTGATAACATCAAATAATCCTGAATATTAATTGTCAATTTTCCCCGATAATGCTCGTTATTTATATCATTTATATGGATTTACGCTTGTTTTCCATTATTTTCCACTTTCAGGTAAATTACGACCATTGGAGCTAAAGAGACGCGGAAATGGAAACATATCTAAAGATTTATCACAGTATGCTATTTTGAAGAAGTTACGGCGTAACTCATCTCCCACATTACGCCGTAACTATTGCGTGACTCAGTATGCCAACTTATCAGAAGGTTACGGCGTAACTCTTTCCAGAGGTTACGACGTAACTACATTAGGTCAAAAGAGGTTCCACGCCACTGATACTTACGCTGTAACTACTGCATCACTTACGACGTAACCGATTTTACTGAAGACTACGGCGTAACCACTCATAAGGTTACGCCGTAACCAGCAGATCTAGTGCATTTTACGAAGAAATAGAAGGTTACGGCGTAACTCCTATATTGGTTACGCCGTAACCCAGATCTGGCCTATAAATACCCCACGAATTCCAGCATTTCTAATCATCCTATTCCACACACAACTCTCTGAGAACGTGGGAAAAAGCTCAAGGCAGGTCTAGGGTAGCATGCGGAGCTGTTTCCAAGGGAGAAGTCACTCCATTACGATAAGCATTAGCGTTTTATATTTCTTTTACTTTCAATTCATGTATTTCGTACATTTGAATATTGAATTGATTTACATGATTAATATGAGCGGCTAAGCACCTTTTGGTGCTAGCTTAGTTATGATTCCTTAATTGTTTTGTTTACGTTTACCTTTACTTCCGTACAATTATTTCTAAGTGTATGCATGCATAGTTCATTGGTAGTCACCCTTGGTTCGGTAGTTTTGAATGACGGTAGAGGCCAATTGCCTAGGAGATATGACCGACTGACCCTAGGTGAGCGGACTGAGACGGGAAGGGTAAGATATGACCAACTGACGACCCTTTCTACTTGTGCGATTTGGCCAACTGATCACCTATCGTTTGGATGAACTTAAGAATTGGGGGGTGTAGTGTCTAAGTTCCTAATGGTCGGGCACTCACTATTATGAATCTAGCATGTAACGGTACTTAATGACTTGGCTTAGGGGACCAGGAACAACAGGACTTATGACGGTGCGCCTGATTTCTCCTGTGGTGGCATCTTTGCTGATAGGTTAGGACGAATTGACCAAATGTTGTCCTCTCGAATTTGACCCCACCTGAAGTAATTGGAAGTAAGTAGACGTAGACATAACTAGCTAGGATGATTAACTAGGTTAGCACCACTTCTCTCTATTGATTTCTCTTTACCATTTATCTGCTTTCATTTACTTTATTCTGCATTAGTAGTTTAATTAATTAAATCCCTATCAAAACAACTATTATTCTGTGACAACTAGACTTAGTAATAATCCAACACACATAGCTCTTGGGACGACCTCGGCTTTACCGTTTACTACACTACACACGACCTGGTACACTGCCCGTTAGTGCACTAGGGTAGACCATATGTATAGCGAGACACTATAAATATTAAGACCTGGTTAGTAAAACCTGCATCAGTTATCTTCATCATATCTAATCACACGATTCCCTATACAACCCTATATTCTTCAATTGATCATTATTTGGTTGTTTTTCCTTGGCAACGATTATATGACGGGGTGAATACAAATCCTAAATGACTGGATTTATGTACTGAGCATGTTTCTGAAAAGGTTTGAATGTTGATACAACTGGTGTTGTGATTGGAGAAGAGTTATGGTACTAAGTTGAAAGATTCATGCTACTAACCACTGCTGCTACTTTTTATTGATAATCAATCTGCTGCTAGTTTTGTTCTTAACTGTTGCTACCTTTATCATGTATCTGCTACTGATATGCAATCAAGGGTTTAATCGGGAGTAAATTGTTGGGCTTAATCTACTGCTCGTTCATAAATTGCTTCTATGTATCGTGAAACTGCTGCTATGATTGTCATTATTGCTCGATATTGGTTGTAAGCTGCTGCTGTGATGTTGTTGGTAAGGTATATTCGTTATAAAACCTAAGATGAATAGACGAATTTGGTTAATAATGCTTTCATAAAGGTTAATACTAGTAGTTGATAATGAGTACTGCTCAATTAAAGTTAATTCTGCCCGACGAAAGTTAATTCTGGTCGAAGTAAATTAAGTCTGCTCTTGTTATTAATACTGCCAATGATACGAGTTTGTACTGCCAGTTGAATACTTTGTACTAATCAAAGATTCCAAGTCAGAAGGTGATTGCATGAAGTATATACGGCTGCATCTAGGTCTCAAAGCTGGTTATAAGGTTGTGTTTGTTATTTGATTACTTCGTGGTGCTAGTTTATATCACCAACAAGAAAATGGGCTAGTAGTGGGATTTGAATTGCGATCAGCAGCATGCCCATTGAGTTGAGATTGTAATTTGGAATTTTGATTCAGTTTCTAATGTTTATTGTGATTGGATCCTGTACATGGAGTTGGTTTTGGATTTGAGGGGAAGTCGTATATAGTATTGGATTTGGTATTCGGCTTTGGACGACACACACATGAAGATTATTTTTGGTTTTTGTTCTTAACAGGTCAATGGCTCATTCTTATTGCTTAATTGATTAATTGTTAAAGATCGTTTAAGCCTGTCTAGGATATTGTAACAATGATTTGCACAGTGGAATAACAACACAAAAATCAAAGTTACTTATAAGGTTTTCTTTTATTCACTATATCAAACTAATACATAGACTAACTAACTAATATACGCACGCTTTCTTTGGTGTGTCTAGACTCTCATTGAGAGAGTTCTATGTTTTCTAGATAATAGAAACCAGACGCCTACCTCTCTTTATATACTAGAGAGATAGGGTTTACACAAAGAGATAAGAATGAATATTAAGAAATCTTCTTAATAAAGTAAATTAATTTCCTGTATCTTGATATCTTTGAAGCTTTCTCTCTTTGACAATATTAGTCCTTCTTGTTTTCATTCGTTTTCATATAAGCACATGTAGTTTTGTAATCATCAAATTTATAATTCCCAATAATATTCTCCTATTTGATATTACAAAACTATCTCCATGAATAAAACAATGCTTCCCCTTGAACATGCCACCACACATACTAAACATGCAATATCACCAACTCATTTGTAACCCTAACTCTCTAGTCATTTATGAGCAATCGGGAATAACAATAAAAATGATATAAAGATGCACAGCGGATATAAAGAACATCATTGCTATTATTGAAGGTTCTTCTCTATCATAACTACTCTACTAAACACTATAATACTATAATACTAACCTATGCGTTTGATAAGGATTTAAAAAATATATTTTCAGGGGGTCATTTAAGCCCTAAATCGACACATTTTATATCCGTTACTACTTAAAATCGTTCTTTTTCAATTTTAGGTCTTTTGGAAGCAAAATGCTGGAATGAAGCATATTCGGACGAAAAGGAGTGAAAACATGAAGAAAATGGCAAAGTCAAGATCAAGGGTCTCCAGCAGCACCTGACGGCGTCCCAACCAAAGGGCGATGCCATCCCTATATACAAGTTTTGATCAAAATTGGATGAGACGGCTCACCGGAACTTCTGGCCTGACGGCGTCACGCCTTAATTCTGGAAGGCGTCACTCACAACTTTCACACCAGACGCCGAAGATCTAAGATTTAGACGACGTCACCACTAAAGACTGACGGCGTCAAATTCCTCAAGTGATGCCATCACTACTATGACTTGGCCCAGACGAAACCCTAAAAGCGGCGACCTGACGGCGTCAGTAGCAAAAGGTGACGCCGTCCGCGATTGTAAATCTACATATAGAATTCAATTTTTCTGTATTTTAGGAGGTAGAATTTTGGTGAGCAAACTGTAACTCAGTTGTAGTCCGACTTGGACAGTATTCTAGGGTCACATACCCTATTTTACATCACAAGATAAGTTTGTTTATCCAATTTATCATTATGTCTACCTCATGTTCAATTAATTGTATGTATGCTTGCTTGTTTAACATGTCTAGCTAAATTACTATTGTCTTTGCTTAGATCTATGAAACCTAGTTATTAAAATGTACGTTTACATTTCAACTTTGTATTTCCACTTCGTGTTTGTCAATACTGATTGTTAGCACTTTGAAGTCTCATAAGCGGCATATATAAAGTTGTAAATTTTTATTTTTTTTTTTTTATTTTTTTTTTTTGATTTGCAGGGGAGGCAATAAAACTTTGATGTTTGTGAATCTATTATAAAACCAGAAGACAAGTGTTGAATCTTTAAACTCGTTAAGGTTTGCTAAAAAAGTGAACTCGTGTCAGGTTGGAGTTGCACGTCGTCAACCCCCCGAACTTTAGATTCTCGTCAAGTTTAGTAATGTGGGAATTTGTGTGTTTTTCAAGTAGTGTTTTCACATTAAAGATTAGTCGTAATATCTATATATGAATGTTGGTAGCGGTTTCAGAGTACATGTTATAGTGTTATATGCTTTATTGTACGAGGTGGCTATGTTTGGTTCTGGTAGAGTGTGTTGTGTTTTAGCTAGGGTCTTCGCATTCAAAACTCTTGATGAAAATAAGCTTGTATTAGAAAAAGTGTGTGTTTGGTCTGGTTTAATGTGTTTGGTATATAGGGGTGAAAGAGAGGTTTTACGCAATGGATATTTGTGTCTGTTTGAGGATGTGATCGTTGCCATACATTGATGGATCCGTGCGAAACTAATAGACAGTCCAAGTTTGCTGTTTAAATGGTGGGTTTAATGTTCATTGATATGTTGTGTTTAATTTTCATTTACTGATTTCCAACTACATTCTCAGTCTCTTTTGACTGTTGAGTGTTACTACGTATATTGTTGGTGTTAAAAAAATGCATTAGTTTGCCAATGACTTGGTAAGGTAGAACAAACCAGTTTAGCTTTACAGTAAAAAATTAACATATTATAAATATCAAATTGAAAAACAAACCATGAACTTCAAACTGAAAAATATTTTTAGTTTTATCAAATCTACATCTTATCAAATTAACGTACTTAAATCTTTCTTTCATTATTATTTTTCTAAAAAAGGAGATATAAGGTTATGTTATATAATTTTTAGCACTTCTGACCTATTCGATAAATATGATTTTATCATTTTGAAACTAAAGTAGAACGACAATACCCAATCCCTCCGGGGCAGGGTAAGAAGGACGTAAAAATGTACCGATGTAGACGGTCACAACTCTATCCGAGGCTAGTGTAGGAAGACTGCTTGCATTTACCCATACACTATAAGATGACTAACTTTGAGCATAGCCAAACACCCATCAGAGAAAGTGTTCGTTATAAAGGAGACTCTACATCAGAGTAATTGAAAGTGTACCTTGCAGATATGTTAACAGCCATTTACTATCTAATATCGAGTTTACACTCATTAACATATAAAATAACAAATCCAAAGAGTTCAAAATTGTATCCACAGAGGATTGAAAGTAAAAAAATTAACCCATAAAGTTAACTACTTTGGTCCCTTGTTTCTTCTTTGATTTTACGATTGTTGCGTTGGAAGCAGCATCAGCATTTGGTTCAGAAGTCTTTTTCTCTTTACCATCATCTATGATCGTAAAGTCATCCTCAAGATCATCACCACTCGAAAACTTGGTCACCTGCCCTCGCGCTATATTTTCAATTCCAGTTGCTAAGATCCAGAAAAACAAATACAAGTGTAAGAAATCTTGTTCCAAGAGTGATCAAACTTCCTACTTTCTAGATGGCTCAAGTGTAATGAAAAACGCCAATTATATGGTCATTCTTGATTTGGGGTCAATGATACGAGATGCTAGAGTTGAACATGGGCTGACCCTAATTTAAAGATGTGCATCATTGAAAAATAACCAACTAGTACTACTGCCATGCCTGCACACGTTTAGTAACTGACTACATGTTCCTATGTTTATAGTACTTGTTGCGTAATATTAGAATAGCAGTTTATTTAATTGTCTATTTAAATGTACTTAGTGGATGGAATGAAGAAATGAAGAAGAAAAGTAAAGTCTAGTTTCTCTCTTGTTTTCTTGGAGTCTTGCCCGCTCTAAGGGCCTTATAAATCTGTCTCTTTAATCTAATTCTTGGGAGATTAACCATCTCAAATCGGTCTTATATCAGTCAACATCATAAACAAACACTATTCGTTATTATCTACGTTTGAAGGATCATGCTACGTTAACCTTTAAGACACGCATAAGGCAGTACATGTTATTTCCATCTCTATTTAATGCACTGAGCTTTATTTCAATACTAGATTATATACCCGTGTAATACACAGGTGTAAAAAGAATATTTGAGATAAAAACAATCTATCAATCAAATTTTTTTGATCATTTTGCAATATGAAATGTGCATTTATAAACATATAACTTAGAATAAATTCTAAATAGCATAAAAATCTGAAGGAATTGATAGAAGAATTCGTAAGAATTATGTTAATTACTTAATTGGCATGTTAGCACCTATGCATTCATTTTGCTTTCTTTTGGATACAAATCGCTTCAAAGTCGAGTTTATATAGGAATGAAATGAAGAGATGTAACGGTTCTGTGTTAACTTATTGTGACGATTCGAGAAACATTGTGACTATTATAAACATAGTTTAAATAACAATTTAATTGTTCTGATCAATGGTACATGGCAAATTGAAGAGGGTTGATAAGTATGTACTGTGTAAGGTATTTAAAAGTGAAATTGCAATATAGTTTAAAAAATAATTTAGAAATGTGTACGAAAGGATAGCTTGAATGATTGACCCGTGGCTTTATAAACTATTGTTTATTAGGGATAGGATTTCTATTTGCGACCACACTTTATAAGTAGAACTATAAACGATCCATCAAACATAAGCAAAAAAGGGTGCAGTCCCTTGTTTGGGGAATTGAAAGATCAGGCCTGGGATAGAAATGAGCATAAAGTATGTTACTTTTTTAATCCAAAACCAACATTTGTATTTCACGTCCTACTTGTATGTTGTCAAGTTGAGCCATTTTTGTGAGATTTTGAAGAACTCAAGTCAATATTGAAGCTAAAAGGCAGATTATCCTCATATCGCACCCTTACACATGCCATAAAGAAAGTAGCAAAGAGTTGGTAGAAAATTCTTACATCTTTTTCCGAACTCATTGGACATGCTAGAGCTTCGATTGCCTTTGTTTGGACAATCTCTCGCCAAATGTGTCACACCTCCACATAATTTGCAACACCCTCCCTATAGAAGAAAAATATGTTGTGAAAGGAAATTTTTAAGATTAATACCTAAAGAGATACTTATATCCAGCACGACCACAGTAGGGACAAAACATAAATTCAAACATACCTTTGGATAAATTCCATGAGCATTTTTGGGGCAATCCTTACTCAAATGTCCTTGTTCTTTACAAATAAAGCAAGTAGCATATTTTGTCCCCCCTGCATCATTATATATGTTCATCAAATTAGCATACAGTTATAACTGAGTATGAAATCATCTTCAAACAAGATTTAAACGCCTTAAAGAAAAAAGGAACATGATAGCCAGCGTTTGTGGTTACAGTACAACCATATTAGAAAGGGATCTTAGGTTACAAACAAATCAAGATTGTGCATAACAGGCCTAATAGGTGTTTCAAGGTGTGTTTTCAAATTGATCATTTCGGATTCAATGATCCAAATCAGAGTCAGATCATCGGTTGCTTCTATAGCTAGGGGTTACGTTAGTTAGGTAATTTTCTGTTATAGACAAATGGCTAGCATTGAGCCTATTGGTTTCACACACAACACTTTCCCAGAACAACAATTCATCTTATAATACATAGAAACCATTATGTACTTATTTCACAAATGTGACACCTTTAAACTTTGAACTCCTCTGCAGTAGAAACTTCTAATATAGCTCGACCTGGCTCTACCAGAGGTACAAGTACTTATAGTATCACACAGATTAGTCAAGATTTTATGCGACCTACAACAGTGAGTAATTTTCCATTAATGTACAGCCAGTCTTTTTCAAACCAAAATGAAGTCCCTAATACAGGTCATGAGAACCATGGAATACAAGAAGGCCAATTTCATATTTAATATACTAAACTGATCTAATAATGATTTTGAAATCATACTTTTGAGTCCAAGGATGACACACAACCCCTATGCAGTGTGCATAAATCAATGCGGCATGAGTAAATCTCAATGTCCCCGAAGCAATGCAGGCAATGCGCCTAGGCTTGAACGGACATCTTCACTTGTGAATTTTCACCTCCTTAACACTAGGCAACTAAGCACACACAGACTTGCTACAACATAAATGCATAGTATTTCCATCCACGTGATCTTAGCCTATAGAAATCCATCCTAAAAACTGTAGACAAGCCAACAACACAAGACCAGTACCACGACACTGACTATTAGGCCACCACAACTAATTACTAAAATCTAAACACGATCAATGATCATCCATAGACTCAATCTCAACCAATAAACTTATCTGCAATCAACAACCACAAGTGCAAAACAATCCAACAATACAGCACTAATTATTATCCTTAACACGATTCAGCTAAACAATTCCCGCACTACTCTTAATTACTAAAATCAAAACTTGACTAACAATCATCAAAAGTTCAATAGAACTCAATCTCTGTAAACAAACTTATCACAAGCAACAACCACAGAAAGCTGCAAAAAAATCTAGCAAATTCTCCCAAGAAGCGTGGCGCGAGTAAATTGCAATGCCCCCAATGCAAAGACCATGCTGCCTAGTGCCTACACTTGAACCAATACCTCATATATGAATTCCCAACCTCAATATCATCTTTCTTACGTCATCTACTTACTTGACTATCCAGAAAAATATATCCTATCCTAAATAACTAGAAAGCCGCGAGCTTTTTAAGGCACATTTAAACACCCCTAAACTACATACACTTACAAAGGTAGCATCAACCAAAGGTCAGTAGAAGGAAAGTTACCGTCTTCAAGAGGTTGGGGACACCTAGCAAGAGAATGCCCAAATCCTCCACAATTATAACATAATTTCTGATCAACGTTATCCTCTTTCTTGTCAGGGCAATTCTTGAGACTGTGACCACGCTGCCGACATAACAAACATATCTGCAAACACATTTTCAAGAACTATCAGTTCACGCAACATCTTAATAAGTCAACAATCACATTTCCATGAATGCATTGACCAACCAGAAACATGGCGACTAATCAGTTTCTAGTACTTAGGTAACCTTCTTCTGTTTAGAGGGTATTCGGGAATGCTTATTTTTTTCTGCTTATCTGCTTAGTTTTAAGCACATAAGGGGTTTCAAGTGTTTGGATAATCAAAAGTGCTACACATGGTTAATTTCAAAGTGCTTATTTGTCATCTCATCTATCATAAAACCCATAATATATGAAATAAACATTAATTTCTATAAAAAGTGAGCCCAAAACCAAATAAGCCATAAACTAAAACATAAAAAAGCAAACCTTATGTTTCTCCCACTGGGCTTTTTCAGGACAGTTTTTAGCAATATGATTATCAGCTTTACAAATGAAACAACTATCACCAGGTTTCATTCCTGGTATCCTAAGTGGGTGTTTTTTAGTACTTGGTTTCTTGGGTTTGAACTCACTCTTTTTCTTCTTCTTTTTTTTATTCGGGTCTTTTGGAGGAGTTGGTTCGGGTTTTGGAAACAAGTCCGGGTTTTCTTGCTTGAATTTTCTTCTTGCTAATATTTGTCTTTTGCTCACCATTTTTGGTACTAAAAAAACACAGACACAACACAACACAAGATGATGGTGTGAGGAGGTGGTTATCAAGTAAAGAGGAAAGGGTTTAGGGGTTGGAAACAATGTCTTGTTTTTGGGCTTTTCTATGAGCCCATAGAATGGAAGCCCAAATTTTCCTGTCCATCTAGTTAATATCGGTTCAGTTTTCGAGTTGACCTAAATACCTCGAATTACATAATTTATATTTTTTGAAATTTTAATTATATATAAAAAAAAGGTACTTCGAGCTTAAAATGTGTTTAATTTATACTAAGAAAAAAATGTAATGGTCTTATTATATAAACATATAGAAATATAAATATGTATATGAATTCTGTTTTCGGTTCAATTTGGTTATCATTTTGCCAAATTCATAACCGAATAGAAAACCGAATATCTAAATTGGTTCAGATCGGTTTTGACATATTCGGTTTGGTTTTTTTCGGTCCTGTTTGGTTTCGGGTTTCGGATCATGTGGATATTACTTGCATTGAGAACACCCCTAGTTAGGGGTGAGCAAATGGACCGAGAACCGAACCGGAACCGGGAACCGAACCAGAACCGAGAACCGACCCGAACCACATTTTAGAACCGCGGTCCGGTTCTCGGTTCTTAGATATTTCAAATTTCGGTTTTCGGTTCGGTTCGGTCCGGAACCGCGGGTATCGGTTCCGGAACCGAAAAACCGCCCGAGTTACATACTTATTTTTAACTGATTATTATATATAAACTAGATAAAATATGAAATGCTTGTTTTACTTGGATGGTAAATTCCACACATTCAATCCTATGCTTAGAAGTGGTTGTTTTACTTGGATGGTGTTGGTGTCTTCTGATTTCACAGGTTTTCTGTGGTTATGTTGGATAAAACAAAAGTGCAGAGGTTTAGATACTGAATTAACAAACGATATATTCTGAATTGTATTGATGTGTTTACAGAATTCTTGCCCTATATATAGTTTTCTAACCGGTGTAAACATTGGTACCGGTTTATTCTAAACGATATGTCCCTTAGGACTCTAACCGCTATTTATTTATAGTATTACATACATATTTCCTAATAATTATACCAAGACCCCTATATTTAGTTTATACTCCAATACTCCCCCTTAAACTAAATATAGTTAAAGGTCTTCATTCTTGATTTGTTTTACAAGAGGCTGGTTCTTCATCATCCCACCGAGATGTGCCTTCTTCTTTCCTTTTTCTTCTTTCGTCCCTTTTGTACATTCGTATGCGAAATGACCATACTCACCACATTCATAGCATTTGAATTTACTCTTGTCATTGCTTGTTTGACCAACACTTCTTCCACGCCCCGCTCTCTTCCACGTCCTCTACCATTAAGCCTGTTTCCGAATTATTTGTACTTGTCGCTAATAGTAATTTCCTTGGATCATACTCTTCGGTTCATCGTACTCTTAATACGTCTTCATATGTCGTTATTCTTCCAACGACTCTTCAATGGCATGGTATCTATTTTCGAGTATTGTTCAATGGTGGCTACAATTAGAGAACTTCTTCTAACCGAAGTGAGTAACTTTTCACAATTATCTTATCTTCGGGTAGTGCCAAGGCTTGCAAATTTGGCTTTTATATCGCTTAACTTTCCGGAAGTCTTGCACTCTTTCGCTTTTCTTTCATCTTCAAAGTTTCTAACTCACTTCTTAGCCAGAGTAGCTTTTCTCGGACTAGGTCCGCACCAGAGGTATCGTACTTTCAATGAATCCCATACTCTTCGCAGCTTTCATATTGTGCAACTTGCATCAAAATATCCCCACAGTATTGTCTAGAATATCATAGATTTCGTTGTATGCATCTTCTTTTCATCTGTTGTACTACTTCCTTCTGCCGATCGTCTCCCAAAGGCCATACGCTTTTAATATTGTTTCCATCAACACCCCATGTTGTAATTGAAGTCCGTCAACCTGTATGCATTTAAGTGCTATATTTTCTTGAACTTTAGACGATCTGCTTCCTTCTTTATCGCTCGTCATGCTTTCTTCCTTTCTCTTCTCTTTTGGACGTGCTTTAGCCCTGCTTGCCTTCTTCTTCTTCCTATCTCTTCGTCTTGCTTGTACCACCAGGTTTTCCTTTTTTCACTTGATCGCACCACACGTGTTAATACCACAAAGGTTGTACCGCGAAGGTTTGTTCCACGAAGGACTCCACTACGGAGGTTTGTTCCATGAAGGATTTGTACCACTAAGGTTTTGGATTCTTGCTTACTATACCACAAAGATTATGATTTCTTTCTACTTACACCAATCAATCCGAGGGTCTAAATAATATGGGATTCCAACTAACTATCAACAATCAATTCTTAAACCGATTCTAACTTGCAAATAAAACTTAAAACTTTTAATTCTACCTAATTATATGATCCTTCCCTTGCAAAGTTAAACAAAAAAATGAAAACACCCACCAAACAATGTTTTCTTTCTTATCCCTCTACCCTATAATATATTGATTCAGTGTTCAAAGAAAAAACAAACCGAAATTAGGGCTTGTACTTGTTCTTCTTCCCTATGATGATGATTTGGGTAACCACAATCGGTGGTTTTTGTCTTCTCCTGATCAGACTTCGCCTTCTTACTTCTCCAATGAATGAAACGGGTAATCCTTCTTTCTTCTTTCCTTCTTTCTTCTTTCCTTCTTACTTGATTGATTCCCGGAATCTTTCTCGCTCTTGATACCAATTGTTGGTGTCTTCTGATTTCACAGGTTTTCTGTGGTTATGTTGGATAAAACAAAAGTGCAGAGGTTTAGATATTGAATTAACAAACGATATATTCTGAATTGTATTGATGTGTTTACAGAATTCTTGCCCTATATATAGTTTTCTAACCGGTGTAAACATTGGTACCGGTTTATTCTAAACGATATGTCCCTTAGGACTCTAACCGCTATTTATTTACAGTATTACATACATATTTCCTAATAATTACACCAAGACCCCTATATTTAGTTTATACTCCAATAGATGGTAAGTAAAATGGTTCATATCGTGCATATGTATCATTTATAATTTGACATTAGAAAATAGCCTTATTATGGAATCATATAACCAAAACAGAACTGAAGTAAGTTTTTAAACTCTTATAACATTTCAGCCAAATTGCCAACGGCTAAAGCAAACTTTCTCTAGATAAAGTTTCGAAACTTTTTACTAATATACTTTAGTCGTTCAATATTATTTGACGATATACTTTAATCGTTCAATATTATTTACGCATTACACTTAAATTAGTGCAAACATAAAAAAATGTTGAATTTGTGGGTATTTTAAAAAAAAATCGGTCCCAATCGGGTAGAAATGAAATACCCGAATCGGACCCGAGAACCGAACCGGAACCGAAACACACTCTTCGGTCCGGTTCTCGGTTCCTAAAATATGTATTTTGCGGTTCTGCTCTCTTCCCTTCGGTTCTTTGCGGTTTTGAATCAAGGCCACCCCTACCCCTAGTTTCTTAAACTTCTTGTTTTTTTTATGAAAGGTATCTAGAGCAAACCTCGTTTGGTAAACATTTTGGTGGTGGCGAAGGAAGGATTCAAAAACAGTTAAAGATTTACCCTGCTCGGAAAACCTTAACCTAAAAAAAAGAAAAAAAAAACATCATCCAGATAATTTCTCACCATTAGCAAGTTCCCATGTGAAATACCGACTTTAAATATGCATAAAGTTTAAAAATGACCACTCTTTACCAAGATCGATCCTAAACGCGTATGTTTTCCTGGTTAAGGTCTTAGGGAGCCCAACAAAGCCATTGGCTTTAAGGGTTAAATGATTGTATTTATTTACCATAGCATAAGGCAGCGATTGATTGATTGGTTTGTATTTGGCGGGGAAACTGAAATCTTTATAATTTGGGGGTGTTTGGTTGGTTTTATACTACTAGCTTTTTCTCAGGCACAATGTTTTGAAACCCGGGTGAACCGGTTGAATCGGTTATGGTAAAAAAATAAAAGTAAAAAATTCGGGTTTTGAAAATGGGTTAACCGGTCAGGCCCGTCAGGTTTAAGTGACTCGAGTCAACCCGGTTTTCAAAATTCGTTCGGGTTTGGTTTCTTCATTTAAAAAAAAAGAAAAACCGGGTTGACCCGGTTGAAAAAATATTTTTTTTTAATAGAAACTCATATTGACCCAGCGGTCGAACCGGTAACCAAAATCCGGTTTTCAAAATTGCTCTTACATATGGATGTTAAGCTAAAGAGAGTCGTCGCCGCTCCTCGCCATCTATATCAGCGCTACCTCGGCTTTTTCTCTCTTCGCATCTCTCACTTCCCCTCACTCTCTCTCACCTTTTACTCGTCACATCCTTCATCTTTCATTAAAATATCTACTTTATACTATCCCACTAAATACCTCACACACACTCACAAACCAAATATAAATTATTAAAACAAAATGCGGCCCATAAAAATAACATGCTCACCATGGTGAGCTAGTCACCAAAGAAATGCAAAATGGCTATTACCCATGTCTTGTGTTTTGGTTGTCGCTTGTGACGGTATGCATGTCATCACAACTCAGGATAGTCTTAATTTTTGTATAGAAAACTTATTTACAATAATGTTTACTTGCACTAAACCTTTCGCGTTCACCTTCTTAAGAAGTAGACGATGCCATTGGACAAACTGCGTGTTGGAAATGTATATATTTACAAACATGTGAATGTTCTGGATTCAACCGTAACCACGGGATTGCACACATTAGCGAATAAGAATTAAAGTTAAATAATTAATGTTTATGTTTACGACAATTATTGCACATTAAGTCCTGTTAACGATCGCTAAGTATTTAACTAAAAATGACTAACGACCAAGTTAAATAAAAAGAGAAAGGACAGAAATGGAAAACTGGAAAAGTTATGGTTTGGCTTGGCTTTCTTTTATTGCAAGCCACCATAGGGCCTCCAAGGCCTAATTTCTAACTTGTTCCCTAAGTTTACCTACTAGTATATGCGAGGTTGGTTCTAGGTTTCATACACTGTGCATCAATTAACCCTGATTCTCCTCTCTCTGTCTCTATAATCGCCGTAACACCCCAAAGTAAGTGGAGTTTGGTTTCGCTTTTTCTTAAACGAGGACTTGTGTTAGATCTAGAATCGCTGATTCGCTTGTTAATTCGCTACATAACGCGGGTTGTAAGACATTATTCTTACACCAATAAGTACTTTGTTTTGCTTTGCTCGAGGGTTGTTTTGCTTTGCTCGAGGGATTTGACATTCGCAAAGAGGTAATGCTACGCATACTTTCGCTAATTAATTTATTTGTTATGATCTTTAAGTCTTCCACGCTAATTTTGATGTCTTTATGTTTTATTGTATTTTATATATCATAAACTCATCGCTGGTATCGAGCCGTGTTTAACAAGTAATTAATTACTGAAAAACATAATTAAAATAAACATGAATGTGTTATTATTTGTATGCTTAGATCTAGGGTTTGCAAAACCTAAACCCTAATTGGGGGGGCGCTATTTTGGTGCCCTAATTGTGGTTTTGTAAACTATTGTTTTAATTGATTAGAAACCCAAGATGCATGCAACTTTATGTGTATATTGCAACTTTGATTAATTTCATTAATTGTTAAGTGTAATTTTATATCCATGATAATTATCCGCATGTTTTATCATGGATTTGCTTTATTGTATGTCTTTCTTGTTTAAGTGATATACACTAATTTTTGATAGATCTAAAATTGGGGAAGACCTCAATAATTATTAATTTAATCAATTATGTGCTATGTGGTATGTATTTAATTTTGACTTATGCAATCATATCGATGCATGTGGCTTACTTTGTACATAGATGAAAACGGGTGAAAGTCTTAATTAAATATATGCATATTGTCAAATCTAGAATTGGTTATTAATAGGATTTATCAAAACCGCTTGCATGTGGCTATTTGATATGCATGACTTTTTATTTGTTATGCATTCATTGTTTACTTGTTTATTTTTACAAATACTTGCTTGTTTGATATATGTAACAAGGGTATTTTTACAAGAAAAATAAACCGACCTAAACAATGGTGAAACATGTATTTTTAAGAATAGTAATCATAATCGCTTAATTGATTGATGACTTTGGTACAAATGGTCCGAAAGGCTCACCCATGAGAATGAACTAATAAAAGGGGTTTAAAGAAGTGCGCACAGTCACACCGAAAGGATGTCTAAGGTTGTGCTTTAGCGCACTGTCCTTCCGCCTCCTGTGTAAGTTCGAAAGTGGAGCTACTTAGTAAGCCGTTAAATGTGCAAGCTCATCTTAAGGGCTAATTAGTTTTAATTCCATGCGCCACTTCGGTGGTAATTATCCAAACACTAAGTGTTTACACTTATGCAAAAGTACGGTATAATGGATGATAATTAACACTAAATTCCTTGATTGGTGAACCCAATACCTCAATTAAAGTTTGATGATGAAAAACTTATACATTAAAACAAGATATAAATGTTTTAATAAAAACTATGCTACAAAGATGAATGCATGACATCTTTTGTACATATTTGATTTAACATCAAAACTATTACCCTTTAATTTAAGTTATATGCCATCCAACTAAAATGGAACACCTAAGATTACTTTCTATTTGCGTGAGAACGTGACTTAGATCTTAATCGAAGGGTAAAATGTCCACGCTCGAGAACGGCATGGACGATTTTGCAGTTTCTTAAGTTGGACAACTTAATTGAGTTTTGTAGTGAGAGCCGGCAACTCAAGGCATAAGATGGGATAAAACATGTTTACATGGCGATTGATATTGGCTATATGTAAATCCCATAAATCTAGGAATTGCAATTGAAATTGGCAATTGAGCAATAGCTCTACCATTTTGTATAAGGTTCATTACTAGCAGATCAACTGACGAGATGAAATTATGACAATTTGGATCCTAGTTTTCAATAATAATTAATTAGTTATATGAATATGAACCTTGGGTATTTAATTGTTTATTGAAAAGGTTAATTATCTAAAATACTAAAATTGAATTTTGTAATTCTTTTGAATGTATAAATGCAACATTTAACCGTAAACGTGGTTTAGTCTTTGATTAGTAAATTGATCCATTCTAGCTTTCAAACAAATGTTTGATCGAGAATAATTCTATCGATAAGACAAACGTCTCTTTTCCATGACAGAAGCATGAGACTCAATCCTATTCCTTTTCATGAATGAGAAAGGTATAATAGGAACATTTGAATTGTCTAAATTCTAATGTAACTCTTAGCAATGAATTGTACATCTTATTTTCCATAAAGATTTCATTACCCTCATTTGGTGAATGAATCCTTGTAACAACATGAATGTTGGTTAACTAGAAAACATGTATATGAGTTACTAGATTAGAAGCTAGACTAATTACCGCGAAAATTGGTAAAAAGGCAAACTAGCATATTTTATCTAGTTGTTTTGCTTTAGCCTTTAAAGGTACTACATACCAAAGATGGGATGGTAGGTCTGTTGAGGAAGAAATTGCATACCCAATTTTCGAGTTAATAACATTAATGGATAACCTATCATTCATATAGTAGAATACACCTTTTAGTACCTTAGTAATGATTACGTATGGTTCTTCAAAGGTGTAGAAAAGTAAAAAGCAAGCAAGTTGTTTTCATCGGTTATGCAACACTTACAATGTTGTTGATTCAGCTGAGCATTTGTGTTGCACATCAATAAGAAGTTGTTTTAATGATTTCTAATTCAATGGGAGCTTAAGCCTTATTTCCGTAGTAAACTGCATTATCTTCAAAGATAACATTTTCCAAATTGTAGACACTTATGTTTTTAAGGATAGTCGGCACGCTTCCTTACTAAACAATATAGTTCTACATCTACTTGTTATATCTATGACACAAATCATATTAATCAAATAACGCAACGTATCGTGTTGTTTATGCTTACATGATGTTGTTCCATGCACAAGTGGGAGAAATCTTTGTGGCAAGGTACAACACATATTAATATGATTTAAAAGGATTTCTGACTGTGAAGTAAGAGAATAACGTTCTAATAGGAAGTATACATTTATATATGTATGATTGCCCTATTAAGAACATGTGTCAAGATGATAACAAAGACTACTTTATTTTAAATATTTATGTCATTCAATATTTAAAAAACACTTGTAGTTACAATTTATGTTACGTGAGAACGTGAACTAGATTGTAGCCAAGGTAAAATACCCACGGCGTGAGAACGAGCATGGATGATTTGCAGCTTACGTTGAACATTTCAAATGACATAACTAAATGAAGTAATTTATACTACTTTGAATTTAAGTATTAGTTGAATGACTTAAATATATGTAGTAAATATTAACTTGAAATATGAATTGAAACCTGAGGTGGTGTTCATAATTACTTTAATTATAAATGTTTATGATTTTGTAAAGTCACAAACATGAAGTCTTTTAATACAAGACTTACAATAAAAAGTAAGACGTTAACTTGCTATGTTTTAAGACATATGCATGAAGTCAATGAGTTGATCAATGACTTATAATGTATAGTGGGATTATAATCAATATGTCTTTTGACTTGTTCAAAAATATTTGTGTTATAATACATGCAATTGACTTGGTAATTCTATTGTACCATTAAAGTTTTACTTTGTTGGTAAATAGGATAAGCCAAAGAGTAGATGGTTATCTAAAATATTGTTAGATTTTATTACAATATTAATTCTAAAGAAATACCATAGTTTTATGGTATGTTCTGTTAGAAGAATCAAAATCTGTTGGCATTATTTGATTCAAGATAACTATAGTTTCTTCCAAAAGTTATCAAGGTTAGTAGATTGAGTATAGATTGAATATACCATAAAACTCCAACCTAGAAGATTAATAAGACACCATTTGTTTTGAATGATGAATCACATTATGTCTTATAAATGAAGTTCAATTTGTTAAACTACTTATAGTGAGTTGTAACAAACTAATGTTAGAATCACAATGTTTTTGTAATATCCTCAAAGAGAACAATGTATTGTTGCTCTACTTGCTAAACTATTTAAAGGTAATCTTTAAATTTTAAAGGCAAGTGGGAGTTTTGTTTAGATCTTGAAAGATTGAATTACAAAATACATAATCTTCTAAAATGCACTAGCAAATATCATGATGAGGCTAAACATGAAAATGATAGATCTTAATATGATGGAATTGTCATTCATAGATCCATAAGGATATCTCAGATATTTAATATGCCGAGGAATATGAGTTACGTGATCATGGTAAGCTGTTAATCATAATGATGAATTTATCAAATGTTGAATTGTGGTAAATCAATCATACTATGAATGTAGATACCACATAAAGATAATCAAATTTAGATACTTGGTTTATCTTAAATAATGAAAATGAGTTTCTTCAAAGGATGGAAACCCTAGTGGTTATAAATCTTTGTGTAGAAATTAGACAATATGTGTACATGTATTTAATATATGTCTAGTGATAATAATATCAATCATACTTAAGCAATTAACTATGATTGAATATTCTTTCCTATATACATTAAAGAAGTATAAAGATTACAATTGTCATACTTAGTTTCATTGATATGAAATTTTGACAATGAATGTCATAACTTTTTGTTGTGAAATTACTTTTGGGACTATGATGATGTATACAAAGAAGTTTTTATGAATTCAAATAATCTTTAAATATGTACAATCGCAAGAATTCATGAATGGATATATATGCATGCATTAAGGAGATGATTCTTATGTTTAATATTAAATCCATGATAGATTTAATAATTAAAATGAGATAGCTCATAAGTATTCCTGAAAGCTAGTGGGAGTATTATTTTAAATCTTATAAGTTGTATGGGCAACTACATTCCACCTAAATTAAATTTTAGTTGGTAATGAAACTTCGTTTGTAAGATTTGGAAATAAAACATACAACCTTGGAATATATGTTTATTATTATAAACATATGCGGTAAATAAATGAGTCAAAAAGAACATGATGAGTACATATCTTTGACAAGATAGTATATGAATGAGATCTTAAAGTCTAACTTGAAGATTCATCATGAACATCATGTTGTGTATAAAGTTGTTATGTCATGCTTGATTACAAGATGATTTGACAACATTGAAAGTTGTTAGTGTAATAAATATTTTAAAGGAATATGTTTGGATTTAGAATCACATTCCACAACTGAGATGCTCCTAGATTCTATGGATGATTATATGACAATTGTTTCATAATTGTCATTACCAACAAACTTGAGTTTTGGTAGGCACCAACATTACACTAGAACTGCTCAAAAGTTTACGGATATTTAAAGATCATATTGTTGTACACAATGATGCCGGTATAATTGAGATGACACTCAATTCTAGTCATGGTATCCTTGATGATGACCATGTTGACTAGTTATGCTCAACTAAGAGTATAGTTGCATTATACATTAAAGAATAAAGAATACTTTAAAACTTTAAGGTTTTGAAAGATAATTGTCATAAAAGGGTGGTTCAGTTATCACGCGACCTTATGGAATGATATTACAATATCAAGATATGTGTAAACACATACAAGAAATTCACTTATTGAATTTTGAAATAAGTATTCTCAAAATTCCTATAGATCAAAGTTAATTGAAATTATGCCTTGTCAACAAGTATGATTTTCATGACTTGTGGCAAAAATTCATTAACTAGTATTATCATGCATTGATCTATTTAGTATTTGGATAAAGGATGTTAAACAATTATTATTTATAATGAATTAAAGTACGTATATGTTTAATTTCATTTATAATATTGTGTCCTATATTTGCATGTTTAAATCCATGAATAACTTAAGTTATTCTAAATAGTCCGCTGTCGATCAATAACATGGGAATGATATTGAATTAAGACAAATCTAAGTATTAGTTAGAATATACTTGAAAGTATATTGATGCGTAGCATGACTAATTTCGGATGATATTCAATGAATTGAGTATAGGACTTATCCCACCCACATGATGATACTTTATGGATCTGTGTCATTAAGTATATCATGGATATTTATCCTCTGACTTGAGATACAAGAGATATGTCATGGATGCATTTTTGTGAAGCAATCTAACGCTATAACGTAACTGGTAGTTATAAGGGTTGTTTTCGTATGTTAAATTTGTGACCCCGCTTGTAGTCAAAATGGGATTTGTTTTTCAAATTCATTTTGAAGTATTATACCATGGGCCCCTCGAGATTGTTAAGATGTTTGTATGGCCATACCAGGTCTTCGTTCGTAAGAATTGGTAATCTTAAATCATATAAAGCGAGAAAGCAATAGCTTAATTAAGAAATGATTGAGATCCATATTCTTATTAACATGGTATTAGAAACAAAAGGATGAATATGATGATGAATCATCAAACTTGGTTTTTCTCTAGAACCATACACGAAGTTGTACCGCATTGGCGGTTGCAGACGCTAACCAATGTCATTTCACGCTTTGTAAACATATCCGCTGGAGCCGTGGAAATGTATATATTTACAAACATGTGAATGTCCAGATTCAAACTCGTGACCACGGGATTGCACACATTAGCGAATGAGAATTAAAGTTAATAATTAATGTTTATGTTTACGATTAATTATTGCACATTAAGTCCTGTTAACGATCGTTAAGTATTTAACTAAAAAATGACTAACTAATCGCTAAATGAAAAGAGAAAGGACTAAATGGAAAACGGAAAAGTTATGTTTGGCTTGCTACGTGTCGGCCATAGGGCCTCCAAGGCCTAATTCTCTAACTTGTTCCCTAGTTTACCTACTAGTATATATGAGGTTAGTTCTAGGTTTCATACATTCAGGCATGAATTAACCCTAGATCTCCTCTCCTCTCTTGTCCTATAATTGAACACCCCAAAGTAAGGAGTTTGGTTTCGTTTTCTTAAACGAGGACTTGTGTTAGATCTAGCAATCGCTGATTCGCTTGGTTAATCGTGTGTACAAGAACGTGGTTGTAAGACATTATTCTCACACCAATAAGTACTTCTTTGTTTTGCTTTGCTCGAGGGTTGTTTTGTTTTGCTCGAGGATTTGACATTCGCAGCAGGGTATGCTACGCATACTTCGCTAATTAATTTATTTGTATGATCTTTAAGTCTTCCGCTGTGTACTCTTGATGTCTTTATGTTTTATTGTATTTTATATATCATAAACTCATCACTGCGTAACCTTTTTGTAATCGTTTTGCTAGGAATATATCAAAATGAGGAATTAGCTGGAATTTACTATAATAGCGTATAATGGTATCAATTACTATATAATTTTTTTGAAACAAAATGTGTATAGAATTGATTTTAGTTATGTAAAGGAAAACATAATTCTCTATTTTTTTAATCACTTTTTAAGTTTTTAGAACATTCCCATGCCGCAATAATGTGTACAATATTTTTTTGCAATAAAATGTGTATATAAAGGCTTCCACCAATGTACTTCCTCATAAAGGTTTTTGCAAAGGGGTAGTTGGACCTCATTACTCACCAACCATAATTTCACTTGAATTCTAACATTGTTCTAAAAACACACACACACACACACACACACACACACACAATCAAACCCTATTTTATTTGAAAGCAAAAAACCCTAAAACATATCACACATTTGTTTGCTTATCTCCCTTGCAAGCAAAGTTTCTTTCACGCCAACACTACTCGATTGAGCTTATGGCTTTTGATTTCTTCGTGATCGAGCTCATGTCGCTTCTTTCGTCTCCGGGTGAGCTAAACTACCTTCATAATGATAAACACAAGGTTAGACATTCATTTTCATGTATGAATACTCATAGTATTTGATGTTTATAAGATAAAACAAAGCAAGATTAATTAGAAAAGTTGCTGCTTTTAAACTTTTACAATGTTATGATCAAACATAGCAAGTTTTTTCAATATTTAAGTGTTTTGCCTTTGTGTATCTATCTATATAGCATAAACTATTAGTTAAAAGATTTTAACCCGTTTTACAAAAGCTTGTGTTGTAGCTTATGTAAATTTGTTTGGGGTAAATCAGTTTTACAAAAACTAAACGTTTGAATAGAAAATTTGTTTCGGGTAAATCAGTTTTACTGCATTTCTTGTATTAACATTTCACAAAGATGAATATTAGATTATTTTCCCAATGATGTGGTCGAATGAAAGTGACAACACAAAAATTATGTGGTTATGCGTTTGGGAGGTAATGGGGGTGTTGGATGATATAGTTTATAGTTTAGGATTAAATGCTATTATTTTGTCTCTCGACTGGAGTGATTTAATTTGATGTGTTATGTTTAGTCAATTTTCGATTCGTGTAAGTAGAGGAGATTATAAGAGCCGAGTCATAGTTAGGATAAACAGCTATTTTCTCGTGATAGCGCTTATCGGGACACTTATCGATTGCTTTTTTGTTGATTGCATCTGTTTAAACCAAGCAACTTCAACTTGTTTCACTGATATGCAAACCTATTTATAGCATTTGCTCATGGTTGTCTTGGTACAAATAATACGAGTGTTTGGATGAAGCTAAACATGCTTAGCTTTTTAGCTAGTTTAAGTTGTTTTATTAAACTGTTTTGGATACACTTATATGAAGGGATTTTGTGCATTTTCAGTAAGCTGATAAGTAAATAGAGATACTATTTGCTGCATTTTGTGTTTTAATACAACATAAACTGATAAAGCTGTTTTTGTGAATAAGTATGATATGATGTGCTAAAGGTATCAACTCAAGCGCCGAGCCTGATGAGGTGAAACTTGATTTCAGGTGCATGAAGTAGGAATGACTAGTTTTAGTGAGCTGTTGGGTGTGAATTATTTACTTCTACAAATTGAATGAGAAAATGACTGGCATTTCTATAAGAACACAAGCTCAAAAACTGTTAGCTTGTCGAATTTTACTCCATAGTTGCCAAAAACTATATCTGAATGAGTTAAAAACCTACATCCAATGAGTAAATTAACTCTATGAATGTTTTGGGGTGATATTTAAGACATAGATCATTTATAAATTGTACACATTCGCTAATCATTTCTAAACTGGTCCTTTTTGTTTGTACTATAGACAACCTGCCAAATTTTACATGTTTTGTTTTATATGTGTATTAAGACATCTTTACTCGAAATATAGGTCATGGTAGCGCTATATCAATAAAGGACATCATATCTCGAAAGCAATAGACATCCTATGGCACCCATGCTAAGAAACAGAATGTTGGTCCTTCCATATATGTAGGTATTTTAAGCCTTTAGGATAACCATGCATGGACTAAACAAGATTGTACGTCCGGCTGCTTTTAAACTTAAATAAAAGCTTAAAGCTAATAGATTTGTAATTTGGCAATGACGGGAGAAAAGTAGTTACTTGATCTCGAAAGTAAATACCATTGATGACAATTATACCGGTGGTTAGACATTAAATACAACATATAAATTCCAAGATTAATAATAGTAGATTGATCACTTTTGGGCTCAATCTCTACATGTATGATAAGTAAATGACACAACCTGCATTCACCGATTTTTGCTTAATATACAAGGAGTTAACATATTTCGATTTTATGAAATAATGGGGAAGATAAAGCAAGAAAATATTTAGTCTTGTCTTTTGTAGAATCGTGACACATATATAGCGGTAGCACAAATCTTAAATTCTCTAAACTTTGTTCCTTCATCTTAACACCATAGAAAGGTTGGTCTGAGAATTGGCATGTCCTATTCAAGTAATTTCGTCTTTTGCTTAGATATAGTTCTCAGCACAATATTTCGGTGACTTGTGTTTGACAAGTTGTCATCCATGAGATATATATGAGGTTTTCCACCGCTTAAAAACTCTACATATTATTAGGTCTTGTAGACCTTTTATGCTATCATAGATTTTTCGCTCCATGTTGATGTTTTCTATCACGTGATTTTTATTTTTATTTTTGTGTGGGAATGGAAGTGATATGTGAATGTTGTGGTGATGCTTTAGTAGTTGCTGAAATCCGGAGGTCCAGGATTAGACAACTGGCCTTACAACATAGAACAATTTCCAAAGCTAGCGAACTAAAACCCAATGATCATGCTAAACACGACTCATCATCATCTATTATAGCTGGTCATATATTTAATGTTATGGAAGGGATGATTAATGTTCCTTTGGGTAGTGATACTAGAAAAGCATCATTAACTAAGACGACGAAGGGCAAAACAATCCCATTTTTCTTCCGCAGTGATGCTACGAGGTCTAAAAGTTCAATGCATGGTCATAGTAGTACTGACGAGGTTTCCAAGTTCGGGTAGAAATGATGTAAAAATGCTACCGCCAAAAGTCTAGTGATTTCCATCAAAGTGCCCTCCAGGGCAAACACAAAATATCATAATTGAGCTGCCTGCTTGCAGCAGCAGAGGGAACTGGTCACGACTCATCATCTTGTTTGGATAAAGAATAAGATGGCAGTATCCCAACATGCCACACCAATGTTATGGAAGGGGCCTAGATCTACTGGTTACGGCGTAACCTTATGAGTGGTTACGCCGTAGTCTTCAATAAACTCGGTTACGTCGTAAGTGATGCAAAGAGTTACGCTTAAGTATCAGGGTGTGGAACCTCTTTTGACCTAATGTAGTTACGCCGTAACCTTGGATGGAGTTACGCCGTAAACTTCGATAAGTTGGCATACTAAGTCACGCATAGTTACCGGCGTAATGTGAGATGAATTACCGTAACTTCTTCAAAATAGCATACCGTGATAAATCTTTAGATATGTTTCCATTTCGCCTCTTTAGCTCCAATGCTCGAATTTACCCTAAAGTGGAAAACAATGGAAAACAAGCGTAAATCCATATAAATGACATAAATAACGAGCATTATTCGGGAAATTGACACTTAATATTCGTGACTATTTGATGTTATCAATTACTTCACAGACTATCAACTTAAAACAATTGAGAATATGGTATTCTGCTGTCACCAAAACCTTCTCACAAAGCAAAGAAAGTAAAATACAAAACCCTAATATCTGATTGTAACTTTATTCATAGCTGCAAACCCTAACTACAGCATTAACATAAACGTAAAGAATCATAATCGTCTTTTTTTTTTAGTGACGACACCTTTTAGCTTTTAGTGACACTAAAGGCGACAAAGAAGCTGCAACTTGAAGATCCTTCCGGTAAAAAGTTAGACTGATATATAGAGAACGTCCACCAAAAATTTCGTCCCGATTCAACGGTTAACGAAAAAGTTATCGCTGTTTGAAAACAGCCCTGCAGAAACATTACGAAAATTTTTCCAAATTTGAATTTTTACCTTTTTCTTCGAAAAACCTTGTAGACCCCTATATCAAGAGCTCCCCTCTCTGATACCAATTGTTAAAGATCATTTATGAGCAATAGGGAATAACAATAACATTGAATAAGAACAACACGCAGCGGAATATAAACAAAACATCAATGTTATTCAAGGTTCCTCGCCTTCATCTCCTCTACTAAATACTATAATACTATTCTAGTAAACACTAACCAATACCCTAGGCGTCCCCTAACGCCTATACACACACACACACCTTTGCTAATGGTGTTCACATCTTGACACACTAAAACCTAATTCCCTGCCTCTCTTTATAAACTAGAGAGTTAGGGTTACAAATGACTACTAGGGACTAAATAATAATTTCTTCTTTAATAAGTAGGTCCTTTGTGTTTCAATCTTCATCATTTGTCATATTTAGTCCTTCACGTTTCATGTTTTGTCATAATCAACTCAAATATAATCCCAACAATCTTCCCCTAGTTGATAATGACAAAACCAAATAACAACAACTCTGGTTAATATGTCATGAAACATGTCGACTTCCCCTTAAATATGCAATATCACCAAGGATCTTAAAGTTGCAGCTTTTTTTTTATCACCTTTCTCATTTGTAACCCTAAACATGCCACCACACATACTAAACAACTAAAAATTTTCTTCCCATCTTTGACTGCAAGTTGAACACCCAAATCTTTTGTTGTAAAGATGCGTATTTTGGGTAGTATTATGGTAACTAAACCGTTAGCGTCAAACTATGTTTAGAAATGTTGGAGATTGATGTAATGTAAATCGCCATTAGGCGTGAATAACCTTTTTGTTTATGCTCATGAAATAGTTATTAGTACTTGGGTCTAATTTTGGAATTCATTTCATATGTAAAAAGTGTTTTTCAAGGTTTGGATTAAAACATGACAAAACGGGTCAAAACAAGAAAAATATGCAGGAAAGTAGGGTTTCGTAGTCGCAAAATGGATGAAATACGGGTAAGCCAAAAATAATAAAAAAATTTAGGCGTTTTAAAAAGGTAGAAGATGGGGCGAGATGATATCTAGCTTATTTGAATCATACTTTGTTTATTAACCCAAATTGATGCTAGTACCAAAAAGATTTATGTTCGCATCACAAGTTTAACTGTATTACAATCATAAAATCGTTCTCGTCGAAACTATATGACAAAATTGTATCACTTTGTCTAATATTTGATCCTTTAGCAACCTTTCATGGTGACTAAAAATAGCCATTTACTTACACATGTGTATTACAAGGTGATGATATTGGTGTGGAAATTTCTACATCAGTTCGAGGACAGAAAATTGTTGCCTTTATTCGCCACTACGAGATTGAATGTCACTCAAAATGGAAATAAAGATTCATGGTAAGAGCATGTTGGAAAAATATTTTGCAAAATGAGTTTTTGCAAATTTTGGACAATATTTAATATATGTATATGCTATATATATTTATATTTCTTGGTAGCTTTGCGCTTCCTCGAGAGCCGCGAACGAGCCAAAGTATGTCCAAAATGGAGTTAATATGAATGAGATATCGTGTCTCAAAGTGGGACACGTGAAACACAAAATTTGGGAAAATTAACACATCCCACATCGCCTAGAAAAGGAAGTGGGAGTGTGTTTATATAGAAATCTTGATATGAACCTTCAAAATGATTTGTTGGTTTTACCCAACACCTACGCTACAAGGGGGGTGCAGATTGGCCAAAATGAGTTCGCTCTCAACTCATGCGAGCCCAGCGACTCGCGACATGAATGCAAACGAAGCCTCGCATACGTGCGATCTTTTGTCTGCAGATTTTGTGTCCATTTAATTATAGAATTGATTTAAACTTACAGAATAAGTTATCAACTTAAATAAATGGAATATATCATATCTGCTTATATTGAACAATATCTTGTCTTGGTGAACAAGATAGGTTTTCAAGATAAATAGAACCCATGTCTCATTCTTTTCACAGACAAAAACGCAGCCCACGCGCAGACGTATTCCGTAAAACATGCGCTTCGTGATCTTTCGGCAAAGTAAGTTTAGTCCGCTGTATAACAGCCTTTGGACGCTTGGTACCGGGAAACAGAGCGGCGAATTGTTTAAGGGAATCGTGTGTTACACAGCCTCGCTCTACGACTTTTACCGTTTTATTTATTTATCAATTTAGAGTCTGTCTTCCGCTTCTACCCCTTCGCCTCGTATTTTATTTTCTGTTATTCTTAATCGTAATCTGATTTCGTTATTAATAAAAGTGTGCACCGTTTCCCACAGAGCATACAAACCAACAAACACACGCCTACAAATCTACCAACCGCATCCAGTCATTCTATACTTTTCATGGATCCACTCAGCGGAAAGACAAGTACATCCCATCAACCCTTGCTAAAAGACAACTACAACTGCAGCCTCCCACAATGAACTCTATTAAATCGGATTAACTATTATTAACAGATTTTATTTACACCGCTTTCTGTCGAAACCGTGATCGAAGTTTTTGGAAAACCGTTTATAAACGGATTTTAATTTACAGATTTGGTGTACGATCTAAAACGATTTTAAAACAGTTTATTCTTATCGCTTATATTGAAACCAAGATCGAGTTTCTATTATACTGATCTATTTACTTTGGTCATTTATTTAAATCTAGATTCATTGAAACCAAGATTGAGTTTCTTTGAAGCGATTCGGTGATAAGCAATGTAAATCACATTGAATTTTCTAGATACGATTTTATAACAGCTTGCTTAACTGCTTGTGTTTGAATTTTAGGATGACAAACACCACTACCCTCCTGTGACTACTCTCGTGGAACGTAATCGGTGCGCCAGCTACAACACGGGTTAAGCATCATGCCGAGAAACCAGAGAAATTGAATGGACAAAATTTCAAGAGGTGGCAATGAAGATGTTTTATCTCACTACTTTGAACCTTGGCGGTTCTTAAAAGAGAACCCACCTAACGTGGAACCTCCCCGCCGAAGGTCAATCCTCTAATCACCAGCCGTTCAAGCCTTGGAAGCATGGAAACATTCGATTTTTGTGTCACAATTATGTTCTAATGGTTTGGTTGATTCTTTGTATAACGCGGTACTGCAAGACCAAGAGCGCCAAAGAATTATGAGTCCTTGGAACGCAAGTACAAAACCGGTGATGCCGTACAAAGAAGTTCGTGGTAGCTCATTTTTTTGGATTACAAGATGGTTGATTCAAAGAATGTGATGAGTCGTTCAAGATCCGCGGGTTTTGCTACACGACATTCATCGGTGGAATGACTTTGAGTGAAACTTTTCAAGTTGTTGCTATTATTGAAAAGTTACCTCCAAGCTGGGTAGAATTCAAGAACTACCTGAAGCATAAGCGAAAGGAGATGAGTGTTGAAGACTTGGTTGTTCGCTTCGATTGAACAGACAACAAGTCTGGCTCAGAAAAACACGTATACCGATTCTCAAGAAAGGCAAATATGGTTGAGCATGTTTCATCATCTTCAAAGTCCAATGTCAAAGCTAAAGGCAAAGGAAAAGGAAAGAATGACAAGAAGGGCAAAGGGAAGTTCGATTACCTTGTCTAAAGTCGCAATTGGAAACGAAGTTCCAAGGGGTGAGTTTCAATTGTGCACTGACCCGTGTGTCAACGTCTAATAAGATGCCGGAAGCGGGTGACTCCACGCCAGGCTAATATGGTGAATGAAGATATGGACATGATTGCTATGGTGTCTGACGTCATTGCCATGATCTCTGAGGTTAACCTGGTAGGTTCCAACAACAGGAATGGGGTGGATACCGCTACCCACATGTGTGTGGACAAGAGTATGTTTCACTCTTCTGAAGCAGTTGATAGTGGAGAGAAGTTGTACATGGGCAACTCGCGAATCTGCCAAATCAAGGGCGAAGGAGATGTAATCTGAAGATGACATCCAGAAAGAGCTCAAGTTGACTAATGTCTTGTATGTTCCGAGATTCGCAAGAATCTTGTCCTGGTGGGCGTTGAACAAGTTTGGTTTTCGCTTGTTTTTGAGTCCGATAAGTTTGTTCTTTCTAAGAATCATGTGTATGTGGTAGGGATATGCCCTGAATGGTATGTTTAAACTCAATGTAATGGTTGTTAAGAAAGGTATCAATAATATGAATTCTTTTGCTTACTTGATTGAGTCTTCTATTATGTGGTATGGTCCGTCTTGGACATGTTAATTTTAATTCGATGCGTCGTTTGATTAAATTTAATTGCATACCTAATTTCCATATTGACTCAAAATATAAATGTGAAACTTGTGTTGAAGCCAAACTTACAAGAGCATCTTTCAAATCTTGTTGAACTAAAAACCAACCACTTGATATGATACACACCGACATATGTGATTTGAAATCACTACCCACAAAAGGTGGCTATAAGTACTTTATCACGTTTATTGATGATTGTACAAAGTATTGCTATGTTTACCACAAAAGTAAAGATGAAGCTATAGACAAATTTGTTCTATAAAAACGGTTGAGAATCAACTTAGTAAGAAAATCAAGGTGGTCCGTGATAGTGAGGTGAATATGTGTTCCATTCACACCTATGTGCAACATGGAATTAGACACGAGTTCATCAAGCCTTTCACCTCAGCAGAACGGTATTGCCGAAAGGAAAACAGTACCTTGAAAGAAATGGTTAATGCCATGTTGATAAGTTCTGTCTAAGCCTGATGTGGGAAGCCATTCTAACGGCTACTTATCTTTTAAATAAGATACCCGTAAGTGAAAAAAAGAAGAGACTATGAATTATGGATGGGAAGAAACCATCATATCAAGATTACGAAAGGTGGGTGTTCTAGCAAAGGTAGATATACCGACTCCAAGGCCCAAAGATTGGACTTAAATTGATTGTATATTCATCTGATGCTAAGAATAGCGGCACTTATCGCTCATCGCACATGATT
Organism: Chrysanthemum makinoi; assembly: GCA_910596185.1. NCBI lineage: Eukaryota > Viridiplantae > Streptophyta > Magnoliopsida > Asterales > Asteraceae > Chrysanthemum > Chrysanthemum makinoi. The sequence continues at coordinate 233,569,121 of OU343218.1, forward strand.
CAAAAATGATATACAAAAGGGTACTTTAATGGAATCAAGGAATGCTTCATTATTTGAAAATATATTTCCTTGTTTAACGAAGGAAATCGGAGGTTCATCTAGAATAGATGAAGAAGTTGTCCAAGATAAGAGACAACGAGATGATAATGATCTCCATGATGAGAGACAAGATCAAACTGAGGAAGAAGAGGTTGAACCTAGAAGAAGCAAAAGGGCAAGAACCGAAATCGTTTGGACCTTTTGTTTCTTTTATGGTTGAAAACGAACCTACTTCATACGAGAAGCGGTTACTTCCTCGAAGGGCCTCAATGAAAGAAGCCATTAAAAGTGAAATAGATTCTATTTTACAAAATCATACTTGGGAGCTCGTGGATTACCTCCTGGTTGTAAACCACTAGGCTATAAATGGATCTTCAAGAAGAAGATGAAAGTTGATGGCACCATTGACAAATATAAAGCAAGATTAGTAATCAAAGGATTTAGACAACGTGAAGGTCTTGATTACTTTGATACATACTCGCCCATTACGCGAATAACTCCTATTAGGATGATACTTGCTATCCCGCTAAGAAATTTGGAAGTTCACCAAATGGATGCTAAAACGGCATTTCTAAACGAGATTTAGAAGAAGAAATCTAATGAACCAACCAGGGTTTCATGGCTCCTGGAAGAGAACAAAGTTTGTAGGCTAAGTCCACGATGGAATCGAATTTATCGCTAGATAAATGCGGACAAGCCGAATGGCTGCTAATTCAGAGGACATACCAAGGTGGCCAAACCGGTAACGCCATTAGTATACATTGTGATAGTCAATCGGCAATTGGCGAGCTCATAGCATATGTATAATGGAGTCCAGACATATCCGTCGTTTACATAATTCGAGCACACAACTTCTTCAACAGTAGTTATCTCATTGACTATGAAGTCAAAGGATAATCACGGATCCGCTTACAAAGGCTTAAGCAGAGTTAGTAAGTAAGTCGCCTAGAGGAATGGGACTAAAGCCCGAAGGAATGAGTTTCATGAAGGAAAACCTAACCGTTATTTGGAGATCCCAAGATCTCGGGTTCAATAGGACAACATAATCATAGAAATGGGGAAGTCACGTCAATGTGGGGAGCATTAAATATCAGTAACTTTCCTAGTCTATTTCTATAACAAATGTGACTTGTTGAGAGGTTAAACATATGGCTTTAATGATTCAGAATGAAATCATAAAGCATAATGATTCAAGATGAAATCACAAAACATATGTTTTAATGATTCAAGATGAAATCACCTATGTGGAGAGAAGTGATCGTCAAGGGAAATGTGGGGCGCATTCTAAGAGCTTGCAGTAATCAGCTAGTGTTCATGACCATAACGGACACCCACTATGAGGACTTGACATTGTCGGGAGAGTCTTGTGAAGTGTAAATGTCGCATGAAATGGATGATGAGTTCAAGGACATCGCTGGCCTACTCGGATCTAGGAGACTAAGTGCATCTCACAAGGGAAGGTTCAAAGGGTTACACCTACCTATCCTATGCAAGACTTAACCAGTAAATTTCACCAAACTTTGTGTTTTCACTGACATTCATGTGAGGGATTGTTGGAAAAATATTTTGCAAAATGAGTTTTTGCAAATTTTGGACAATATTTAATATATGTATATGCTATATATATTTATATTTCTTGGTAGCCTTGCTCTCCTCGACGAGAGAGCTTCGCAACGAGCTAAAGTATGTCCAAAATGGAGTTAAATATGAGATATCGCTGTTCTCAAAGTGGGACACGTGAAACACAAAATTTGGGAAAATTAACACATCCCACATCGCCTAGGAAGGAGTGTGTTTATATAGAAATCTTGATATGAACCTTCAAAATGATTTGTTAGTTTTATCTAACACCTACGTCAAGGCCATGCTTGGGGGTGATTTCTGATTTCGGCCAAAATGAGTTAAACTCGAACTCATGCGAGCCAGCTACGACTGCGGACACGAATGCAAATTCGGCTCATGATACAAGATCTTTTGCCGCAGATTTCGCTTTCCTTATTAACAGCTTCCATATTTTGTGTCCATTTAATTATAGAATTGATTTAAACTTACGAATAAGTTTTACTTAAATCAATTTAAATAAATGGAATATATCATATCTGCTTATATCAATGCAATATCTTGTCTTAGAACAAGATAGGTTTTCGCAGATAAATAGAACCCATGTCTCATTCGGTTTTCCGATTTAAAACGCAGCTCCACTGCAGACGTATTCCGTAAACACGCTGGCTTCGGTGATCTTTCGGGCAAGTAAGTTTAGTCCCACTGTACAACAGCTTTGGACGTTGTACCCGTGGAAACAGACGAATTGTTTTAAGGGAATCGGTGTTACACGAGTTTCGCTCCACCGACTTTTTATCGCTTTTATTTATTTATCAATTTAGAGTCCGTCTTCTCGCTTTACCCCTTTTCGTCAGATTTTATTTTCATTTATTCTTAAGCAGAATCGATTTCGTTATTAATAAAAGTGTGCACCGCTTTCCCATGAGCATACAAACCAACAAAACACGCCTCTTACAAATCTACCACCGGAATCTCATTTTCTCTTTGTGATCCACTCAGCGGAAAGACAAGTACATCCCATCAACCCCTGCTAAAAGACAACTACAACTGCAGCCTCCCACAATGAACTCTATAAAAAGTTGCCAAAACAAGTGATCATGTGTTGTTAGGTGAATCCAATCAAGGCCCAAAGAAAAAAACTAAAGACTCTGCCACTTGAATGCAATCGTGTGTTGTTAGTTGGTTTGTATGTATATCTGTACTTGATCTCTTTCTTGAATCCAGCTCATCGAAGTTGTTCACAAAAACTTATGATGCTTTTGCTAGTTCTTTGTAAATACCTTAACTAGATCATGGAAGTTGTTCATAGAAAGTCATAATGCTTTCGCTACATCTTTGTAGATAACATATGTAGAATTGTAACCTAATGTTCACTTTACACTTATGAATTAATGAGACATTATATGCCTCAAATTGTGTAAAAGGCGATCATGATCTTCCATTTCACATCAAGCCCATACAAATTTCAATGAGAGAGAATTACAACACAAGATGAATGGAGAAGCTTCGCGCGTTATTGACCAATCTGTGAGGAGTTTCAAATTTGGACATGGTCCTCGTAAAAACTTGTGAGAACTCCGTGGAACCATATGGTCATGTGACTACTTGTGGCATCCACCCACTCTACGACATGCTCGTAAGTTTTTTCGAGGACCAAATGGAGGAAAAAGACAATATTATTTTTCTTTTTCTTTTCCTAATTTGGTGACGTGACAGTTTTCTATTGGGCCACATGGTTCCGCGAAGTCCTCACAAATTCTTACAATGACCAAAATCCAAATTTGTAAGTCCTCAAAAATTGATTTTTAACGTGTAAAACCTCTATAATTTTGTCTCTCACCGTATTTTAACCTTAAAAAACCATATGAAATTCCAGACCATTGCTTAAAGCATCAAGATATGACAAAAATATAGAAAAATCTTGGTAAGTGGTACCAAGTAGCAAATTTTAGACCTTTGTTATACTTAAATTCTTATTATTTTCTTCTTATCGGATTTTCTTAAGTAAACATGTAACTAGAGATGGATTTATTTACGTTAGTTATTTATAAGTTGCCATAATGTATATGAAAAGAACATTTTATATAAAAGTTATTGAGTAAATTGCAAAAATCGTCCATGTTATTTGATCAAATTGTAGGTTTCGTCTCTAACCTTTCAAAAATGCAAAAATCCTCCATGTGAAGAACTTTGAGTTGCAGCTTTGACAAGGGTTTATTTTAGTTATTTTACTTTGGACTTGGACAAATCTGAACCTCCAAAGTTCCTCACAAAGACTACATTTTTAAAGGATAGGGACGAAATATACAAATCGGCCAAACTAAAAGGACGATTCTTACAATTTACTCAAAGTTATTTAAATCTGGGCCCAAAAGCCATCGTATATAAAGCCAGCCCAATGTGTGATTCCTCACAGTGCTAGGAACGATGACGTAAGGTACCGAGTTGGTGAGTAATCATCTTGCCGGAAACACATATCAGGTAATTGATACTTTCAAACTTAGTGTTTACAATTTCATCATTTTGCCCTAAATTAATGTATATATTCATTTTGTTTAACTGATTTATTGACTTATGTATTTGTTTGATGATTAAAAATTTGTCTCATGCTATTATTTACTTTGTTGATAAGTATTTGCAAAAAGTTGATATGTGACAACACTTACACTGACACGCGGACAATAAGTTTTACGTGGAACTCAAGGGTCCAAGGACACCCGTGGATTTTTGCGATGTAGTATTCACTTTGGTAAAAACCCTTGATTTTTCCTAAATGCACCTATCCAAAGAAATTATGTTTCTAATCTTGTTTAATTTTCCTTAAATGTGCCTCGTCAGTTTATGTCCTAGTTCCGTCCTGAGTATTAGTTGCCACTCATACAAATATACGATCACTCATTTGAATAGGTTAACATTTTCATTATTTAGTGTCTCCTTTGTACCACTTTTCTAAGAGTGCACCGTGCAGGTTATAGGCCAGATTTGGTTCCTATAACGGCAACTACACCGCGCAGTGCTAATAACTTGTGTTATCTTTTTTTTTTTTTTTTAAATATAAAATGAATAAAAAGTGAAGTAGGCAGTGTTGTAAAAATCGGCCTAGGCGCTAGTCGGCAACTTACCGTGGAGTTTTAAGGCAAATCGGTTGAATTAGGCTGAGTGGTAAAAGTTGTCAACAAACCGCCTAGGCGGAGTCAATCGACTAGGCGGCGGTCGTCAACACTAATAAAAAACGGTCAACACCCCTTTATTTTCGTGATCTAGGGTTTATTTTTCCGATCCAAGCCGCCACACACTAAACGACTTTTGACTCCGATTGGAACCCACATGAAGATAAAAACACATAAGATTGAAAACACACATAATCAAAGGTATCTTCTTTTAATTTCGAACCGATATTAGAACGAATTGATGTTTGATTTCGAAATCACTATTGGTGTTTGATTCAAAAATATTGGGGTTTAATTGGTTTTTATATTTACGAAATTATTGTGGGTTTAATTGGTTTATCAGATTCTTGTGGTTTTTGGTTGTGGGTTTCATTTGTTCTATGTTTTTTTACTTTTAGAATGCATTAGGTGATATATAAACATGTGAGGATATTAAATTATTGCAACTCTCTAGAAATTGATGGGAATTAAATTATTGCAATTTGCAAGTGTGAATTAAATTAAATTATCCCATTGAATTATTGCATTAAATATGAGTGAGGATATAAAAAGAATCAACGTGTGTTACTTGTTAGTATTAAATATCAAAGTGTTTTACTTTTTTGCTCATAGTGGGTTATTGTATGGTTCTTTCTAATTGTAGATTAAGTAAACATGGAATCAACACCTCAATCCAAAGAATCTACCTCGTCCACGGCCGCTACTCACCCAATTTAAAAGAGTCTGATGATGTTGGGTGGGAATTTGCAATACTAGCGGATCCAAAGAACTCGGATAGAGTTCAATGTTTGAAATGTAAGAAAGTGGTACCGGAGGAGTTTATCGAATCAAACAACATATTGCGGGTATAATGGGAAGTGTAATGGCTTGTCAAATGGCATCGAAAGAAGATAAAGCCAAATGCCGAAATGCTCTTAATGCGGCCAAAGCCAAAAGTGAGGCAAAAAATATAAATTATGACAATGTTTAAAGAGAGGAAGTGAAGATTGGTAACGATGTCATGAAACCATCGAATTGGATGAAATGGAAGATAGTTTTGAAACTTGAAACCACCTAAGTCTTTTTTGGTCCTATAGATAGATT